>CM069858.1:191821019-192321019 GCA_036172795.1 Pelodytes ibericus | reverse complement strand
TCGGAATCGACTCACGATATTTAAGACAAGCACCAACATCTACCTCATGTACAAAGCGGATTATGTTTGTAAGCGAATTTTTTATGTATAGATGTAATTCTTGTCTATTTTCGTAAAATACAAAATGTATAATAAATAATAAAACAGATTCTTCCTGCACCACACTCATCCAGCAGGACCTTTAACCCATGACTGGCATGCAGAGGGTTAATGCTGGCTGTTCATGCAGGGGGCATGGGATCACCCAGCCCTGCATGACGACCAGGGGAGGGTGGGCAATATTTTTCACCGGGGTCGAAAAAAATATAGTGGCCCATGTTGCAAGTTCGTCAGCCCACCCATTAATATCAGAGACACAGAAAAGACAGATCTGGTGACAGATATGATACAGAGATTAATAGACAGATATACAGACAGATAAGGTACAGAGATTGATAGACAGATATAATGACAGATAAGGTTCAGAGATTGATAGACAGATATACTGACAGATAAGGTGCAGAGATTGATATACAGATATACTGACAGATAAGGTACAGAGATTGATAGACAGATATACTGACAGATAAGGTACATAGATTTACAGACAGATATACTGACAGATACGGTACAGAGATTGACAGACAGATATACTGACAGATAAAGTACAGAGATTGACAGACATATATACTGACAGATAAGGTACAGAGATTGATAGACAGATATACTGACAGATAAGGTACATAGATTGACAGACAGATATACTGACATATAAGGTACAGAGATTGACAGACATATATACTGACAGATAAGGTACAGAGATTGATAGACAGATATACTGACAGATAAGGTACATAGATTGACAGACAGATATACTGACAGATAAGGTACAGAGATTGATAGACAGATATACTGACAGATAAGGTACAGAGATTGATAGACAGACAAGATAATTGGATAGAGATAGCCCTTCCTTGGTTGTGAGGGCATGTGGGATCAAGACATAGCAGGTGGGGGGCTGGGCGTAGTGGGGGTCCGTATCTGAGCATAAATGAGTTATGCTTTTATTAATTAAAGGATTTGTCAGATTCTGTTAGACCCCTGCGTAAAGGCAAAGCTTTTCCTGTAAATATCTGGAACAGCCACGTCTTGCACCAAGAGCTTACAGTTTAACAAGGAGCTCCAACTAGAGCTTGTACTTTTATTTTCTCGGGTTGCCGGGTGACTTGATGGGTGATATTTTCTACGAAGGGATAAATTAAAAATTCTGTAAAAAAAATCCATGTTCTCCTGTCTTCTTCTTTTCAAGTTACAAAATCGATCCATCAGGTTCTTCCAAACAGAGATATCTCTCCGAATGGTCACTGTATAGTAAATGTTTCCCTGCGCATGTAGTGTGTCCTGATATCTCCTTCTATCTATTTGTCCTGTGCAATGAATGGTCCACTGGCTGTCGGCCACCCTGATACTCTGCTTTTCTTCAGTATAGAGAGAATGACGACAATGATGAGGAGGATGAAGGTCTCATATACATCCAAGATCCAGACCTTTTTGGCCCCACCGAGAACTTCTTCAAGGACAGCAAGACCCTGATCGGTAAGACGTAAGTTTTAAAGGATTAGTATTTTGACTGCATTTAAATACTAAGGTTTAAAAAACATCATTACACAATCAGGAAGCTGCAGCCAGGGGCACGCTGGGAAATATGCTCCAAATACAAGAAACGCAATAAATGGTGAGATGCGAATACAATATATCAATGCCTTTATTCTCTTGCTCGGTGGAATGTGCATGGTCTCATGGTGTTTGGGGGTCAGATAAGTTTCATGAGGGGATACAATAGAATTTATTGTCTTTCTACCCAGGAGCGGGGCCCTTTGGGGCCACAATCACGTTGCAGGCTTGCACTGGTTCATCAATGATCCAGCTGTTTGATTATTTGATGTAATGTTTTTCTACTGAATGTTACCCCAGTTATAAGGGAGGTCAAGGAAACTCTAGGCATCACTCTGAATTCTTGTCTGTCCGCAGAGAGCTGTACAAAGGGAATGGCATGAGGACCGGAGCAGGACTCGACGGTGAAGAGCTGAGTGGCGAATAAGAGATAGAGGAGATGTTTCCACCGTAACCTGCTGAAAACTGGGCTTCTGTGTGAGGCTTTCATTAAACTGCAGGGGATAGATTACAAATTAGAGAGTGCATTAGATTGCATGGAGTACATTACACTACAGGGATTACATTACACTACAGAGGGTACATAACGCTGCAGAGAGTGCATTAGACTGCAGGGAGTGCATTAGACCATAGGAAGTGCATTAGACTGCAGGGAGTGCATTAGACTATAGGAAGTGCATTAGACTGCAGGGAGTGCATTAGACTACAGAGAGTGCATTAGACTACAGGCAGTGCATTTGACTGCTTCGAGTATATTACACTACAGGGATTATGTTACACTACAGAGGGTACATTATGCTGTAGAGAATGCATTAGACTGCAGGGAGTCCATTGGACTGCAGAGGATAGACTACAGATTAGAGAGTGCATTAGATTGCATGGAGTACATTACACTACAGGGATTACATTACACTACAGAGGGTACATAACGCTGCAGAGAGTGCATTAGACTGCAGGGAGTGCATTAGACCATAGGAAGTGCATTAGACTGCAGGGAGTGCATTAGACTATAGGAAGTGCATTAGACTGCAGGGAGTGCATTAGACTACAGAGAGTGCATTAGACTACAGGCAGTGCATTTGACTGCTTCGAGTATATTACACTACAGGGATTATGTTACACTACAGAGGGTACATTATGCTGTAGAGAATGCATTAGACTGCAGGGAGTCCATTGGACTGCAGAGGATAGACTACAGATTAGAGAGTGCATTAGATTGCATGGAGTACATTAGACTACAGGGAGTGCATTAGACTGCAGGGAGTGTATTAGACTGAATAGATTACATTACACTGGAGACAGCAGATACTTCATTAGACTGCAGAGAGTACATTAGACTGCAGCTAGTTCATTAGACTGAAGCTAGTTCATTAGACTGAAGAGAGTACATTAGACTGCAGAGAGTACATTTACTGAAGCTATTTAGTAATTAGAGCACTGGCATTTCCAAATCAGAAGCCAATAGTTCTCTACACCCTTGGTATCTCCCTGGCTGTGTGTGTCCTTTATACCCAGTAATATGTTCAGGAGGCTGGGGTGAGTGAGAGGAAAGCTCTACACTATCTGAAGCTGAGTTTCTTGTGGGAAATCCTGGTGTTTTACGTTGAGGAGCTGAGTATGAGAGCCCCACTACAGGTTTGTTATTACATGTCACTCTGTGCAGGGACAGCTCCCAGAATATCACATTAAACTGCTAAATTATTTACCCAGAACAATGCTAGATACTGTACTACATATATGACGAGAGGTCCACACCAAGCCCCACACCAAGCCCTACACCAAGCAAAACATATCCCCCCCCCCCCCCCCATTTTATTCCTTGTACACTAAGCAGCCACTCTCTGAATTTCTATGGTTTGATTGCTAATAATCTGACTTTAACTCTGTACTGGCTCCTGTATAATATATGTATGCACACATTGCAAGTATAGTTATCATTCACCTGGTATTATTATATGCCTGCTCTGTACAGACTCCTGTGTAATATATATATGGACACATTGTAAGCATAGTTATCATTCCCCTGGTATTATTATATGTGTGCTCTGTACAGGCTCCTGTGTAATATATTTATACACACATTACAGATATAGTTATCATTCACCTTGGATTCACAACAAGACAGGTGGATCAAGGTGATTCCTCTGTGATTAATCAACAACATATCCCGGAGTATTTTGGGGAGAAGGTAGCCATATACTTTGCCTGGCTGGGTACTTGGACCTTTTACATTTTATCAACACCCTATGGACAAACAATATGGCAGCCACGACTAAACCTAGACTGTCTGAACTTAGGATTCTGTATCTGTACTTTATGTTTACACCACACAGAGTACTCTTTCTCTATTCCTGAAGATAAAACTACACAGAACCTGGCTCTTCCTCTATTCCTGACACTAACACTACACACAGCCTGGCTCTTCCTCTATTCCCTACACGAACACTACACACAGCCTGGCTCTTCCTCTGTTCCCTACACGAACACTATACACAGAACCTGGCTCTTCCTCTATTCCTGACACTAACACTACACACAGCCTGGCTCTACCTCTATTCCCTACACAAACACTACACACAACCTGGCTCTTCCTCTATTCCTGACACTAACACTACCCACAGCCTGGCCTCTTTTACTGACATAAACACTACACAGAGCCTGGCTGTACCTCTATTCCTGACACTAACACTACACAGAGCCTGGCTCTATTTCTATTCCTGACACTAACACTACACACAGCCTAGCTCTTCCTCTGTTCCTGACACTAACACTGCACAGAGCCTGGCTCTTCTTCTATTCCCTACACTAACACTACACAGAGCCTGGCTCTTCCTCTATTCCCTACACTAACACTACAAAGAGCCTGGCTCTTCCTCTATTCCTGACACTAATACTATGCAGAACCTGGATCTTCCTCTATTCCTGAAGTTGGCTCCCAAACCCTTTTATTTGCACTATATGGTCCTCTGTCCCTAACCTTTTGCCCTCCCCTTGACAGGGTTCTGCACGACCTGGCTCCTTCCTGCAGCTGTTGGGGGTTACGTCGTCTTCATCACTGGCCTTTTGAAAATGGGAAGCAACACAGCAGCGTAAGTATTTGTGCATGGTTCAGCGCTCTCTAATAAATTAACCGCTTGTGACGTGTCCTTTGTGACTCTGCAGGTCTGTCAGAGCGGACACCGCTACTCGATGTGCCCCCTCTGCGACAGGTGCTGCACCTGGCACATCTCGGAAATCTGCCCCATGGCTCGCAAGCCCTTCGAAAAGCAAAGAACTTGCTCATTCTTTACTCTCTCTCTCCGTAGGTTGGGTATTTATTTGACCACCCTGGGACTGTGTTATTCAGCATCTTCATGTCCTTCTGGGCAGTCATCTTCCTTGAGTACTGGAAAATAAAGAACTCCACCTTGGCTCATCACTGGGACTGCATGGACTTCCTGGAAGGCTTCCAGGTACCTGCTCGTTTCAACCTACTTCACCCCATGTGACTTATCAAGTGAGGTGGGTTTATTAACACAACAGTCCACAAAAAGAGTCAAAGAGCAGTAATGCTGCCCATTCTAGCTCAATAATATCCCTCCTCCTTAACTGATCCAAGAAGCAGAGATAGAGACATAGGAGAAAATGGTTAGGACAAAGCAATATGCTACTTCCAGTTATTGCCCTATATCTTGAAGAAAACAGCAGAAAAACATGTAAACATTGGGTATTTCTAAACTCAGGACAAATATTAGAATCTATTTAGCAGGTTATTTATTAGTTTGTAGATGTGTAAAGAGTTTTCATGTTAAAGTGAGAAAAGATGGGGGGGGGGGTTGTTTTCAATTTTCCATCATATTTTACTTATTTTTTTTATTAGTAAATATGATCAAAATAATGGTATCTAAAGAAACCAATATGTCTGGCTACAATGAACCAGAGAGGAAAATGACAGCTAAAAAGAAACACCGCACAAGTGTGGTGCAAAATTGAAAAAACAGTCCTTTTTTAAGCGGTTAAGTATAACTTTTTGTAAATAAATTACTTTATTCTTCTACTAAATGACATATCAAACTGCCCATAAAGTCACTTAAAACATTCCCTGTAATTCCCCTCACATAGCTACTTCCCTGAATACAAGTATCCCACCTTGTTGGGATGTTTAAAGAGAGGACACCCGAGCCTAGTGCCAGCTCCGTAATGGAGTACATATAGAGAGCTTTGGACCAGTGGAGGTTTTAAGAAAATGGTGAATTTTCCCTCTGAAGCCAGCCGGGTTAGCGAGAGAAGATACAGCCAGACAAAATCGTGCCCTCTTTGTCATGTCACTTGGTTCCATCTTACACCCTTGTTGTTGTGTCTCTAGGAACATCCCTGACCTGAATTTGCCACCATGGCCCCTAAAATGGAACAAAATCCTGTCACAGGAATAAAGGAGCCCTACTTCGCAGGATCCTTACTGGCTATATTTTAGCTCTTAGTTTGGAAAAATGTACTTAAATAAAATGGGGGGGGGGGGGGGAGAGAATTCTTTACACACTCAGTGTAAGATCTTAAGAGGGTTATCTCCAAGCATGTATTTAAGCGTCTCAGGTATAAGGCAGAAGAGTTCACACTCTTTAGTCATTATTGACATGCATTCCGCATAATGCCCCCCGCTGGCTGCACTCTCCTCTTTTTCGCAGCGGAATGTAGTGATGATCTTCCTGGTCTCGGCGATTACGTATAATGGTATAGTCAGCATGATGATGTATCACACTGGTAACAGCGTCCTCATGACACAGGTAGGTTGTAATAAAGACACAGACTGATGCAATCACCGAATTAAATCAACAGAGAAATAATTTTTTAAAATATATACCCAAATCTTGCAATACAGCTATATAAGCAGTACATGTGTAAAACCTGATGCGTTTCACCCATTTTATTGGGCTTTCTCAGAAAGCCCAATTCGAAACAGGAAACAAGTGCAGTAGAAAATAAACCATAGCGTTATTGTATAATTGTAAACCAATTATAACATCCATAACATCTCCCTTTTTTAGTATTAATAAATCAACAGAGATTTGGATGAGAAAAAATCTATGTCCTTGTAGTAACATATTTTACAGGTTAAGTCTCTCAGGTGGTTGTGAGTGTCTGCCACTACGAGTGAAGACTGGTCCAATAGTTTTGTATCCTCTTCTGAGGTTACTGGACTCTTCCCACCACTTTCTGGCATGCTTTGAGCTGGATTGTTGTCAGGTCCTGCTTGCTGAGGACTGTCATTAGTATTAGTCTGTGGTATCACATCTGTACGCTCCTTACTGTCGACATGTGAGTGTGTTCTTGTAATACCGGGGTGTTTCTGCCATGTCAACTGGATATTGTGAATCAGGCTTTTCCGCCACTCGCAGATCCACACGATTGCGGTGGGAGAGAGTTCCTTTATTGTCCACAAGAATGTGGTGCAACCTTTTGCATTCTCCAACGACTCCAGGCAGCAGTTTCATCCGGATTTGTTCCCTAATATTCAGTTCAACAGATGTGTCATATCTTGCCTTGAACATTTGCCTCTTAGAGGGACACAACCACTTACAGAAGATGTAACTAGATAACCTAGTCATTTAAAACAAACACATATATAAATTATTTGCCACTGGATGTTTTTTTTGATATGATTGAATTAATTGCATATAAAAGGAAAAATAAAATTAGGTGTTTATCTCCTGGCTCCATTTTGGGAATATTTCCCATGATGCAACATTGTCCAAAATCTTCCAGACAGTCTCACTTTACAACTGTTGCCAAAGCTTGCATGATGATGTCATAAAATGCACCCCTGCTCTCTGTGTATCTTAGTGGGCAGGACTAGGTGTACAACCTTTTTTACCTGGCTTCCTAAACAAACAGAGGAGATCATCCTGATCAACTGGATCATAACTCCTCCCCCATGTGGTGTAATAGTTACATTACCCTCCCATTCAATGCAAGTCTATGATCAGAATTCTGATTTATTTACTGCATTCTGTGTCCATAGTCCCAAAGTGAGATACTAGTGCTATAAAGTCACTGGGAGTGGCACCCAAAAACACAAAATGGCGGCACCCAGTCTCACTTGTTTAGTTACATATTTTATTAGATACAGTCACACAACAAAAACAAAAGAGATATCTGAAATCAACAATACAAATTTTAAAAAAATAAAACCTTTTGATTTTTTGGGTGGGCGTGTCCCTTTAAGTCATAACGTTTCTGGTACACCTTGTATCACACAGTGTTCAAGTAGCTTGTTGACTGCTGGTTAGGAGGTCTTCAATCTCCTTGACATCAGTCTCAGTGCCAGACTACTATCCATACCCTCAGTTGGAGTGTTTCTCCAATGTAAGGTGGCCTTCCGCAGGTCTTTACCATCACTTTTAGCTTTTTTGCATAGGTTATTCACTATTTTCACAGCGGATTCAGCTTTGCCGTTAGCTTGTGGATGACTTGGTGAAGAAGTCACATGTTCAAACTCCCATTCTGGATTAAATTTCCTGAACTGTAAGCTTGCAAACTGCGGTTATCAGAAATCACTGTATCTGGTTGGCCATGACATGAAACCTGTGCCTTGCCCCGCTTAACTGTAATCTCAGTCAGGAAGCAGTTACATTTCCCAGAAGTCTGAGTAATGATCGACTAATAGCAGGTCCTCTTTTCCAACACAGTTGAATAAGTCCATGCTGACAATCTGCCACGGACGTGTAGATATCTCATGTGACATCATGGTTTCTTTTGTTGCAGGTGTGCATATTCATTGCAAGTGGGGCAATTGCCGACAAAGTTTTTGGTTTCACCTTGCATGTTGGACCAGTAAAGAGTGTCACAAGCTTGTCTGTCTCAAGCCTCACCCGCAATGTGGCTTGAGTGTATGTGTAATAACATCGCAGGGCCTTCTGCACCCTGACTCTTGGACCTTTGTACAAGATCCCATTTTGTATACTGATCTCTTCTCTGAAGGACCCATATTCCTTCACAATTGCATGTGCTGCATCCTTCTCATCTGGCCATCCCATCAGAGATATGGACTTCAGTGCTTGCTTAGATCTAAATCTTAGAGCATGTGACTGGTATATTACTCCATTCAGCCAGGGATACTCCTAAGGCATGCATTAACCCGTAAAAATATTTTTTTGTCCTTTTACCGACACGCTGATACAGTTTTGTTCACTTCAACATATATTTTATTCACCCTCCCTCTTACACAGCTACAGAATAGCCTACTAAAGTTTGTAGCAGCTAGTTTTGTTTGTCATGTTTTTTGTCACACATGTTTTGTGTCTTTTCCAATCCACCTCAACTTACTTTTTCATTCCTCTTCCTGGGAGACTCAGTCTTGGATTCATCACTAGAGAAGGGCTAGATTCCAGGAAAGGGTAACGGATGTATAGCTTGGAAGAAAAAATAGACCGAGGGAGTATGATTAAAACATTTAAATACAAAAAGGAACACACAGTAAAGGAGGAGAGTATATTTAAAAGAAGAACAACTACCACAAGAAGACCCTAACCTAAAGTTCACAAAAAGTTAGAAGGAAAATTTCCCATATGTCGTCCTATAATATCAGGCATTTCTTCTTTGAATGAACATCTATCTGAATTTATAGACGTCCTGTTACAACCACTGGTCTTGCATCTAGATTCTTATCTTAAAGACACTACAAATGTCATTAGGTGAATGCCAAAGATAAATCCTGGCGCTTAAACTATAACACAGCAGCACCAATCTATGTGTTACTCTGAAAACACACGTGAAAAAAACATCAAAATACAATAAAACCAAATAATAGGAGTGACTGGTGCGCTAAAGTAAACCCCACACTGTAAAAAGAGTATATGGAAGTATAGTAGTTGCCTGAAAGTTGTTGATATGGCAGTGGAGTATGGACAAGGTCTTCAATGTTTCATAACGTATATGAGGAAACATAAAAACAAACAGAGACCATAGTGTAATTCAATATTATAGTAAATATTGGTGCAGAATGAACAAATGCACTCACAAACGTAGTTGGTATGTAGGGCACGTCAAATATCTGATAGAATCTTCTCTCTTCCCCATATAGTCCTCACATATAGCGGAGTAAAGCGAGGAGATAGATGATTAGTAGTTGAAAAGATATTTAATAAAACAAACAAATGGTATCTTAGATAAAAGTACTCAGCATCAGGCTTCTCCACGAAAAAGTCCCAAGACAAAGTCTTTCAGTCCCAGTATTTAAGTCAAAATCTGGAAGATATAGCAGTATTGGTAGGCACGCTATGCGTTTCGCCTTAAAACAGGCTTCCTCTCGGCGTGTGCCTACCATACTGCTTGAATCCTCTTTAAATATGATGATTACATCACTTTCTTACACAAAAAGTAGGTTTTTATGGATGTAAGAACTGCGAACCATGTAGGGTGTCTGCGGTCCAAAAATACCCCATTACCAACTATAAATCCCATTCAAACCAACGAGAATTTTCAGTCAAACAATTTCTGACATGCTCCTCCACCAACGTAATTTATCTTATAGAATGCCCTTGTGGCATACAATATATTGGAAGAACATCGAGGACTTTAAAAAAGCGGATGGGGGAGCATGTCAGAAACATTAAAAAAGGTATCACACAACATTCCCTTTCTAAACACTTTTTGGAAAAGCACAACAAAGATCCCAAAGGTATGACATTTTGGGCTATAGACAAAGTACCAAAACATTGGAGAGGTGGGGACAATATTAGAGAAATGGGAAAGACAGAAATGAAATGGGTATTCGAAGTGGACACCCTCCAACCGAAAGGCCACAACGCTGAATTTGACCTATTTAATTTTTTATAATTTTATGAAAAATATTTTCTCCCTATTTCTTCCCCTCTACCAATATAGCAGACATGAATAAACTCAAGTGCATGTTTTTATATATATGTTTTTATATATATGTTTTATTGATTATTATTTTATATGTGCAGGGGCATAATACCATATATGTTTTTTATAAGCTTTCATGTATTTTAATATATCTTTCATTAAATTAATATTTTTAATATTCTTAATATATATATTTTTTCTCTTTATTTATATTTTTGTAATTTTGTATACTAAGAAACATATATGGACACATATATATGCTCTTGCAAGAAATCATACTGCAAATGATGTCCCTGCATTGGTGTCCGTGTGGTAAAGAACTATATATATTTTTTATTCCGTTGGAGGCTATTATGCCGGTGGAGAACCAAGTCTCGCGAGATACCACCCAACTCACGCTATGCAACGGAGTTGCGATGACGTCACCGCTGAAGAAACCCGGAAGTATGCGCATACAGAAGACGCGCGAAGAAACATCATATTTAAAGAGGATTCAAGCAGTATGGTAGGCACACGCCGAGAGGAAGCCTGTTTTAAGGCGAAACGCATAGCGTGCCTACCAATACTGCTATATCTTCCAGATTTTGACTTAAATACTGGGACTGAAAGACTTTGTCTTGGGACTTTTTCGTGGAGAAGCCTGATGCTGAGTACTTTTATCTAAGATACCATTTGTTTGTTTTATTAAATATCTTTTCAACTACTAATCATCTATCTCCTCGCTTTACTCCGCTATATGTGAGGACTATATGGGGAAGAGAGAAGATTCTATCAGATATTTGACGTGCCCTACATACCAACTACGTTTGTGAGTGCATTTGTTCATTCTGCACCAATATTTACTATAATATTGAATTACACTATGGTCTCTGTTTGTTTTTATGTTTCCTCATATGTTATGAAACAATGAAGACCTTGTCCATACTCCACTGCCATATCAACAACTTTCAGGCAACTACTATACTTCCATATACTCTTTTTACCGTGTGGGGTTTACTTTAGCGCACCAGTCACTCCTATTATTTGGTTTTATTGTATTTTAAATGTCATTAGGTGTTTACAGCCACTGAATTGGCAGGATAATTATCTCTGGGTTAGTCTTGATGTAGTCTCATTGTATTCATGTAGTCCTCGTGATTTAGGTTTTAAAGCTATACAGTATCATTTAGATAAATATAGTGATTATTCAGATTTGTTGAAAAATTTAATTATAGAATCTACGAGCTTTTTACTTTCACATAACTACTTCATGTTTGACAATGTTTTTTATCTCCAAAGATGTGGAACCGCAATGGGTGCGAAATTTGCCCATTCCTTCGCCAACCTCTAAATGGGGTGGTGGGAGGAATTCCACATCTTTGGAGATTTTTTGGATACAAGTTTCCGCAGGAATATAGTTTTTTATAAACGCTATATAGACAATATTATTCTTGTATGGAAAGGTACTAGTTCAGAACTTTCAAAATTGTTTCTTAATTTAAACCATAATCAATTAAATTTAAAGTTCAACATGGTATCTGATAAATCTGAAATTCCATTTCTGGGTTTAGTTTTAAAATCAGTTAAAAAAAAAACTAGTTCAGTGTTTCCCAACCCAGTCCTCAAGGCACACCTACCAGTCCAGGATTTAGGGATTACCTGGGTGTGTCTAATGTGTTTTTACAAAGAAGAAAAAAAACACCTTAGACACAACTGGGTAATCCCTAAATCCTGGACTGGTAGGTGTGCCTTGAGGACTGGGTTGGGAAACACTGAACTACAAGATCAGTACTAAACTAGTTTGTAAGGAATGCAGTGGGAATACAATTCTCCATGCAACCTCTGGTCATCCTTCCCACACTATAAAAGGAATCCCAGTCGGTCAATTTTTGAGACTAAGGAGAAATTGTTTTGACCATGATGATTTTGTTAACGAATCATGTCTTTTGAGAGACAGACTTTTGTCACGAGGCTACTCTATGTCTGTTTTATACAAAGCTTTTAACTGACAGGAATACTCTTTTGAATTCTGAGTCAGACCAGTTTTCTTCCTACTATTTGTCTTCCCTTCCTTCTAAATCTTCCAAGAATATTGACAGCCATCAGAGGAACTGTACAAATAACTTAAACAATAAAAAAAGATCAAATCAAAGGAATAGAAATAATCTTAATAAATCTCCTTATTTTATAACAAGCTATAGTAGACAATTTCCTCAAATTCGTAACATAATTAAAAATAGACTACCAATCCTTTTAAATAATACGAGACTGCAAGACTTTGTTACAGACGGTTGCAACATTGTTGCTAAGAAAAGTCCGACCCTTGGCAGTAGTCTGTCACCAAGTCTGTTTCTTTCTGAAGAATCAGCTTCGAAATAAAAAAACTGGCTCCAATGTTTAGGAACATATAAATGTGGTTACAAATACTGTATCTGCTGTTCAGCTACTAATATAAGCAATACTTTTCAATCTACGGTTAGTAAAAAAATGTACAATAACAAACAATATATAAATTGCAATACAACAAACGTGATTTATTTGTTTACCTGTAATACTTGCCATAAACAATATGTGGGTAATACGTCCAGAAAACTTAAGTGTCGAATCAGAGAGCACTTGTCATCAATTTCTAGTGATAACCCTTTAAATAGCCCTATAGGCACTCACTTTTTAACAAGCAATAACTCAGACCAGGGCCGGCCTTAGGGGTGTGCGACCTGTGCGAGCGCACAGCGCGCAACACCCCAGGGGGCGCCCTCCCGCCCAAAGAAAATAAAAGTAAAAAAAAAAAAAAAAAAAGACGAAAAGCCGGTAGAGGCACTGGCTGTGGGAGATCAAAAGATCCCCCCTTACCGGCCCTCTGCTCGGCATGCTCTGCTAGATCCGGGGAGGTGGCGGAGCTAACCGGCTCAGTGGTTTAGCTCCGCCCCCACCCTGTGAAGCAGAGCAGCGTCTGCTTCACGGGGAGCCACTGGCAGCATGAGAAAGTGCTGCTCGGCTCCCCATGCCTGCATTAAGCACCTTTTCTTGCTGACCTGGGCTTCCAGTGAAGCAGACGCTGCTCTGCTTCACAGGATGGGGGCGGAGCTACATTGCTGAGCCGGTTAGCTCCGCCCCCTCCCTGTATCTACCTTTGAAGGCAAAGGGAGGGGAGGGGTGGGAGAGAGAGACAGGGGCAGGGGGGAGAGACAGAACAGGGGGAGGGGGGAGAGAGAGAACAGGGGCAGGGGGAGAGACAGAACAGCTGGAAGGGGGAGAGAAAGATACAGGGACAGGGGGGAGAGACAGAACAGCTGGAGGGGGGAGAGACAGAACATCTGGAAGGGGGAGAGAGAGATACAGAACAGGGGGGGGAGAGAGACAGAACAGGGGGAAGGGGGAGAGAGAGACAGACAGGGGGAGGGAGGGAGGGAGAGAAAGACAACAGGGGGAATGAGGAGAGAGAGAGACAGAACGGGGGGGAGAGAGACAGAACAGGGGGAGAGAGAGACAGAACAGGGGGGAGAGAGACAGAACGGGGGAGACAGAACGGGGGGAGAGAGAGAGACAGAACAGAGGGAGAGAGAGAACAGGTATGGTGGAGTTAGAGAGAGACAGACAGGGCAATGAAGAGGAAAGGGACAAACATGGGAAGGGAGAGAGGTACATACATGGGGGGGGGGGGGGCGCCACGGGGGATCCCGCACAGGAACACTTAAGGCCGGCCCTGACTCAGACATTACACAATGTAAAGTACAGGGTTTAGAAAGAGCTATTTTGCCTCCAAGAGGGGGCAATGTGGCAAATGTTCTTTTAAGACTAGAGGTTAAATGGATATTTTACCTTCAGACGAGAAAGCCATTTGGTCTGAATGCAGAGTTTGATGTATCACATTTTGTTGAATAATAGTTACTTTAAAGCTCATTATATCATTTTGCTTTCTTTATTTCCTTATTGCTGTTTTCATTTGTATAAATATATATGCACACTTCTTATTTCATTTATATTCTTTATTATTTCCGATATTGACTACACTTGGTTAATATTAGAAACATAGAAACATAGAATGTGTCGGCAGATAAGAACCATTCGGTCCATCTAGTCTGCCCAATTTTTTTTTTTTTTTTTGAGTACTTTTATTAGTCCCCCGTTCCCGGTCTTATAGCTAGGATAGCCTTGTGTCTATCCCACGCATGCTTAAAATCCTTGACTGTGTTTACCTCTACCACTTCTGCTGGCAGGCTATTCCATACATCCACTACCCTCTCAGTAAAGTAATACTTCCTGATATTACTTTTAAATCGTTGCCCCTCTAATTTAAGACTATGTCCTCTAGTTGTGGTAGTTTTTCTTCTTTTAAATATACTCTCTTCCTTTACTGTGTTGATTCCCTTTATGTATTTAAATGTTTCTATCATATCCCCCCTGTTACGTCTTTCCTCCAAGCTATACATGTTAAGATGCTTTAACCTTTCCTGGTAAGTTTTATCCTTCAACCCATGAACCAGTTTAGTAGCCCTTCTCTGAACTCTCTCCAAAGTATCAATATCCTTCTGGAGATAAGGTCTCCAGTACTGCGTACAATACTCCAAGTGAGGTCTCACCAGTGCTCTGTACAATGGCATGAGCACTTCCCTCTTCCTACTGCTAATACCTCTCCCTATGCAACCAAGCATTCTGCTAGCATTTCCTGCTGCTCTATTGCATTGCCTACCTACCAATATTGACTTGATAAAAACTTTCACATTTAATATATTGAATAATTATTATGTTTTTCTTTTCTGTAATTTTTCTCTTTGGCTACTTCATCTATCTATATATATGGACATACGTTAAGACATTAACATAATAATAAGAACTTTATTTGCACATACATTTATGCTTATTATGTTATTATTTTGTTTTGTTTTCTTTGTGTTTAATATGGTATAATTTTGCATGATTCAAAGTTATTTTATTACATTGATGGAACATATGCTTTCTTATTTTTAATTATCAGCTTGTGTATACTTTTTGATAATATATGTAAAAGAGATTAAGATTGTACTCTTTTGTATCAGCATAGTTTTAAAGGTATTACTGACATATGTCAGTAACTCAAACACAGGTGAAGTAATTACAATTATCCACCCCCTCCAACGTCCATTTCAATTGGAGCTTACCTTTAAAACTCACGCTTTCAGCTGTTTTCAGTAGCTTATGACTATGTGCGGTTAAGCACGAAACGCGTCAAGCTAGTCAGCCTTTATGTGTTTTTTGTCTATTGTTTGTCCATTATGATTTTTCGACAAGAAGCTGTTTTAACACTATGGATTAAAAGTTAAATTTTATACCCGAACCTGGATTAAGTTGTTGCAGTTTTCTATTTGGTTTTCAAATGGTTCTTATCTTCTGAAACATTCTATGTTTCTATGTTTCTCTATGGGACTAGCATCAGTCAGATCATATCAGAGATTCCAACCCAATCTGTCAATACGCTAAGCAAAACACGATAACATTAATCTCTACAGCAAGTGAGGTTGCCGCCCAGCTGGTGTTTCACTGCCAGGCCAGTAAAAAAAAATTGACTTGGGGTCAATGTTACGTCTATGGAGGCAATAGCATAGCATTTTAGATGGAAATCTAAAAGCAAGACGTCAAATATTCACAGGGATCCCTTCCAGTTTTTGCTATGTGTGTCCAGGCTATCAGTTGGCTTCACAAACAGATAACTTATTAGGAAATTAATATGTACTCAATCATTTTTTTTTTTCAATGAACTATCTAAAGTAAAGACAGAAAGTTAGGGAGGTACGACTGGCAGAGGCTCAAAACACGTGGCAGGCCTAGGAAGCCTTCAAATAAGATTCAATTTAAATTCATATTATGTATTCATTATATATCTTAATAATATGTATTTTTATTATTACTCATAAAGCATATTTTGTAATATGGTGCAAATCATAAACAAAACATCAGAGATACAAGTATTTGGTGATGTACAAAGTTCATTCTTATTGGAACAAAAGTTTCCCACATGAGTACTCACACATAAATATACTGTCAAGCGGTAGGATTGAGGATTTGAGTACCTATACCCTTTTATACGATTTAAAGTCCATCATTCTACAGTCAGAAAAAAATATTCTAAAGTGGAAAACATTCAAGACAGGTGGCAATCTTTCCATGAGTGGATGGGAAGATTGCCAACACATATGTCAGCAGGTTTGTTCACTGATAGAACTGCTCATGTCACCTGTGTAAGTGAGTGAGATGCATATTGTTCAGTGATAAGGACAAACAAGGATGATGTGAATCAAATTAAATTTTTATTGGGAGATCAGTTATCTGAACATCAGATGAGAATGACAGATTAGGCAACATTCTGTTTGTAGGGAAAAGAAAAATGTTTGTGCGCTAAGCTTGTCACAGGCTCAAATAATATAAATGTATAAAATGAAGCCTACCATACAGGTGTGAGCATGCTACAAATACAGTGTGCTTGGCTGTACAATGTATACAAAAAACAAAAACTGTCTGTGCTTCTCACCCTAATAAAGTTGGCAACAAATATATAAATATAATTTTAATGAGAGGTTTTTGTTATATGGATTGGATTAAGCTCACCCGCCACGTCGAGGCACACTCTCAATAGGGTGATAACCTACTCTTGCCTCCTATTTTTGTTTTTTGTAGTCTTCTGTTTGCGTCTGTATCTTCTTCATCACTCTGATATCTTTAAACCCGTTGTGCACATTGAGGGGTTTTTCTACTTGGGGTATAGCCACTTATTTGGCACTAATTAACCTCCGTGGTGCCTGTTCGGCTTCCCGTGCAGTCTGACACGGAAGTGCCGACAGGTCGCGCTGACATCATATGCGCGCTGGGTCACGTGACATGTCAGCACAACCGCCGGGAAGCCGAACAGGCAGCATGGAGAAGACCATGCTGCCTGCCACTAGCCACCAGGGAAAAGGTAAGTGCTGGGGAGATGGGGGGCACATTGGCTGGGGCTTAGTAAATGGCAAATAACACTGGCATACTGGGCAAATTTACTGGGGCATATTAAATGGCAAATAACACTGGCATATTACTGGCCAATTTAGCAGGGGCATATTAAATGGCAAATAACACTGGCTGCTCTCCTAGCAGCCAGGTGAGTAGCCTCTCCAGCTCAGTTGGGAGCCAGGACACTAGGAAGGCTAGACAGGTTGTGGTGGTAGGGGATTCTATTATTAGGAAGGTAGATAGGGTAATCTGTCGCCAGGACCCCGAATGCCGAACTGTATGTTGTCTCCCGGGTGCTCGGGTTCGGCATGTTGCGGAACGGGTAGGCAGATTATTGGGAGGGGCTGGGCATGATCCAGCGGTCATAGTACACATTGGTACTAATGACAAAGTAAATGGTAGGTGGGGGGTCCTTAAAAATGATTTTAGGGAACTAGGAAAGAAGCTAAAGGAAAGGACCTCCAAGGTAATATTCTCGGAAATATTACCAGTACCACGCGCTACGTCAGGGAGACAGCGGGAGCTTAGGGAGATTAATGCGTGGTTGCGAAGGTGGTGCAAGCAAGAGGGATTTGGGTTCTTGGAGCACTGGGCAGACTTTGCAGTCGGCTACAGACTCTTTGGACGGGATGGGCTGCACCTCAATGATGAGGGGGCTGCAGTATTAGGGGCGAGGATGGCTATAGGATTAGATGAGCTTTTAAACTAAGCTCTGGGGGGGAGGGTCAAGATCAAAAAGAAGCAACGGTAGCTAGGGTAGATTGGAAGGTGGGTCTAGCTATGGGAGAGGAGGAAAGCAGTGGTGGGGTTAACATAGACCAAAGGGAGGTCCATATAATTAAACCTGCACACATTAAGTGTTTGTCAACTAAACAGAAAATGGGTAGTAATCTCAAATGTCTTTTAGCAAATGCAAGAAGCTTGACAAACAAAATGGGTGAGCTGGAGATACTGGTAAGTGCTGAACAGTATGATTTAATCGGAATCACAGAAACGTGGTGGGATGAGACCCACGACTGGTCAGTTAATTTACAAGGTTACTCACTTTTTAGAAAGGACAGAGTAAATAGAAAAGGGGGAGGGATTTGTCTGTATGTAAATCCTAAATTAAATCCCAGTATTAAAGAAGGTGTACATGATGTAACTGGAACTGATGTGGAGACACTGTGGGTGGAGATTAGCTTAGACGCTAAAAAGAATCGCACATTACTTGTAGGTGTATGCTACAAGCCACCAAATATTAGCATTGATGGAGAAGATCAGCTTTTATTACAAATTGAAAAGGCTGCAAATATGAATGAAGTTCTAATCATGGGAGATTTTAATTACCCAGATATAGATTGGAAGTGTGGCACAACTAGTTCAGCTAGGGGCAGCAAGTTTCTGGACCTGCTTAATAACAAATTTATGGCACAATTAGTAGACACCCCAACTAGAATGGATGCCTGTCTGGATTTGGTAATAACAAACAATGAGGAGCTTATCTCAAACATCCAAATAAGAGAACACTTGGGGAATAGTGACCATAATATGGTCTCATTTGAGATTAATGCAAAAAAGCAAATTGGTAAATACGCCACCAAAACACTTAATTTTAGAAGGGCTAACTTTGATGGACTAAGGGCATCGATTGAACATTTAGACTGGGAACGATTGTTTTCTGGACTAAACACAGAAGACAAGTGGAATGCCTTTAAGCACACATTACAAAAGTACACATCCCAATATATACCCTTGGGAAACAAATGCAAAAGACACAAATCGAAACCAATGTGGCTTACAGGTAACGTGAAACAGGAAGTACAAAACAAGAAAATGGCATTCAAACATTATAAAAACACTGGATCAGCATTATCATTTATAGAGTACAAAGAGGCCAACAAAGCCTGCAAAAAGGCAATTAAAATGGCTAAATTGGAAAATGAGAAAAGGGTTGCCAATGAGAGTAAAACTAACCCCAAAATGTTTTATAAATATATAAATGGAAAAAAGCTAAAGAGGGAAAATGTTGGGCCCTTGTTATCCCAAATGGGAAATTTGGTAAGTGAGGACAGAGAGAAAGCAGACATTTTAAATACTTTTTTTTCTTCTGTTTATACTAAGGAAGAGCAGATGGACGAGCCCCTGCTACAGGAAGTTATGGGACATTCGCCGCAAACATGGGATTGGCTGACACAGGAAAAAGTGCTTAAGCAATTACACTCTGTTAAGATAGACAAGGCCCCAGGACCAGATGGTATACACCCAAGGGTACTTAGAGAGTTAAGCATAATTCTGGCCAGGCCACTATTCATGATCTTTAGGGATTCATTCAGTTCAGGTACAGTGCCAACAGACTGGCGAAAGGCGGATGTCATTCCAATATTTAAAAAGGGATCAAAATCTCTGCCAGGTAATTATAGGCCAGTGAGCTTGACATCTGTAGTGGGGAAACTATTTGAAGGATTGCTAAAGGTATACACTCAAGAATACATCTTGAACCAGAATATAATTAGTAAAAGTCAACATGGTTTTGTGAAAGACAGGTCTTGTCAAACAAACTTAATAACATTCTATGAAGAAGTCAGTAAAAATATAGATCTAGGTGTGGCAGTTGATGTGATCTATTTGGATTTTGCGAAAGCATTTGATACAGTTCCACACAAAAGGTTACTCTACAAATTGAGAGAAATAGGTTTGGGGGCAAATGTGTGTATGTGGATTGAAAATTGGCTAAAAGATAGAACACAAAGGGTTGTTGTAAATGGAAAATTCTCAAATTGGACAAGGGTATTAAGCGGAGTACCTCAGGGGTCTGTTTTGGGCCCTCTTCTTTTTAATTTGTTTATTAATGATCTGCCACATTGTGCTGAGAGCCATGTCTCCGTGTTTGCGGACGACACTAAATTAGGTAAGGCAATAAAGACTAATCTTGATGTTTTTTCTTTACAGGAAGATTTGGACAGAGTGGGGGACTGGGCAGTAAAGTGGCAAATGAGGTTCAATATAGACAAATGTAAAGTTATGCATTATGGGAAAAATAATAACAAAGCAACATATACGTTAAATGGTTTTTCCCTGGGAAAAACTACTAATGAAAAGGATTTAGGAATAATTATAGACGACAAACTTGGCAACAGTGCCCAATGCCAGTCAGCAGCTGCAAGGGCCAATAAGATATTGGCATGTATAAAACGAGGTATAGATTCACGGGAGGAGGATATCATCTTGCCTCTTTACAAATCAATGGTAAGACCTCACCTTGAATATGCAGTACAGTTCTGGGCACCAGTCCTTAAAAAGGATATTAAGGAACTAGAAAAAGTGCAAAGGAGAGCTACAAAATTAATAAGGGGTTTGGAGGATCTTAGTTATGAAGAGAGACTTAAAAAATTGAATTTATATACGTTAGAAAAAAGGCGTCTCAGAGGGGATATGATAACATTATATAAATATTTGCAGGGCCAATATAGAGAGCTCTCCAGTGACCTGTTCATTAACAGAAAGGTACAAAGAACAAGAGGTCACCCCCTCAGACTGGAAGAGCAAAGATTTCATAGACAGCAAAGGAAGGGATTCTTTACGGTTAGGACAATAAAGTTATGGAACTCACTGCCAAGAGAGGTAGTGCTAGCAACCACAATAGATGCATTTAAAAATGGTTTGGATGTTTTTTTAGGAAAGCAGAACATACAGGGCTATTAATAATAGAATAAGCATTAATAAAAGAGCTTATTGATCCAAGGAGAAATCTGATTGCCTCTTGGAGTCAAGAAGGAATTTTTTCCCCCAGGAGGCAAAATTCGAAATAGCTTCCTTAGGGGTTTTTTGCCTTCTTTTGGATCAAAAGCTGTAATGATAGGTAGAAGGGTTGAACTTGATGGACTTGTGTCTTTTTTCAACCTAAATTACTATGTTACTATGTTACTATGTTATATTACTGGGCAAATTAGCAGGGGCATATTAAATGGCAAATAAAACTGGAATATTATTGGGCAAATTGACTGGGGCATATTAAATGGCAACTAACACTGGAATATTATTGGGCAAATTAGCAGGGGCATATTAAATGGCAAATAACTCGAATATTATTGGGCAAATTGGCTGGGGCATATTAAATGGCAAATAACACTGGAATATTATTGGGCAAATTGGCTGGGGCATATTAAATGGCAAATAACACTGGCATATTATTGGGCAAATTGGCTGGGGCATATTAAATGGCAAATAACACTGGCATATTATTGGACAAATTGTCTGGGGCATATTAAATGGCAAATAACACTGGAATATTATTGGGCAAATTAGCAGGGGCATATTAAATGGCAAATAACACGAATGTTATTGGGCAAATTGGCTGGGTCATATTAAATGGCAAATAACACTGGAATATTATTGGCCAAATTGGCTGGGTCATATTAAATGGAAAATAACACTGGAATATTATTGGGCAAATTGGCTGGGGCATATTAAATGGCAAATAACACTGGCATATTATTGGGCAAATTGGCTGGGGCATATTAAATGGCAAATAACACTGGCATATTATTGGGCAAATTGGCTGGGGCATATTAAATGGCAAATAACACGAATGTTATTGGGCAAATTAGCAGGGTCATATTAAATGGAAAATAACACTGGAATATTATTGGGCAAATTGGCTGGGGCATATTAAATAGCAACTAACACTGGCATATTATTGGGCAAATTGGCTGTGGCATATTAAATGGCAAATAACACTGGCACATTATTGGGCAAATTGGCTGGGGCTTATAAAATGGCAAATAACACTGGCATAATATTGGGCAAATTGGCTGGGGCTTATTAAATGGCAAATAACACTGGCATATTATTGGGCACATTTACTGGGGCTTATTAAATGGCAAATAACACTAGCATATTATTGGGCAAATTAGCAGGGGCATATTAAATGGCAAATAACACTGGCATATTACTGGGCAAATTAGCAGGGGCATATTAAATGGCAAATAACACTAGAACATTATTGGGCAAAATGGCTGGGGCATATTAAATGGCAACTAACACTGGAATATTATTGGGCAAATTGGCTGGGGCATATTAAATGGCAAATAACACTGGCATATTATTGGGCAAATTGGCTGGGGCATATTAAATGGCAAATAACACTGGAATATTATTGGGCAAAATAGCAGGGGCATATTAAATGGCAAATAACACGAATGTTATTGGGCAAATTGGCTGGGTCATATTAAATGGCAAATAACACTGAATATTATTGGGCAAATTGGCTGGGTCATATTAAATGGAAAATAACACTGGAATATTATTGGGCAAATTGGCTGGGGCATATTAAATAGCAACTAACACTGGCATATTATTGGGCAAATTGGCTGTGGCATATTAAATGGCAAATAACACTGGCATATTATTGGGCAAATTGGCTGGGGCTTATAAAATGGCAAATAACACTGGCATAATATTGGGCAAATTGGCTGGGGCTATTTAAATGGCAAATAACACTGGCATATTATTGGGCACATTTACTGGGGCTTATTAAATGGCAAATAACACTGGCATATTATTGGGCAAATTAGCAGGGGCATATTAAATGGCAAATAACACTGGCATATTACTGGGCAAATTAGCAGGGGCATATTAAATGGCAAATAACACTAGAACATTATTGGGCAAAATGGCTAGGGCATATTAAATGGCAACTAACACTGGAATATTATTGGGCAAATTGGCTGGGGCATATTAAATGGCAAATAACACTAGCATATTACTGGGCAAATTGGCTGGGGCATATTAAATGGCAACTAACACTGGCATATTATTGGGCAAATTGGCTGGGACATATTAAATGGCAACTAACACTCTCATATTATTGGGCAAATTGTCTAGGGGATTTTAATGGCAAATAATACTGGCATATTATTGGGCAAATTGGCTGGGGAATATTAATGGCAAATTAGTTGGCAATGTGTATGTAATGGGGTGATGGAGGCATGTAAATGGGGTGATGGGGCATGTCCTTGGTGTGCAACATGGGTTATGGGTCATGTCGTGGGTGTGCATCGTGGGTAGGGGGGGTGCCCAAACTTTGTCTGCCTAGGGCAGCACAAAACCAAGATACACCACTGGGAGGGAGAGGAGAGAACACTGATGGGGGGGGGGGGGCAGAGGAGAGAACACTGATGGGAGGGGAGAGAGAAGAGAACACTGATGGGGGAGTGAGAGGAGATAACACGTATGGGGGAGAAGAGAGAACACTGAAGGGAGGAGAAGAGAGAACACTGACGGTGGGGGAGAGAGGAGAGAACACAGATGAGGGAGAGGAGGAAAAGAGAAAGCTATTGGGAAGAGGAGAGACACATACATGTTTAGAGGGACAAAGAGACAGATCAGTCAGTCAGATCAACACACATCCAGAGACAGACAGTCAGTCAGATCCACACACATCCAGAGACAATCAGTCAGTCAGATCAACACACATCCAGAGACAATCAGTCAGTCATATCAACACACATCCAGAGACAGACAGTCAGTCAGATCCACACACATCTAGAGACAATCAGTCAGTCAGATCCACACACATCCAGAGACAGACAGTCAGTCAGATCCACACACATCCAGAGACAATCAGTCAGTCAGATCCACACACATCCAGAGACAGTCAGTCAGTCAGATCCACACACATCCAGAGACAGTCAGATCCACACACATCCAGAGACAGTCAGTCAGATCCACACACATCCAGAGACAGTCAGTCAGATCCACACACATCCAGAGACAGTCAGATCCACACACATCCAGAGACAGTCAGTCAGATCCACACACATCCAGAGACAGTCAGATCCACACACATCCAGAGACAGTCAGATCCACACACATCCAGAGACAGTCAGATCCACACACATCCAGAGACAGTCAGTCAGATCCACACATCCAGAGAAAGTCTGTCAGTCAGATCCACACATCCAGAGACAGTCTGTCAGTCAGATCCATACACATCCAGAGACAGTCAGTCAGTCAGATCCACACACATCCAGAGACAGTCAGTCAGTCAGATCCACACACATCCAGAGACAGTCAGTCAGTCAGATCCACACATCCAGAGACAGTCAGTCACTCACATCCACACTTAGCCAGACACACACACATAAGCCATCAGGTTGTTATTTTTTTTAAAAGAATAGAGAAAAAAAAAGTGTCTCCCCCTCCCTGCTGTTTTACCTTATTGCACTCGAGGGGGATTTCTACTGCAGCTTGGCCCATGCCTGTCACACAGGCACAGACCGTCTGCACGCTACTGCTGATCGGTGGGATGTCACGTGACACCCGCCGATCCGACACTACAGCGTGAGGGGGCGGAGCAGGAAGTGCACACTCTGCTTACCCTCGCGCTGCGAAAGAATAATACCGGTACTTTTTTTTTTTTTATCTAACTTCAGGACTGTGGAGCGCTGTGTGCTGCTGATCCTACCCGGGCGCCAGGTACAATTTCCTAGTCGCCATGGCGTCCTGGCGCCTGGGGTTTGTCGAGCCCTGATCTACATACCATTTTGTAATTTAGACTAGCGGTCTGGGTAGTTTGCCGATTTCATTAATGCTGTTACTTATTCTGATCCAGAGGGTTTTCCTGATCTTCAGGCTGGTATTTCCCCGCTGTGGCTTTAATGACCTGATTATAACATTTAAATAATTCCCGCATTAACGCACTGTATTCATCATCCTCGTTTGGACTTCATCTTTGAACTCGTGTCCACACAGATTGGTCTATTCACTAAAATTCGAGAATAGCTCGAGGAGGTTGATGTTTCAAGGTTTTACTGCAAATAGGAGTCTGAGATCCACATTCCAATGACATTAACTATACCGCATAGAACAAGGAATACACACATTTGGAAATTAGCTGCATCTCTTGATAGAGAACAGCTCGAGGAGGCCGACTTTGGAGGTCGACTTTCATTTTAGACTAAGTCAAAATCGACACCCCAGTTTGACATTTCGCCTCCCTTAACTTTCAATGGGGAAGATTTAAACCTGGGTCACACTGGGGTGACGAATTTGACTGAGTCTCCTTGAGCTGTGAATAGACCCAAGAGATGCAGCTAATTTCCAGATGTGTGTATTCTTTGCTCTATGCAGTATAGTGAATTTCATTAAAAGTAATTGGAGGCAAAATGCTCAGGTGCCGAATTTGACTTAGTCTCAAAATGAAAGTCAACCTCCAAAGTCGAATTTTACCAAATAAACCCATTTGACTAGTGATTCAAGTCGACTTTTTGTGACTAGACCCAAGTGTGTTCAGTAAAAGTATAGTACATTTAGATCCCATAGACCTAATAACAGCTAACAAAAAAGTTCATGTCGCAATGAAAGTCTAAATTCTGTCTGTCTATAAAAGAAATGTCTTCAGTAGTTATTAATGTACAGAAACCCCACAGAAATATATGAGCAGCGTCTACAGTATAAATGTGTCTTTACTGCCTAGGTGGATATTTGTTTTTTGTTGGAGATCTAGTTCAATCGAGTCAGATGCCTGGCTGAGCGTCATGGGATGTTTACATCAACATCACAAACTATTGACACTCCAGCTGTTCAAGAGTCTCAGATGGATGGCTGTGCATCATAGGAAGTGTAGGCCACAACAGAAGGAATGGTTATCCGAGGTGTGTGGTTTGACACTGCTGTTGTTGTACATTATAACTACACTGCATAAAAAAACCTCACGCTACCAAAAAGGCCAATCTCAAACCCTCTACACCTACGCCATCACAGAGAGAAACACTATACCTGGTTTAATAGGGTGCTAGATTGACACATAGGAAATAATCCTCTAACTATGATTTATTTAATATTTAACCCTGCTAGGTTAATTTAGGGGGGAGTGTAATTTTGTTTATTATATATATATTATTATTGTATGGTTATTGGGATTTGTACAGAGCATTGGGGTACCACGCTCTAACTTTACCCTTTTTGTAATGAATATTATTTCATGTTGTACCTTATCTAGCAGCTCCATTCTATCTGTGCGTTTCTTACAGACCTGCTTTTGGATTGGGGTCTGTCCCTTTCTGTTTTTTTGCATTATAAAGACTCCGTCGTACTTAGAGAGGGGTCGGCATATTGGCTTTCTAGATGGGCTACGCGATTCAATGTCTATTCAATAGCAAATCTTAAACCATAACATCTAGAGAACAAAGCAGCACCTCATGTTCCATGGCTACATCTGGCCACACATTTTTCTGAACAATGGGCTTATTGCACAAGGTACACCACAATGAAATCAATTTTCACAAGCATATCTCTTGCTAATAAGATTAAAGCCACAATGTGTCTTTTTTATTCAAGATATGGATTGAGTCCAAGATAAAATATGAATATCGGCTTGTTTAATCTCTTGCGTATATAAAGGACGTCCAGAGAGGGGTCTGTACCTACTCTTTCATTCTTCACTTCGCTTTGAGGAGAAGCTAAGAAAATGAAATCCTTGGTATGTATACCTATATCTACTAATTTACATTCATATTACAATGCATAACTGTATGCAGAATGGACTGGGGTCTCCTTTCTTCAAAGGGTTTATCAATTAAGTGCAAACTAAGATGGTTGGTTGAAAGCCTCTTGGTTACCTGGCCAAGTCATGTGGCATAATTCATTCAAGAACACAGCCACTTTATTTAAAAAAAAAAAAATCAACAGTAATTAAATGGGGGACATATATAACTATTGTTCCTTGGCATTTCAGCTGAACAGTCAAACTATAAAGTAATGTATGCTTCTCTATTCCAGATTATCCTCGCTACTCTCCTCGGAGCTCTGCTTACTCAGTCACTCGCTAACGATGTAAGGACTGTGTCTATTTCTCCATTAACAATCCTTCAGTTGTATCCGTGGCTAGAGTGATTCTTTAACAACATTCAGCAATGAACCAAATAATTTCCAAAAAATAAATGAAGAACTATTTGTATTATGCTCTATCTAGTACTGTCTTTCTAACTATACAGACTCTAATACTATAGAGTTTTTTTCATGTGTTATGGTCTATGGATGTAAAATGAATAATGTCCAATAAGTTTTTTTTCTATAATATGATTATAAACTGACACACATGTGCTGTTCTATTAAACTCGTAATAATGTCACCTTCCTCTACAGAATGTTGACATTGGCAATGAAGGGAACGTAGGTGGAAATGTACACCAGACAGTAAACATCAACAACCAGGATAACGTGGCCAGTGTAAATAGTTTGAATGGCTGGGACTCCTGGGATTCTGTTTGCGACTATGGCAGGGTAAGTGTGCCGCTAAATTGTTACCCTTCCCTTTCACCATGAAGGTCAGGGGTGGGGCTACCAAAGTTTAGACCACACGCAGTACCAAGGTCAGCCCAATAAGGAATCCGCAATGCTATTGACTTGATTTCAGAAACAGACAAAACTTTACTCTAAGGGAGCAGAAAGAAAGCTCTTATGCATTTGTAACTGTAACTACTTCAATGAGTAGGCTTTCAATGAGTTAGCCTTCAATGAGTAAGCTTCATGTACAGGCACCAAACGAGCACAAATTTATTTTTCCTCTGATGACTACCTATAACTGTGGATTCCTTATTTGGCTGGCCTTGCCACTTTTGATAATGTTTTTTTATAGCTCCCATCCAAGCATCTCTTTTTTGTCATATTGTAGTGCCCCAAAAGGCAACGCTGAACATGAAGAGACTGATTCCACTTTAATGGGGATCCTGTCCAGCAATGTAGATATTTGAAGGAACACCCTGTTATTAGATGACAATTTATCTGGATCACCTGCTTTTATTATTGTTAGTTTATAATAATGTTTAATTCACTCTATGTATTATATGCATAATATAGATGTACACACAATGGGCAGGAGTTCATCACACTATTCCAACAGAGGGAACCTAGATTTGATTGCTGTTTCATTACTAATGTATCAGTTAGTGGTTTGATTACTATACATGGAACAAGTAGAAAGATTACAAAGTCGACTCAGGTAGCTCCAATTTTCTCAATGAAAATCAGAATTCCACAGTTTGGAACACTTCGGTGATAGTGTTTGGATTCGGGCTGCTCAGGAAGAACAGAAAAGCTTCCAAACTGACATGAAAATCGGCCATTGTGGTCAATTTTCATGCCGAAATATCGGGATGGGAACTCCACTGAGGTTTGAATCACCAAAATAATATCAATGCTCAATCCATTAAACTGTTAACATAATGTGGTAAGAGGATAATGGGTGTCCAGTGTGCGAAAGTTATAATATATGATATATTGTCCATTGGTACACTAATACAACTCTTGGAATCTCAATAAAACTAGTGCAAATGTTTGCACACACTAGAAAACATAGAGCATAACATAAAAAAGCAATATTATTTAATATTTTGATGAAATATATTTGCCTTCTTTATGCTTTTATTGAAGGGTTTTGTGGCAACAAGGCCATACAGCAAGCAGGTCTGTATCGTGTCTAAGATAAACAAAGAAGTGTTCCCCAGTCTGGCTGAACTTGGCTCATTGTCCCAGCAGAAGCAGGTGAGGACTTAATACATTTGCTGCTGTAGGGAATATTTTGTAAATGTGAGATGTACCTCAGAATAGCAAAGCTTGTTAATCCTATTAATTGCATGAAATAATATATTGCTAGCTACGTATAAAGAGCAATTTGGGGTCAAGATTCAAGATATGGAGTAGTTACTATCTAGGAATAAAGGTTTGTGGAAAGATTTATAGTATGAGGACACAGATTGCATTATAACACCTTTTTTTGGGAAGTATTAACACATGGATATGTAATGTTGTCCTATAAGAAGGATAATTGTACATCCACAAAAATGGAGTTTGAGGATTTGTAGCACTGGATAAATCATTAGTAGCTGTTATCTTTTTTTCAATACTTAAAGGTCTACTCAATAGAGAGAGAACTTAGACTGGAATCTCAAACTCTAGGCCAATGTAGCCAAAAAATATTCCAATGCAACGAAATGGGAGACATTTTCCAACTCAGCTACGTTATTGTTAAGTTTGAAATTCCTGTCTCAGTTCCCTGCAGTGATGCATCGTCAGGCAAGTAAATGAACTGTTTGTATTTTCCTTCCCACCCGTAGGTTTCAAAATCTCCGGCCTTGTTCAAGTTCAACGTGAACCAGGTTCCCATAGCCAATATTGGAATCTATGGTGTTCACATTGAGGCCCTTTGCAAAGGACTCCCATCGTATGAGGCCAAGCATGGTGAGCTCTCTCTACTCCTCACAGTTACACAGTCTGATAATGTATGGTGCAACTGGCTACAAGTTAATCCATCTTGGAAACATTATTTTTCTGTTTGATGTTTGTGGCATCAGTTTATAGTTATATCCTCACTGGAGGACACGACTACAGTTATAGTCACATGGTACTATTTTAAGTTTAAGACTATTATTTAAAAAAATGCACAGTAACTTAGTGCAACCTACTGGGGTGAGGATATGCAAAGGACAGGACAGGACTGTATATATGATGCATTACTTCACTGCTTTTGTACATAGCCCAAACCAAACACTGTTACTCATGATTCAACAAGGTTTTGTTTTAAAATGATTGATCATTTTAATGATGAAAAAAATAGATATACGTCAGTGATGACACGGGTGAGATTTGGAAAGATGGACCAGGGAAATGTCTAGCGGCTATTTAATATATGTGTGCTACACAAGACATGATGGGGTCTATTCACTAAAAGGTGAGTTGCAGGTGACTTGAGGTGAGATGAGGTGAAATGAACATTTAGTCTCACCAACTTAGTTATACATTGTGCAGGGATGAAGATGGTGAGTTGACATAGCGGAGGAAACTCATCAGGTTTGGATCTGCACAATGTATCGCTAAATTGGTGAGATTAAATGTTCACTTCACCTCATCTCATCTCAACTCACTTGCAACATACCAATTATAGACCCCATGGTAAAAATATGCTAATGAAAACACATTAGGGAAAATGTGTTCTGCTGGAGATACCAGGGAGGTTTGAATAGGTGCGTGCTTGTACCGATAGTGGTAAGGTTTGATTATATGTGTGCTTGTACCGATAGTGGCGAGGTTTGAATAGGTGCGTGCTTGTACCGATAGTGGTAAGGTTTGATTATATGTGTGCTTGTACCGATAGTGGTAAGGTTTGAATAGGTGTGTGATTGTACTGATAGTGGTGAGGTTTGAATAGATGTGTGCTTGTACCGATAGTGGTAAGGTTTGAATAGATGTGTGCTTGTACCGATAGTGGTAAGGTTTGAATAGATGTGTGCTTGTACCGATAGTGGTGAGGTTTGAATAGATGCGTGCTTGTACCGATAGTGGTGAGGTTTGAATAGATGCGTGCTTGTATAGTGGTGAGGTTTGAATAGGTGTGTGATTGTACCGATAGTGGTGAGATTTGAATAGATGCATGCTTGTACCGATAGTGGTGAGGTTTGAATAGGTGTGTGATTGTACCGATAGTGGCGAGGTTTGAATAGGTGTGTGCTTGTACCGATAGTGGTGAGGTTTGAATAGATGCGTGCTTGTACCGATAGTGGTGAGGTTTGAATAGATGTGTGCTTGTACCGATAGTGGTGAGGTTTGAATAGGTGTGTGATTGTACTGATAGTGGTGAGGTTTGAATAGATGCGTGCTTGTACCGATAGTGGTAAGGTTTGATTATATGTGTGCTTCTACCGATAGTGGCGAGGTTTGAATAGGTGTGTGCTTGTACCGATAGTGGTAAGGTTTGATTATATGTGTGCTTCTACCGATAGTGGTGAGGTTTGAATAGGTGTATGCTTGTACCGATAGTGGCGAGGTTTGAATAGGTGTGTGATTGTACCGATAGTGGTGAGGTTTGAATAGATATGTGCTTGTACCGATAGTGGTGAGGTTTGAATAGGTGTGTGCTTGTACCGATAGTGGTGAGGTTTGAATAGGTGTGTGCTTGTACCGATAGTGGTGAGGTTTGAATAGATGTGTGCTTGTACCGATAGTGGTGAGGTTTGAATAGGTGTGTGATTGTACTGATAGTGGTGAGGTTTGAATAGATGCGTGCTTGTACCGATAGTGGTAAGGTTTGATTATATGTGTGCTTCTACCGATAGTGGCGAGGTTTGAATAGGTGTGTGCTTGTACCGATAGTGGTAAGGTTTGATTATATGTGTGCTTCTACCGATAGTGGTGAGGTTTGAATAGGTGTATGCTTGTACCGATAGTGGCGAGGTTTGAATAGGTGTGTGATTGTACTGATAGTGGCGAGGTTTGAATAGGTGTGTGCTTGTACCGATAGTGGTGAGGTTTGAATAGATATGTGCTTGTACCGATAGTGGTGAGGTTTGAATAGGTGTGTGCTTGTACCGATAGTGGTGAGGTTTGAATAGGTGTGTGCTTGTACCGATAGTGGTGAGGTTTGAATAGGTGTGTGCTTGTACCGATAGTGGTGAGGTTTGAATAGGTGTGTGCTTGTACCGATAGTGGTGAGGTTTGAATAGATGCGTGCTTGTACCGATAGTGGTAAGGTTTGATTATATGTGTGCTTCTACCGATAGTGGCGAGGTTTGAATAGGTGTGTGCTTGTACCGATAGTGGTAAGGTTTGATTATATGTGTGCTTCTACCGATAGTGGTGAGGTTTGAATAGGTGTATGCTTGTACCGATAGTGGCGAGGTTTGAATAGGTGTGTGATTGTACTGATAGTGGCGAGGTTTGAATAGGTGTGTGCTTGTACCGATAGTGGTGAGGTTTGAATAGATATGTGCTTGTACCGATAGTGGTGAGGTTTGAATAGGTGTGTGCTTGTACCGATAGTGGTGAGGTTTGAATAGGTGTGTGCTTGTACCGATAGTGGTGAGGTTTGAATAGGTGTGTGCTTGTACCGATAGTGGTGAGGTTTGAATAGGTGTGTGCTTGTACCGATAGTGGTGAGGTTTGAATAGGTGTGTGCTTATACTGATAGTGGTGAGGATGGAAAATTCAGCATAAGAAATGGTACAGAGTGAGTTATAATGAAAGGTGAGTGATTAGTCTTATATAATGATGCTGATTCTGAGTTGTTCCCAATTTTATCTTCTCTCTCACACACAGAACCCATCACAAGTCTCTGGCTCTGTGACCCTAAGTGGATCTTTACCTTCGGAGGCATCACTTTCTGCTTCTAAATCAATACTGAAACGTTCCTGCTACAATACTGAGTCCTTTCTAACAAGAATCAAGTACATACTGTGCGCTCCAAACCATATCCCCCTTTCTCTTTTTATATAGCCAATAAAGCATTTATATTAAAAAACATGTTGTTGTAGTTGTTGTTTTTTCATTTCCAGTGAAATCTAATATTGAGAATAGACCAGAAGTAGAGTTGTGCCATGTGAGGTAAAAAGATAAGTAAATCTAAATAATGCGTTGTACACATTGCACATGACTTGTGTTGACATTAGGTGGACAGTATGCTTGTAGTCCACCAAGCTTACAGCTAAGCACATTCTGTGTGGAACACATCCAGCAGTTCCAAGTATGTACTGATCTCCTGTTAATATGTCATCCAGGGGCGGCTCTAGACTTTGTGAGGCCTTAGGCGAAACTCGACATGAGGCCCTCACGGACACTCATAAGTAAAAAGAGATATGCAGCCGATAATAAAAATGAACTGTATAAATAGCATATTTTAAGACCAGTCTTAAATCCCAGCAATTAGGAATTCACAGCTCCTTTAATTTTAAATGTCTCATATTTATTCTACAAGTATCTGTAAACAAAAGCGCTTGGTATAGCACATATATACACTCTCAAATGGTGATCAGATACACACACACTTTGTGTGTATGTGTGTGTACTTGATAAACATATGAATATGTATATATGTTAGTGTTCACATTTAGGAGACATCTGATCAGATCCACTAGAACATATAAACACATTCATATGTGGGTCAGAAACACACACACATCACAGCATCACATTGTAGCATCCACAGGGCCATCCAGGTGCCCAAATAGCTCATTAGGGCCATATATGTGCCCAAAGAGCTCATCAGGGCCATTCATGTGCCCAAACAACTCTTAGGGGCCATCTATGTGCCCAAACAACTCGTCAGAGCCATAATTGATCTCAAACACCCTGTCACTACCATCGTTGTTCCCAAACATCTTATTAGTGCCATATTTGTGCCCAGACAGCTTATCACTCCCATCAGTGTCCTCAAAAAGCTAATCACTGCTATCGTTGTTTTTACACATGCTACTGCCATATATGACCCCAAACATTATTGTGCCCACAGTCACAAACACAGTAACACACACACCAATTCACAGTAGAGGTTGTTTGCCTGGGGGTATAGCCAACCCACGGGACAGTAACTCTGGTAGCTATCTTCAGGGTCTTCTCTACGTGCTGGTCCCTGGTGAGTGAATATTGGACAGCTACTGTGCAGGGGCTGCATAGCAAATTGATTACACCTACATCACATGCTACTGCTTAGGTTGTTTTTGGTTTATGGTTGTTTTAATACATACTTATTCTTAAATGTTATTATCATGACCAGTTATATGTTTAATATTTAAATATTGACAAAATAAAACTGTGTTCAATAAATACTGTGACCTTTCTAGCCAGTCCGGTTACAGAGGGTCTGAACACAAAATGATTTTAATGAGATTGAAGACAATTACTGTTTCATTAAAAGTTTAATTTTATTAATTGTGCACCATTCAAATTCAAACACTGGTTTGCTTCCTTTTTCATGGAGATTGCTCTCTGGCAGCAGAGAGACATAGTAGCGAGACAAAATCCAGTGATTGTCCACCATAAACAATGCTGTTGACTACCTCTAGGAGCAAGTCTCTCCATCACTGGTGTGTGAGTGTCAGTCCAATAGTGGAGGAGGAAATAATCATGTGTTCAGCGTCACAGATAAGGTAGGCACCTTTTCCTAAAACAAATACTGGCCATAGATGTGGGTGGAGCCACAAAATACCTTGGCCAAAACATACAAACAGAGACAGTCTAACTCTCACACACACAATGTCACTCTCACACACACAGTGATAGTCTCACACACACAGTGACAGTCCCTCACACACACAGTGACAGTCTCTTTCACAAACACACACACACACACACTGACAGTTTCTCACACACACAGTGACAGACTCTCTCTCACACACACACACACAGTGACAGTCTCACACACACACACAGTGACAGTCTCACACACACATATACCCATAGACTTCCCACTTGCGCTGTACTAGGAAACAGAACAAAAGCAGCAAGGGGGCCATGTGGATGAATACCATGCGCCAGGTCTAATTTCCTGGTACCATGGACACCTGGCATCTGGGATTCTCCAATTGCCAGTAAAATACTGGCCGGGTGGCAACCCTAATCACAGTTGCCACACACTAAACAGAGTCACAAAGCAGCTGCTCTGTAACATGACAAGCCAGAAGTCTCAAAGAGACTTTCAAAAGAATTGTGAATGGGTCTCGGTCAGAAACGATTCCATCTGATTAAAATTAATTCACAAATAATTACAAAATGCATCTTTTTTGCTCCTTGATCAAATACAGATGGTGATAATAAATAAAAACATTGTGACAGTAATGAACTCACTAGCAGTATGACAAAACTCAGTAGTATCCAGACAAAGTCTATATCCTCCAGAATTCAGTCTCATTCCTGTAGAGAAATAGTGAAAACTGAATAATGCTACTAAAGTTATCAGCAGCATGAAAAAAGGGCCGTTTGACTTGACTTTTGTCAAATAGGCAAAAATGGGTTTTACTGAACAGTTACAGCGCATGACTTAGTAAATAAACTGTTCAATTCAGTGATTAGATTTGAGTAAACTCCAGGCCTAAATCATTGCTACGAAGAGGCCACTGTGTGAGTTTCATTCTCTGCCATGAGTGGTTACCTGGCTCTGCATAAATGTCCTACGCTATGTTTAAAGGCTGTCTATTACAGCGAGCATTTGCTCCAAGGGATCCATGTATAAATTGGATATAGAGACAAAAAAGTAATCATTGTTAACCTTATTCATGTATGCCTACCCAGAATCCCTAGCAGAGCTGGTAGCACATTACCCCACCATAAGTTTGTTGTGTGTGCTGCTTGTACTGCTCCAAACCTCGAGCACTTAGTCAGTAAACAACCACTTGCTGACAAGTTCTCATTAAGAATAGAACAGCTTCAAATGAGTGGTTGTCTAGCTTTGCACCTGTGTTGCAATCTATGTTAAAAGGCTGCCTAGCATCAGCGGCGGGCTGGGCCGGGGGGCAGGGAGGCAATTGCCCCCCAGGCCGCCCTAATGTTTGTTAAAACGGCCGCTGGGCCAGTGTTAAAAAAAAAAAAAGGAAGATCCCCTCTCACCTCCTCTCTGCCTGCAAAACTGCACGGGGAGCCGAACAGGCAGCACAGAGAAACCTCCGTGCTGCCTTTTCGGCTCCCCGTGCAGTGTGACACGGAAGTGCCGACAGTCACGTGATCGGCGCTCTGACGTCAGACGCGCGCCGATCACGTGACCTGTCGGCACAACCGCCGGGAGGCCGAACAGGCAGCATGGAGGGACCATGCTGCCTGCCACCAGGGAAGTCCTCCTGCCACTAGCCACCAGGGAAGTCCTACCACTAGCCACCAGGGAAAAAGGTAAGAGATGGGGAGGGGGGGGGGGGGGCAAAAAACACTGGCATATTATTGGGCAAATTGGCTGGGGAATATTACATGGCAAATAACACTGGCATATTATTGGGCAAATTGGCTGGGGAATATTACATGGCAAATAACACTGGCATATTATTGGGCAAATTGGCTGGGGAATATTACATGGCAAATAACACTGGAATATTATTGGGCAAATTGGCTGGGGAATATTACATGGCTAATAACACTGGCATATTATTGGGCAAATTGGCTGGGAAATATTACATGGCTAATAACACTGGCATATTATTGGGCAAATTGGCTGGGGCATATTAAATGGCAGAATAACACTGGAATATTATTGGACAAATCGTCTGGGGAATATTAAATGGCAGAATAAGACTGGAATATTATTGGGCAAATTGGCTGGGGAATATTACATGGCAAATAACACTGGCATATTTTTGGGCAAATTGGCTGGGGAATATTACATGGCTAATAACACTGGAATATTATTGGGCAAATTTACTGGGGCATATTAAATGGCAGAATAACACTGGCATATTATTGGACAAATCGTCTGGGGAATATTAAATGGCAGAATAAGACTGGAATATTATTGGGCAAATTGGCTGGGGAATATTACATGGCAAATAACACTGGCATATTATTGGGCAAATTGGCTGGGGAATATTACATGGCTAATAACACTGGAATATTATTGGGCAAATTTACTGAAGCATATTAAATGGCAGAATAACACTGGCATATTATTAGACAAATCGTCTGGGGAATATTAAATGGCAGAATAAGACTGGCATATTATTGGGCAAAATGGCTGGGGAATATTAAATGCCAATTAACACTGGCATATTGGGCAAATTAGCAGGGGCATATTAAATGGCAGATAACCTTGGAATATTATTGGGCAAATTTACTGAGTCATATTAAATTGCAGAATAACACTGGCATATTATGGGACAAATTGGCTGGGGAATATTAATGGCAAATAATATTGGAAATGTGTATGTAATGGGGTGATGGAGGCATGTAAATGTGGTGATGGGGCATGTCCTGGCGTGCAACGTGGGTTATGGGTCATGTCGTAGGTGTGCAACGTGGGTAGGGGGGGGGTGCCCAAATTTTGTCTGCCTAGGGCAGCACAAAACCAAGATACACCACTGGGTGACGGCCTCCCCACTTTCCCAGTACTTACCTCCTTGCTGCTGTCCACCGGTGCTGCAGGTCCGTGGCTGTGAGGGAAGCGTTCTGCGCTCCCCTAGAGCCAATGCACATTCAATAAAGTTTGTTGAAAAAAAAAAGTTTAAAAAAACTTTATTGAAGACGCTTGGCTGGAAGGGAGCGCACAACGCTTCCCTTACAGCCACAGATGGGCAGATGAGAGCACCAGGAGACGGAGACAGAGGAGCAACAAGGAGGTAAGTAGTCAATATTCTGGCAAAATCCTTGCATATTGTGGGGGAAAATCCTGGCATATTGAGGGGCAAAATCCTGGTATATTGAGGGGCATAATCCTGGCATCGTGAGGGGGGAAATCCGGGCATATTGGGGGGCAAAATCCTGGCATATTGAGGGGGCATAATCCTGGCATATTGTGGGGGAAAATCCTGGCATATTGAGGGGGAATCATCTTGGCATATTGAGGGGAAAATCCTGGCATATTGGGTGTCTAAATCCTGGCATATTGAGGGGCATAATCCTGGCATATTGAGGGGCATAATCCTGGCATATTTAGGGGAAAATCCTGGCATATTGAGGGGGCATCATCTTGGCATATTGAGGGGGAAATACTGGCATATTGGGTGTCTAAATCCTGGCATATTGAGGGGCATAATCCTGGCATATTGAGGGGCATAATCCTGGCATTTTGTAAGGGAAAATTCTAGCATATTAAATGGCAAATCCTGGCATATTGTGGGGGAAAATCCTGGCAATATTCGTTATAAAACAAGGAAAAGATGGCCGTGGATGGGGAGGCGATTCGATGGTGCAATGGGCCACTTGACTGGATTTGCCCCCCAGGCCTAAGGCTGCCAGCCCTCCCCTGCCTAGCATAGTGGGCATTTGCTCCAAGTGGTCCATGTACAAAGTGGATATAGAGGCAAAAATTCTTAAACTTATTTGGGGGGCGTGGCTGACCGTTGGAGAAGATGGCCGCATGAGATGTGAGCTCCGTCAGCCTCCCAAAATACTGCCTAACCTAGCTCAGTATTGAGATAACATGGGGAAAAAACGAAAACTGGGAAAGGAAGCTGAGACACCCAGGACCAGATCCAAGCAAGTCACAGCCTCGCTAAGGGAGTATTTCCGTACCCCCAGGGACCTTACCCACGAGGCAGCCTTGCCCGCAAGCTCCGCAGACACGGAGGAATCAGGTGCCGCATCATCGCCGATGGCCTCGAGAGAACACAATGAGCACGAACTCATACAGCAGCTGTTCTCTTCTGCCCCAGGCAGATTTTAGCACCTTGATAACTGAAATTAAGCTGACTGTGCGCGATGAGATTGCGGCCCTGCGGGCAGACATCTAGGGCCTGGAGAAGAGGATAGTCACTGTTGAAAAAGACCTCACTCAATATTCCTCAAGTCAATCGAAAGTGACAGGTGCCTCTGATCGACAAGAAAGATATCTGATTGACCTCCGGTGGCGAGTGGAAGACCTCGATAATCGGGGATGGCGCAATAACCTGAGAATTAGGGGCCTACCTGAGGTTTCCGCCGACGAGCCTGAAACTCTGATGGCAAGGCTTACAGTGTTGTTTAACACGCTTCTGGACAGGGAGATCACTCTGCCTGTGCAGATGGACCGGGCCCACAGGGCACTGAGACCGAGAGGGACAGACACAGCCCCGCCAAGGGATATGATTTGTCGCCTTGTAGATTTCCAGCTCAAGGAAGCCATTTTGAGAAAAGCGCGGGAAAAGGGCTGCTGGATATACGAAGGCGCTGAGATTGCCTTTTATCCGGACGTACCAGACATCACGCTGCAGTCGAGACACTTCCTCAGGCCACTCACAGCGGAACTCCAACGCCGAGGATATCGTTACAGCTGGGGCTTCCCCTTCAGCCTCAGAGTCAGGATGGATAATGTGGTCAAGACCCTAACCTACCATGCCGACTTACCTGCCTTCCTGGAAGAACTGGAGTTGCCGGAGCTGGACATTCCAAACTGGGACTGTCCGGAGCCTCAGCAGCGGCGTATCCCTGCCCAGAGGTCTCTGCGACAGAGACCGCAAGCCATCCCATGAAGACAGCTCCAGCGGCAAGCGCCAACGCCTGACTGGCCGGCCCCGGTAGACCCGGTAAGGGCCCAGGAGGAATAGTCACCCCTGACGCTGCAAAATTCTGGTGAGTAATGACTAACTTTTGCGCCCGGCCACCAAGACAAGGGTTCTAATTTTATGTGGATTCACACCCTATACTGGAAAGGATTCGGTGGACATGGGTCCCCTTGGACCTCCTCTATGGAAGCAGATTTGAATTTAACCCCTGATCCTACGACCCACTGGAGACAGGCCCGTGAACTGATGGCCTTTTACTTTTCATTTTTTTTTGTTTCCATACACCTGACAAATCTGGGACAGGCCCGCCGAGAAGGCTCTACAACATTATCGGAGACTGTTTGTAAGGCGGGGCACGAGCTTGCAGCTAACACCTAGCTCACACCACACACGGACCGTTTTTGCCGGTTTGCCTAGGAGGGGTCCGGTACGCCCAGGAAACAGACACGGGCATTGCCTATATAAGCAGCAAGTATATTCGGTGGGGGGGGGGGGTTCGTGTATTTTTGTGTATTTTTGTGTATTTTTAGGGGTTTCCTGTACATAATGTGTAAATTGCCGGTTTAATATTTGCATTCCTGATGGGGAATTCCTGATGAATTATTGACGTGGTCAAGGTGTTCCACGCCGAGTGCCAGTTTGGCCTCAGGGTGAGAGACCTGCCCAGCGTGCAATAGACGCTCCAGGTGCTAGTTTATTTTGCAGTTGATTAAGGTTTTCCTATCCTCCCCCCCCCCCTTCTCTTTTTTTTTTTTTTCTCTTTCTTTTCTTTTCTCTCTTCTTTCCTCTCTCTCCCTTTTTTCTTTTCCCTTTTATTTGTTTTTGTTTTAGTTTGTTTACTGGTATCACCTGCTGGTTAAGTCTGATAGGTGTCTATTTGCAGTTTTTGTCGCAGCCAGACCTGCAAGATGGGCCCACCCACAGCTACTTTATCTCCCTCCCATGGGAACCCGGCACACCGGGGCCCGCTCCCCGCCCCAACCCGTGAGCTTACGCTGGTATCATATAATGTCAAGGGGTTAAATATCCCAGAGAAAAGATCTCATCTGATGAGAGACCTTCATTTTCACAGGGCTTCGGTCGTGTACTTGCAGGAAACACATTTTCTAAATTCTGCCCAACCCAGACTCACCACGGCGGCATACCCGACTGGTGTTTTTAGCAATAATTCTGAGTCCAAATCTTAGGGTACTGCTATCTTATTCAGCAAACACATGCCCATTATTGAAAAGGAACATCTGGTGGACCAACACGGTAGATATGTGTTTGTCAAGGGGTCCATTGCAAATACCCTGTACACTTTTGCCAATATATACTTGCCCAACACTCGCCAACATCATAGTTTCCGGAAAATAATGGCCATTCTCCAGAAATTTCAAGAGGGTATTCTAATTTTAGGGGGAGATTTTAATGTGGCGCTGGAACCCCATATAGACACATCCTTGGGCCGGTCTAGCACTGCCATGTTTGTATTGCAAAAGATAAAAACCATTCTAGACGAGTATCAATTGACTGACTGCTGGAGGGCCTTACACCCTAATGACAGAGACTACAGTTTTTTTTCTAACCCAACACAGTCCTACACCCGAATTGACTATTTTTTTATGCCATATTATCATTTGCCTAAACTTGCCACAGCCAGCTATGGCTTGATCACTTGGTCAGATCATGCTCCCCTGCGAGTTTCACTCACCTCCACCCTCCCGCGCCCCACCTCCTCGACCTGGAGGTTAAACGAATCCCTTCTGACAGACGAAACAAACACGACGGCCACTGAAAATATCCTTAAAGACTACTTCACTGACAATACTACATCAGAAGTCCCACTCTTGACGGTTTGGGAAGCTCACAAAGCTGTGATCCGGGGACATTTTATCAGGTTGGGGGCGACCAAGAAAAAAGCGGATACAGAAAGGTTGACCGTACTCTACACCAAATTAAGAGAGGCAGAAAATTCCCACAAGGCACAGGCTGATGCGGATTCTTTTCAAAAGCTGACAGCCCTGAGAGGGGAGTTGTCGACTATTCTTAACGCTAAGGCTAGCAGGTCTTTTATCAAATTGAAAGCCCTTTATTACGAGCACGGTAACAAACCGGGCAAATACTTGGCTAGGGCACGGCGTTCGCACCGCAGGCTTTCATATATCCCCAAGATCAAGACCTCTGAAGGCGCTCTTCGGAGATTGCCGTCCGAGATCATGTCAGAATTTGTAACATTTTACTCAAACCTGTATAACTTAGCAGACAACTGCACAGGTGAAGCAGAGGCTGCCCGTGCTCGCAAAATGACTGAGTATTTACAAACACATGTGACAAGGAAATTATCTATAGCTGATGCTGCAGCCTTAGAGGCCCCAATTACGGTTTTGGAGCTAGGCGAAGTAATCAAACAGGCGGAACCAGGAAAATGCCCGGGACCAGACGGTTTCCCGCGCTCTTACTATAAAAAGTTTTTTGACATATTAGGCCCCCGTTTGGTTGAGGCTCTCAATTCCCTGCTGCACAAAGGCTCATTTCACCCCCACGCGCTGATGGCAAATATTTCATTGATACCCAAAGAAGGGAAAGACCCGGTTAATTGTGGAAGCTACCGTCCAATTTCCCTCCTTAACTCGGATGTCAAATTTTTGGCGAAAATTCTTTCCTCTCGACTCCAGAGACTGATATCTACCTTGGTACACCCGGACCAGACGGGATTTTTGTTGGGAAGGGAAGCCAGAGATAGTACAATTAGGGCGCTAAATTTGATACACCATGCTATAGAATCCAAAAGGTCTACCATCCTCCTGTCAACAGACGCAGAAAAGGCTTTTGACAGGTTGGATTGGTCTTTTATGTTTAAGGTGTTGGACCACATGAATTTTGGACAACATATGAAAATGTGGGTGTCATCTTTGTACACTTGTCCTTTAGCTCGGCTGAGGATCAATGGGGAGTTGACAAAGTCCTTTTCAATCTCTAATGGGACAAGACAAGGTTGCCCCCTGTACCCTTTACTTTTTATCCTGTCCATCGAACCATTCTTAATGGCTATTAGACAAAATCCAGATGTGGTTGCCGTAACCAACCCCACAATTTCCATGCCTAATATATTGGCAGAATTTCAGAGATATGGAGAGCTCTCCAACCTTAAAATTAACTACAAAAAGTCGGAAATTCTTAATATTAATGTTTCAAAATCAATGGAATCTGTCCTGTCGCACAGTTTTCCATTCAAATGGTGCAAAGGGAAGATGAGATATCTAGGTATCTGGTTAACACAAGATTTAGCTACTCTATATCAACATAATTTCCCACCACTCCTTACAGTTTTACAATCAGATCTGTCCCGATGGAGTAAACAATATCTTTCATGGTTTGGTAGGATAAATATTTTAAAAATGAACCTCATGCCGCGGCTTTTGTATTTATTCCAGACAATTCCAATTAAACTACCAGAAGCTTTTTTAGCCTCTATCAAAACGCTGTTTCTGCAGTTTGCTTGGGCTAAAAAAACAGCGAGGCTTAAATATACAACACTGATCCGCCCAAAACTCAAGGGGGGCACAGGTCTACCTTGCCCCCGCCTATACTATCAAGCTTGCCATCTTTTGAGGGTAATGGAGTGGTCTCATCACCCTCCACATAAAAGATGGATTGATGTAGAGGCAGCACAATGCGTCTGCCCCCTCCACCACCTGATATGGTTACCTAAACGTCACTGGAACACCCTGGTGGGAAACCACCCTTTTATTCTGGCTACAGTTCAGACCCTACACTCCATGCATGTTAAATTTGAATTAACTACCTACCCCTCACCTCTCTCGCCCATACGAAACAACCCTGATTTTCCTCCAGGAAACAGGCCGGGTCAGTTTCTAACCACTCACCGATTGGACCATGCACCTATCTCAATGTTTCTGACGGGCCCCAGATTAAAACTCCTAAAGGACATTACAAATGAGCAAATACCCACGCCACTAGAACATCTACAATACTGCCAATTGACCAGTTATTTCCAGGCAATAGGGAGGAAACATGCTCTATCTCGGGACTATACCCCATTTGAAAGATTGTGTTCAGGTAAAGATCTGCCAGAACACGGGATTTCTCATTTATATAAATTGATCCTGCAAGTACACGACCGAACCCCCCCGAGGTCTCAGAGCCGGTGGGAGGAGACCCTACAGATCACACTGGACCCAGGGGAATGGGAAAAAATCTACACACTCACCCATAAATGCTCCCTCAGCACCAAAATTCAAGAGACCTCCTACAAACTCCTCATACACTGTTAATACACCCCCACAAGCTTGCACTCCATGTTCCCTGAGGTTTCGGAACAGTGCTGGAGATGTGGAGCAGCTGAGGGCACGGTTCTTCACATTTGGTGGGACTGCAAGGATATAGTACCTTTCTGGAAACGCATTCATGACACTATGCATAATTTCACGGATGACCCCCTCCCATTCCTGCCAGGTCCATATTTGATTCACCATACTGGAGGGTCAGTAGCAAAGTACAAGAAATCTGTAGTCCGACATTTGATTGACGCGGCAAAAAGTCTCATTCCACTCCACTGGAAAGATCCTCGGCCTCCGTATTTCAAAGATTGGATATTGCAAGTGGAAAAGATTAGAACCCTTGAGGAAATAGTCATGTTCTCTGAGGCCCAACGAGTTAAATACCAGCAGACGTGGTTCTATTGGTTGCAGTTTATCAATAGTCCAGAGATTTGTCAATTTCTGGAGAACGCGGTGGCCTCAGTTGTCTGATTGCACTTTGTTTTTTGGCCTCTCGGATCTTACCAACAGGTTGTTTCCCCCTTTTTTTTTTTTCTCGCCTCTCTCTCTCTCTTTTTCCAAGTTTTTCTCTCTTTTTCTTTTTTCTCCCCCCCCACCCCCCATTTGGTTTTAAGTTTGACGTAGGTTGGTCCCAGACGACCCAGATATGGTTATGCTTATTACTGAGAACGTGTCATTTATGTTATCTACGTGTATATCACTCAAGTGTTGTGTAATTTTTGTGAAATGTTCCCCGCTGTGTCGGGTATACCATATTATTTTTTTTTTTTTTTCCCCTTTCATCCCCCCCCCCCCCTTCTCATATCCATATATCTGTTGTTCTGTTATTTCAAAAAGAATTTTAAAAAATTATTTACAAAAAAAAATAAAAATTCTTAAACTTATTTATATATGTCTACCCAAAATCTCTTGTAGGGCCAGCACTACCTATAAGATTGGTAGTATCCAGCCTTGGGTGCAGACCTGCAGTGGGCAATCAGAGCGCCCCTATGCCACCCCATGATTTTTATGTGGAGGGGGTTTTCCATTACCTTTATTCCACCATAACTTATGTTGTGTAACCTTCTCCAAGTCTCAAGTAGAAAGCCGGTAACAAAACGCATGCTAACAAGTTCCAATCAAGAATGAAACAGCTGTCCATGAGTGATTATCTGTCCCAGACTATGTTAAAAGGCTTTCGTGGGTATTTGCTCCAAGGGTCAATATGTAAAGTAGATAGAGAGGCAAGAGGGAGATCATTGTTAACATTATTTGCAAATGTCTACCCAAAAATCCCATGATACAGTATAGCAGGACTGCACTCAATGAGTGGGTGCCTGGTCAAGATCTCCACCCCAATCTCCACAATATGGGCAAAAAATGGACAGCGACCAGCACTCACAAGCAAACATGGATTTTATTCCAACAGCAAAGTTTTTTTTTAGCTGATTCTGATTACCCAGAATCCCTTACAGTGGTGGTAGCATTGCAAGTTTAAAATTAAATTGAGAAAGTAAGTCTTCTGACTTAAATAAATAAATAAAATTATTCTGGCTTGTCTGTTGTGTGTAGATGTGTGTTTTGATAACGCCTCTGCTGTCCCCTGATTTTAAGCGGAGGGGTTTTCCCGTCACCTCTACTATAACATATACGTATGTTGTGTGTGTCATTTTGTGTAAAACTTCCTCACATCACACACAAGACAACCTCCAGTATCTTCTTTAACTATATTACAGAAACTTAGAATGTGCCGATAACATACAGTACCTGCCAACATCCTGGGATTGTAACGCACAGAGTCAATGAGGAAGTGGTTTTTTGCCTGACATCACTGCATAGGGTGCAGTAGTGCACATAGTGTACAGAGCCCAATTTGCTGGGATATGACACAAAAAGAGGGACTGTTGGGAACCAAAGACTATTCAGCCCATCAGGTCTGCCCGTATTTCTACCTGCTGTGATATCCTCGTACACTGTTCAGTGCTTGACCTTATCTTATATTCCGGAAAAGCTTATGCTGATCCTAAGCATCTTTGTTCTATTATCCTCTACCATGTATGTTGGAAGGCAAATCTACCACCACCTTCTCAGTAAAGCAACCCGTTCCCCAAATGAAGGATTTGCATGTTCTCAATTACTATACCACAATGAACCACTCCTCAGTACATATTATCAGACGTGATTACGTTAGCAACACCTCAGGAATCTATCTATCGCTCTAGTAATCGGTATCACCAGTCTCTGGTATAACTCAGTGCGATATACACCTAATACTGGGAAGGGCCTTCTCCTCCGTATCTCAAATTCAGCATATCAGTCCAGATAGCGAGTGTTTATCACTTTGCAAACATTGGCCTTTTTTTTCTTTGCTGTTCCTTGAACAAACACTAAAAATGTATATAAATATATAACGCACATAAGAGAATACCTAACTGTTTCAATCTCCTTCACCTAGACAAGGCTCCAAGATGAAATCCCTGGTGAATATAACCTAATATACTTCACAACAAAATAATAATGCTTTTGTCGGAGACGCTTGACATGATGACTTATCTGTCCACTTTTCTCTGTTTTAGATTGTGGTCGCTGTTCTCCTGGGAGTCTTCCTGACTCAGTCTCTAGCCAACGATGTAAGTAAACATATGTGGATTTGTTCTATAGGGTAAGATGGGTTTGTTACTCGAACAACCTAAACACTCTTCTTCCATCCTATCATCCTTGACTTGCAGTGATGTCTTGACATATAATTCCGAGCTACATGATATTACTGTGGTTAATTTGTCAATTGACATCCGTCTTAGAGACGCTTTAATTCATTATCATCGTCATTAATGATCAAGCATTCTAAAGTCATTTGTATTGAACAGTATTGCTTCCCAAGGCAGCAAATGATGAGCTTTCTTTTATATTTTTCTATCATCTAGAATATCAAAATCAATAATTCAGGGAACGATGGAGGCAGTGTCTCACAGAATGTCAATATTAACAACCAAGATAATATTGCCAGTATTAACAGCCTAAATGGTTGGAACTCCTGGGATTCCATCTGTGACTACGGAAGAGTAAGTGATGTGTAGTTATATTGTATTCTGTTAGATCTATAGGAATTAGTGGGCGTTTGTCCGACAAGGTGTGCAATACAGCAGCTGCTGATCATATTTCATTGTTTTATTATCATTTGTGACAATGCTCATAGAATTAGAATTTAGGCGATAATGTTTTATTGGTGTGATATATATGTATATCATAATTATACTGATAATGTGATTTGTACACTAAACTGTGAAATGTAAGGTCAGGCAAAGAAAAATGAGAAAACAAAATCATCTAATAATTAAATCATTCCCCTGCTGGAAGACTATTCTCTTTCTGCATAGATAGTTTACTGGCTGGGTTGACGATTAATCTGGATGGTTAGTCCCTATACCCTTGTTGCGTATGATTATTACATTTTATCTTTTAAGTCATTTGTATATTCCAATTCAATATATATCAAAGGCAACATAAAAAAGGATTTGAAAACCATGCCCGTGAGCTTACAATCTAATGTTAGTGGGGACGTTCACATAAGGGGGTTATGTATAAAACTGTCCACACAAAGTCATAAAGTCATAAAAAGTATGTATTTACAACACATGAAATTGTGCCTTGACACTTTGATTGGTGAAGAATTAATTTTGCTGATTTCTTATATAATGGTTGTGACAGTGCTAAACGCACCACAAATACCTGGCATAGCATTTTATACATAACTCCTGAAGTGCTTCATAACATGCATGTTTACATGGTAAAGGAGGTAATGAGGGCTAATGGATACCCCCCCCCCCCCTCAACCAGCAATGCAGGACACCAGGGGGGCATGGTTTGGGAGGTTGAGTGTCAGCGCTATCGCAAGATGGTTGTGTGGTATGTTATTGGAAGAATGAAAGAGTCATATTAGACACTCTGCTGGTTGGAGATCGTTAGGTATTATATATATATATATATATATATATTGAATGGTATCATATCAGACATTAATAAGGTGGTGCGTTCATGACTAATGCCCATGACCTGATTCCACATAAAATTTAAATCTTATCCTTCTTCAGGGATTTGCTGCTACCAGGCTGTATAACAAAAAGATCTGTGTGGTCTCTAAGATGAACAAGGCATCCTTCCCCACCCTGGCCCAGCTGAGTGCTATTGCCAAAGACAAACACCAGGTAAGAAGTGTAAACTTATTATACGTTGCACATTTGCATTGGAGTTTGAGATTTACTCTTCAAAAGGAGTCTGTCACTGACTGACACACACCCGTATCAGTTAGGCAGATTGGTTCTATTGGTGTGGCAGCCTGTCAGTCTGACAGGCCACTCCCCCAAGTCATAGACTTATTACCCCTTTTATCCCTATATCATGATATCTTCTAAACAAAAGAAGAAAGAATGACAGTCAGCAAAACAAGACCAATGCATTAGTAGTTTTAAAATGTTTCCATTACTTCCTCTTTAATGTTAGCTAAATTAGAGAAATTAACATACTAACTGGTGTTATTTTATCATATTGGTCCCCACATTCCCAGTAATTACAAAAGGAGACACAAATCTCAGTAAAAATCGTAGTTTAGGGTTGTGTGTTGTGGCTCATTTGGGAAATGGCTTTATAAAAGTCCTGTAATTAGATTTTGTAATCAAATGTTTCCAGAAATGAAGCTTAAGTGATTTTACATTAATCATTTTGCCTACATTTAAAAGTATATATTTTGTGAATTTATTACATATGCATGTCCATCTAATACTGTATTCTGTTGTTTCCAGGCCCCACCCAGCCCACAAATGGTGACCTACACAATTAACCAGACACCCATTGTTAACATTGGGGAGTATGGCCAGCACATTGAGTCTCTGTGCAAAGGACTTCCTGCCTACACAGCTCAAGAAATGCCAAGTAAGTCCACTAGTAGAACTATGGGAAATGGGAGCAGTTGTAATAGTGATTCTGCCTGGCCACAGCTTATAGGAACCACCCATTACTGCTTGGTGGAGCTGCTGAAACTGAGTGAGGCTATCAAACTATTGTCCAGTCCTACAAGATGATCATCTTTATATATAGAACCCTGATATAACTTATTACTTAGCAAGTAAATACTTTAATGGAAGAGTAGATCCAAAGTAGCCACATTGCTGGCCTATTTGTGCAACAGAAATCAGCTGAAGAATAGCAAGATAATCATTAATAAATAACAAGCACGGGTTTAAAAGTGTTTATTAAAAGACAAAGAAGGGAGGACTCTAAGCATTAAGAGGACCTGTAAAATGGCTGTATAGCTTAATGAAACTTAGTACTATTGTGTTCCTACAGATAATCAGTACAGATTATCTTCCTATGCTTGATGCTGGATATCATAAACAAAAATCAATTCCACCTAGCTCTCCAACTTTCAACACTATAGGGTTTAATCCATAAATAGAGATTTGCATGGAATTCAGAGACATTTCTAACTTAAGGCCAAAGTAGCTGAGTTGGAAAAATTCTCTCATTCAGCTGCATTGCAGACTTTTTCTAACTCAGCTACTTTGGCCTAAAGTGTCACATTCTTATCTCAATGCCCTGCAATTCTCTCATCATTGAGTGGAACCTTATAACACATAGTATCTCTGCAGTAGAAGATCTGTTGTATTATTATTTGAATAATATATTAGTGACATGACCAAACATTCCATGGAAATATATTTGGTGGCGCTACAGGATGGCACCTGGCTGAGAAGTAGATCTATCCAAGATTATCTTGTGCAGTTGATGATGCAGAAGCATGTATTATACATAGTATAATATACATACATGTTCCAAAAATAGTTCAGTTAACGTATTGGTGAGGTTGAGACAATAACGTAAGGTTCTACTCAATAAAGAGAGACTTGCAGGGAATTGAGATGGGAACTTCAATTTTTAGACCAAAATAGCCGAGTTGAAATTTGTTTCCAATACAGCTGAATGGGAGAATGTTTCCAACTTTGAAATTTCCGGCTTAATTACCTACAATCCCTTGCATTTCTCTCTTTATTGAGTAAACTCTTTGAGGTAATAGAAGTTCAATCATCACAAAATATTGCTCATTAGGTGAATCATTTAAAGATAATCACATTCCCCAAAAAATGACTGACATTTGGGCAACAAAAGAATCAAATACTCTTAATGGTTTCAGAGGCAGTCAGATAAAATCCCTGGATAAATCACTGTTAACATCCTTCTTTGCCAAAATATGTATCCAAAACTCTAATAAAGACATTGACAGTTTCTGTAATCATTCCAGGTAGTGCATTCCAGTGCTTTACCACCCTCACTGTGATGGAATCACCGTTCCTCTTATCTAAAATATTTGTCACTTTTTACCTTTTGAATTGCAAGTTTTTTAACCCCTTCGTGACGCATGGTGCTTGCGTCCCAAACGACGCAAGCACCAAAACGTCACGATTTGTTCCTGGCCACCGATCACAAGGTGATCGGTAGCCAGGAACACTCTGGCAGAGACCCGATCAGGGTCTTAATAGACCCTGTGAGTCCCTGCCAAAAAATCGCGAGACCTCCGGACATCACGTGTGACGTCGCGGAGGCGTGCCCGAACCCGGAAGTTCGGGCACAGCACGATTTAGCAAAATGTAGCCGGTGCTCGCTTTGAGCACCAGCTACATTTTCCCTGTCAGACTGAGGCCACTCAAAGTGGCCTCATCTGACAAGTGGGATCCCGCTGTAAGTGCCTGCAGCAGGATCCGAAAACAGCTCATCGCGGGGAGCCGCTCTGAGCTGTTTAGTACAGGACGTACTATGCCGTCCTAACGACTTTAAGGCACTTAAAGTCAGGACGGCATAGTACGTCCTAACGTCGTCGGGAAGGGGTTAAAGTTAACAAACTCAGTTTGGCTAGGTACACTGTCATACTTGTTGAGACAGTAATGTATGGCATCTATCGGAATGTCCACAGCCCATACAGCCTTTTTTAAGGCCCTGTCTAACACACAGATTTACCACAACATGGCTATTACTGCAAAGGGCTGTGGTCAGGCAAGAGAAAAGGGCATGTCCATATGGATATCATAGGTGAACATGCTTGCAGTGGAGACAGACTTCATTATGATTCCTATACAGCCCCATAACTTTAAACAAGGGCATAGAAACCTGTTAGTCAGGGCTGATGCTGACATCATGAAGCCAGGGTCTATAGTGCATTATTTAGCACTACAATTATCTGGTGGTTACCAACCTTTCGGTTTTGGTTTCAAGCCGAAGGAAGTTTTAGTTCATTGACTGGAGATGCTCGGGGTCCAAAGAGTCACATGGGATACTGCTTATACCATGATCGTATTCTTTGGACCCTGAGTACTGTGCTATAGATATATTTGTATGTGGTGTAGATATATGTGTAGAGCTCCAAAATGTCAACCTTAAATTCATTATATTTTAATTCAAATACAAAATATATATACAAATATAAAAAATCGAAATCTTTGAAGGATCTTCCAAAAATGTTTTTGTTACGTTTGACTTTAATAAGGATTCTTTAATGTTATTGACCATAGAAATGCTGATAAAGTTCAAACAAAATGCAACTTTTAGACTAAAATATGTCTTGTGTAAAGTTACAAAATCCATGTATATTTAATTAGGGTCAAACACCCTCACCCTGAACAATGGGCCAGGAAACCAAACTGAATCTGTATTGCTGTAGTGATAATGTAATTGTAGAAAGTGGTCTTCCCAAGAACCTCTGTGAACATATTTGACATATCTATTTCCAATAGAAGCCATTATGAAAGCAATTTGAAATTATTTTTTTTAATCAGCTGCTCTGCATACAGATGTGCAGCAAGTCTCTAAAATATCTAATGTTTTGGGACAGGTTATAATTTTACTAGATTTTGTGTTATTGTTGATGTGCATATAGAAAAACATACACATGTACAGTAAGGCCAAAATCACTCTCATTCCAGAGAGTTGTGGGCTTAACCACAATGCACTTTTTAGACAGAGAGAAGAACAAAATATGTTCTTTCTTCTTTAAAATAACAAAAATATAGATGAGTAAAGTATGCTATGTTGATGTTTGATATGGCATAGCTGGCAGCTGTCTCATATTGCAAGGTACAGTTCTGGTTTTCAGCCTGAAACCCCCCCCCCCCCCCCCCCCCCCCCCCAAGGAACCTGTCCCCAAATCCTGCAATTCTTCCCATGAATATACAGGGAACATATAGTATTCAGTGGATCGGTAACTAGGGAGGATGCAATGGGTGGGAGTAGGTTGTGGGTTGGAAAGTTTCTGGAAAGTTGCTGGAAGTTTCTATATTATTTGTCAGTTATAAACTGTGCAATGGTTCTTCTGAAATTAGTTTTCAAATGTGGCATACTTGCCATCATCCTGGTTAGAAGATGGGTTTTCAGTGGGGTTTGACCAAAAAGTATGACCCCACAAGACCCCTCCAGTCTACTCCGTACCAGTGCCATTAATCAGTGTCACACTTCTTGCCACTTAGGCGATGTATGTCTTGAAGACATAAATATTTGAAACACAATGCCACTTGTGCATTACATCATCATTTATTTATATAGCGCCAACAATTGATGTAGCACTATAGGTAAAATAAGTTAGATCAGTGTGAGAATGATAAAAGTATTTTTATGAAGGAAACCACGCAAAACACATTTGTATTCATACTATATGTTATTTTGAACATTAAATGTTAGTTTTGCAGTATACCTGATCCATATCATAAACTGAGAAGGAATTGTTTGTGTTTATTAAAACAAGCATTTCTTTTCAGATTTCGGAGGAGAGTTTGCCTTGTGCAAATCCAACAGTATCATCACAATTTTGGGAATCAGCTTCTGTTTTTAAGATGTTCATTCAAAAGGCCACAGTCCCCTGAGTGGACGCAATGAGACGCCATTTTCAAATACCCTATGCAGTGGACTCTCTTGCTGTTACTTTACTGACATTCAATAAAAACATTTCTGCCCAGCAATTGGCTGCTTGTGTCTTTTTAAAAATGGTCAAAATCAAAACATGTTATAGAAACATAGAAACATAGAATGTGTCGGCAGATAAGAACCATTCGGTCCATCTAGTCTGCCCAATTTCTTTTGAGTACTTTTATTAGTCCCCCGTTCCCGGTCTTATAGCTAGGATAGCCTTGTGTCTATCCCACGCATGCTTAAACTCCTTCACTGTGTTTACCTCTACCACTTCTGCTGGCAGGCAATTCCATACATCCACTACCCTCTCAGTAAAGTAATACTTCCTGGTATTACTTTTAAATCGTTGCCCCTCTAATTTAAGACTATGTCCTCTAGTTGTGGTAGTTTTTCTTCTTTTAAATATACTCTCTTCCTTTACTGTGTTGATTCCTTTACTGTGTTGATATTTAGTTTAAAAACAGAAGGGCTGTATGGGACTTGCATGAAGGGCTAGTGAGGTATAACAGATATATTTACTAAATAGTATACTCAGTTAAGATGGAATTGCAGGGAATTCAAACTTTTAGATTTTTTTCCAACTTTGGCCTTAACTTTGAAATGACCTTCTCAGATCCCTGAAATTCTCTGTTTATTGAGTAGACCCTCTAAAGTATGATTCAAACTAAATGCATAACAAAAACATGTGTGAAAGAGCAATAACCACAATAAGAAGATATACAGAATAGTGGCAGGCGGAGCAAGTATCGCTAAGCAACGGTTTCTAGATCCTGTCAAAGATATACTCGATTCACTGAAAAGCAATCAAATTCAGGAACAAAGCTGTGCATATATATATACATAAACAGTAGGCTGTTATACCACATAATGTGCTGATTCAATGATGCAAAATACAACTTATTACTATTTTTTTAACTCAAATTTTTCTGTTGCATACTATGAGGTACAATGACATCAGATACATTAACTCAGGTCATTGAATAGACCCCAATACATCTCACCTTCTGTCCACATAATATCTTGGTAAATACTCTATCTGTGGTAACTGTTTAATCTGCAGAGTTTGCATATCGTATTCCTGGCAGGGCCAAGTCAGCCTTTCATCCTTCCACACTGTATAAAATGAGTGGACTTAAATTGAATAAATAAAATAAAAAATCAGAGAATGTGGAATAAAGTTAATTGATTCCCCTTGGGAAAAATACTATATGATAACTATTATTTAAAGTGAGATATTTGTAGATTTCTCCTTAATACACAATTATTTCTAGACACCAAATACGTTTTATGTGCCTTACATAAACTTTACTTTCACATAATAATACAGCACTACTATCCTGAGAGATCATTGGAGTGTATTAGTTTGAAAGGTGCCTGTATTCTGAGGCAGCCATTGTTTTCAGGAGATTATTTTTCCCCTCCAACTGTTCAGATATAAACTCACATTAACAAATCAGATGGCAGCAAAGCCCTGTTACATCCTGCTGTTGATGAGTTTTTATTCTAATAAAGTTGCCTTTTCAGGTTTTGGAGGAGAATTCGCCGGCTGCTGCAGCTCCAGCATCATCACCATTTTGGGCATCAGCATGTGTTTTTAGGATCTGAACTCCCTGACAAGAGGAACACCCAATTCTTCATGTCATTTTGCTCTCTCTCCTTCCCTAACTTGTAATAAAATATTTCTGTTGGGTTAATAGCCATGTGTCCCTTTTTTAAAAAAAACGTAAACCACATAAAAGGTTATTGAGGAAAAAAAATGTTATTTTTTTTAAAATCATGGTTATGACCGAACATGACAGAACTACATGACATTGTGTATGTTTCCCTTTAGGTGTTTTTACCATTCATTTGTTAGCTAGAGGCAGCAAAATAAAAAAATTGTGGAAACCACAATGGAGTGCCTCCTATTGTTGCTTTTCAGGGAATGGGGGGGGGGGGGGGGGTGCAGAAGAAGTGCTGCACCAGTGCCTAGCAGCATAGGTAAACCTCTTGGTGTATGTTAAACTGAACATTGAATGAAACAGGCAACTGATAACCTGCTATGTCTATAAAAGGCAAGTTCAGCCTAACCTTGTGAAATTATGTGTAACGAGAGGTCATTAAAGAGACAATCCCACCAAAAAATGAAAAGGGTTTTTTTTATTTCGTATTGTTGATATGTCTTTTGTTTTTGTTATGTAAATATATTTTATGATTTTTTTCTATACAAATGTGACTGGGTGCATTTTGGGAATTGTATTGTTTTTGGGTGCCGTCCCCAGAGACTATACAGAGCTAGTATCTCACTTTGGGGCTGGGGACACAGAATACAGTCTATAAGTCAGAATTCTGATCATAGCATTGAATGGGATGGTAATGTGACTATTACATCACAAGGGGGCGGAGTTATAATCAGGTCAATCTCTTCTCTTTGTGTTGGAAGGCGGGTAAATAAAGTTGTACAAAGCCACTTAATCCTGACCTGCTAGTAACATAGTAACAGTAATTTAGGTTGAAAAAAGACACAAGTCCATCAAGTTCAACCCTTCGGGTCTAGGACACTTCTTCGCCGCATTTTCATCGCTGACAGTTCAGCGCGGCAGTTAGAACGCTGAACTGTCAGCAATGAAGTATAACGCGGCCGTTTCACCGCGGCTGCAGCTATGTAAGAGCTGACAGTTCAGCGCTGAACTGTCAGCTCTTACAAATCTAAAAGTAAAACGAAAATAACCCCCCCCTAATAAATGATTCCCAAACCCCAATAGTAACACTAAACACTAAACCCCAATACTAACACTAAAATTAACCCCAATACTAAAATTAACCCCCTAAACCCTAATACTAACCCCGACCCCTAATACTAACCCTAATACTAATCCCCGACCCCTAATACTAAAGTTAACCCCCTAAACCCCAATACTAACCCTAATACTAAAGTTAACCCCCTAAACCCCAATACTAACCCTAATACTAACCCCCGACCCCTAATACTAACCCCGACCCCTAATTCTAACCCTAATACTAATCCCCGACCCCTAATACTAAAGTTAACCCCCTAAACCCCAATACTAACCCTAATACTAAAGTTAACCCCCTAAACCCCAATACTAACCCTAATACTAACCCTAATACTAACCCCCGACCCCTAATACTAACCCCGACCCCTAATTCTAACCCTAATACTAACCCCGACCCCTAATACTAAAATTAACCCCCTAAACCCCAATACTAACCCTAATACTGTAGCGGAGATGCAATATTACCCAGGTTATCTCCGCTTATAATCCAAGTGAGACTCAGGAATAAGTAAATAGTAAATCCAAAGGCAGGGTTTCCAGCAGGTCAAATACAGCAATATTCCAACAGCAATCCCAATAACTGGACGACACACAGTTTCAGGAGCATAACTGACAAGCCTTTTACAGCAAGATTGAACTACTTTATTTGACAAACAACACAGACTTATATACACCAAACTGCAATCAGATAACACTTGATTAAACAATAGAAAACTTAAACACATCACCAGTAAAGCAGTATCTAGCCACTTTAATCTGGAGCCAGAAGCAAGGTAGTCAGACTGGGTGGCTGACATAACTAAACAATGGAAGGCTTTAATACACAGAAAATACAGCAGATACACGGATGCAGCTTTATACAGTATTTTTGTAGGGTTGCCTGGTGCCATCCGCTACACTGCTCCCCCTTGCCCACAAGCCGGCATACACAGTCTGATCCAACACGGATCGGCTTGGGGATGTCCGGGGAGGCTCACGGATCATGTCTCTAGGTCCGTTTGCCGAGACAACCCATCAGCATTTCCATTCTGTTTACCGGGGCGGTACTGGATATTAAAGTCAAAGGGCTGCAGCGCCAGACTCCAGCGCAGCAGCCGGGCATTGTCCCCAGCCACCCGGTTTAGCCATACTAACGGGTTGTGATCCGTGAGCAGGGAAAAAGCTTGTCCGTACAAATATGGCTGTAATTTCTTCAGGGCCCACACCACAGCCAGGCATTCTTTCTCGATGGCGGCGTAGCTTACTTCTCGAGGTAACAGTTTCCGGCTGATGTAAGCCACGGGATGTTCTCCGCTATCGGCCCCGACTTGGCTTAATACTGCTCCCAATCCAAACATAGAAGCGTCTGTGTGGACAAGAAAACGTTTAGTTGGATTGGGAGCTGCCAAGACAGGGGCATTTGTCAATGCATCTTTTAACAACTGAAATGCCTGTTCACACTCCGGGGTCCAGGTTACTTGGCGGGGTAGGTTTTTACGTGTCAAGTCGGTGAGAGGTTTGGCCAGGGCACTGTAATTCGGGACAAATTTCCGGTAGTATCCGGCCGTTCCTAAGAACGCTAACACCTGGGTCTTAGTCCTAGGGGTGGGCCATTGAGCTACAGCCTCTACTTTGGCTGATTCCGGCTTTTGCTTGCCACATCCTACCCGATGACCTAGGTACTGTACTTCAGCCATTCCTATGCTGCATTTGGCTGGTTTCAGCGTTAAACCAGCGGCCCTAATCCTGTCTAGGACCGCTCCTATATGGGTCAGGTGTTCCTGCCAGGTATTGCTGAAAATGGCAATATTGTCGAGGTATGCGCAGGTATAATCCTGGAACCCATCTAGGAGGCGGTCCACCATCCGCTGAAAAGTAGCCGGGGCGTTTTTCATCCCAAACGGCATGACCTTAAATTGGTACAAGCCGAATGGGGTGACAAAGGCCGACTTAGGGATGGCGTCTTGTGCCAAGGGTATTTGCCAATACCCTTTACACAAGTCAATTGTGGTGAGATAGTGCCCCCTCGCCATCCGATCCAGGAGTTCGTCTATCCTGGGCATAGGATGGGCGTCCGATACCGTCTTCTCATTTAATCTCCGGTAGTCTACACAGAACCGGGTCGTGCCGTCCCGCTTTGGCACTAGCACTACCGGAGATGCCCAGGGGCTGTCAGAGGGCTCAATCACCCCCAGCTGGAGCATCTCATCTATCTCCTTGCGCATGTTCGCCCGTACCGCTTCTGGGATGCGGTACGGGGTCTGACGCATGGGAAGTTGGCCTGGGGTGTCTACTCGGTGAGTGGCCAGAGGAGTGTAACCAGGTACATTAGAGAAGATATCCTGCTTCTCCCGCAACAGCTGTTGTACCTCGCTCCGCTCCTGTGGGCTCAACCGATCCCCCAGGGTGACCTCCCCTAAGTCCCCGGATAACTGACCCTCTCCCAGCAGATCCGGGAGAGGTAAACTGTCAAACTCCTCGGAGTTAGGCGCACATATAGCGGTCACTTCCTCCGAGCGCTCCTGGTAGGGCTTTATCATGTTCACATGGAGCATGCGTCGCCCCCCAGTACCAACGCACGAGCCGATTATATAAGTGGTGTCACACCGTTGTTCCACCACCTTATAAGGGCCCTGCCAGGCGGCCTGCAGCTTATCATGTCGGACAGGTTTTAAGATTAACACCTTCTGCCCGACCTGAAAGCTACGGTCCCTGGCGCCCCAATCATACCATGTGCGCTGGCGTGTCTGAGCCGCCTGCAAATTCTCGCGTACCGTCTGAGTTAAGGCCTCAAGGCGGTCTCGGAATGCCAACACATAGGGTATGATGGGGGTGCCGTCAGTGCTCCGTTCTCCCTCCCAATGCTCTCTGATCAAATCTAAAGGCCCTCGTACCCTGCGGCCAAACAATAGTTCAAATGGGGAGAACCCAGTGGATTCCTGCGGCACCTCCCGGTAAGCAAAGAGGAGGTGTGGCAGGAACTTCTCCCAGTCCTTGTGGGTCTCTGCGAAGGTTCGGAGCATTTATTCTAATGTACCGTTGAAACGTTCGCAGAGCCCATTCGTCTGGGGGTGGTAAGGGGAACTAATGACCGGCTTAATGTCACAAAACTTCCAGAGGCGCTGCGTGACTTCGGCGGTGAACTGGGTGCCCTGATCGGAGACAATCTCCCTGGGGAGTCCCACCCGGGAGAATATCTTCATCAAGGCTTCGGCTACTGTCTCAGCCTGTATATTCGTCAGGGCCACCGCCTCTGGATATCTGGTGGCATAATCTACTACTGTCAGGATAAATCTTTTACCTGACGGGCATGCTTTGTTGAGGGGTCCTATTAGGTCAACTGCTACCTTGCTAAAGGGTTCCTCGATTATGGGGAGGGGATGTAACTTGGCCTTGCGCCGGTCCCCCCTTTTCCCCACCCTTTGACAGGTATCGCACGTGTTGCAATACCTGCGCACCTCCTGGCTAATTCCCGGCCAAAAGAAACTTTGGGTTAACCTGTATCGGGTCCTGCTGACCCCTAAATGTCCAGATAGCGGAATGTCATGGGCTATCCGTAGTAACTCCGCCCGGTACCGCTGAGGTACCACTAACTGCCTCATCACAATCGGGTCTGACCCGGATACCTGCTTATCCGTCTCCCGATATAACAGCTGGTTGTCCCAAATAAACCTTTCGCCCTCCCCCCCAGGCGTGTCTGCTGTCACCTTGTCCCTATACACCTGCAAGGTGGGGTCAGTCACTACCTCAGCTGCAAATTCGTTAGGAGGGGCCCAGGGGACACAGTCAGGGGAAGGGGAAGGATCTCTTACCTGAACCTCCGGGAGTGTGTTGTAGTCCTGGGTGCGGGCCTGTTGTCGAGTGACCACAGGGTGAGCTTCTCCTGTGGTGGGTGTCTGGGGCTCAAAAGCAGATGTGAGCCTCCCCAGATCGTTCCCCAATAAAACCTCCGCCGGTAACTGCGGCATCAACCCCACCTCCACATGCCCTGCCCCCGCTCCCCAATGCAAATGTACCCTTGCTGTGGGTAGCCGGTATACTGCTCCCCCGGCTACCCTGACGGCCACAGTCTTATTAAGTTTAGCTTGGTCTGAGACCAGGTGACTTTTTACCAGGGTGATGGTGGCTCCTGAGTCACGTAGCCCCTGAACCGCTTTACCCTCCAGATACACGGTCTGCCTGTGATGCTGGCGGTTGTCTGCGTTAGCCTGGACGGGATCTGCCTCGTGCAGTACCTCCCACTGCTCTACTGTTGTGATGGGAACTGCTGAACCATACGGTGTGGCCACGATGTCCTGGTAGTGATGGGCTGCGGCGGCTCTCGGTGGTGGTGGCGGACCGGGTCGAATCCAGGTGGAACGGTCCCGCAGCTGGGGGCATTCCCTTTTATAATGTCCCCACTTCTGGCAGTGGTGGCAAGGGCCCGACGTGGGCTGGCGGAAACGTGGCTGTGCAGCGGGTGGTGGTGGTGGTGGCAGTGACCTTGGTAGAGCTGGCGTGTAGTTATTTCCCCCAAAGGTTTTAAAAGGTACTTTTGGAGCTGCAGGTTTTTGCTGCCTGCGTGCATCCAGGTACTCGTCCGCCTTCCTGGCTGCTTCGGTAAGGGAGGTAGGGTTTCTGTCTCTTACCCACTCCTGTACCTCGCTGGTTACTCCTTCATAAAATTGCTCCAGCAGTACCATTTGCAATACAGCCTCCATAGACCGTGCCTTGCTCGCTTGCACCCACCCCAAGACTGCTCGTTGCAGTCTGCATGCCCACTCAGCATGTGAGTCTTTCTCCACCTTCTTTAAATCCCTGAATCTCCGCCGGTATGCTTCTGGTGTTATAGCATACCTGGCCAATATAATTTCTTTCACTTTGTGGTAATTCCGTATTTCATCATTCGGTACAGTCCGATATGCCTCAGCTGCCCTCCCAGTTAACCTCCCTGCCAAAATAGGTACCCAGTCCTCTGTGCTGATTCTATGCAGTGCACACAGTCTCTCGAAATCTTGCAGGAAAGCGTCTATATCTTCCTCTGCCTCCACATATGTTTTAAAAGCCTGGTACGGTATTTTCGGCTTACCTTCATGTGGCATATTTACTGCAGAGCTGCGTTCTGGGGCCGCTGTTTGACTCCTCAGTATAAATTCCTGGACCTCCGTTATTGTTTTGGAAACAATCTCTGTTGGAGGGTGTTCCCCATAGAAAGACAGCCGAAATTGTACCTGCCTCTGGAACTCCCTTTGTTCCGGTGTTTCTCCCGAATTCCCCTGTTCGGGAACCGAATCGCCTTCCATTTGGTACTCCCCCATCAGTTCAGTGATAAGTGCCGCTTTTGTCTTATTGCTGGCTTGTATACCCTTTGCCTCCAGAAGGTCTTTTAGCGTGGAGCGTTTTAGTGTGGCAAAATCAATCTCCATCCGTACTCCATTTAGGCTTGTTCCTCTGTGAGTCTGGATCCCAGCGCTGCCAACCAATGTAGCGGAGATGCAATATTACCCAGGTTATCTCCGCTTATAATCCAAGTGAGACTCAGGAATAAGTAAATAGTAAATCCAAAGGCAGGGTTTCCAGCAGGTCAAATACAGCAATATCCCAACAGCAATCCCAATAACTGGACGACACACAGTTTCAGGAGCATAACTGACAAGCCTTTTACAGCAAGATTGAACTACTTTATTTGACAAACAACACAGACTTATATACACCAAACTGCAATCAGATAACACTTGATTAAACAATAGAAAACTTAAACACATCACCAGTAAAGCAGTATCTAGCCACTTTAATCTGGAGCCAGAAGCAAGGTAGTCAGACTGGGTGGCTGACATAACTAAACAATGGAAGGCTTTAATACACAGAAAATACAGCAGATACACGGATGCAGCTTTATACAGTATTTTTGTAGGGTTGCCTGGTGCCATCCGCTACAAATACTAACCCTAATACTAACCCCCGACCCCTAATACTAAAATTAACCCCTAACACTAAACACTAAACCTAATTGTAACCCCCTAAACCCTAATTCTAAACCAACTAAAATCGGTAAAATACTTACCTTTAGCGATGAAATGTCCCGCGATGAAATCTCCAGCGGCGATCTGTCTTGTGCTGTACTGTCGGCGGTGAAGCAGCTGCGCGGAAGCAGCCGAGATGAAGTGTCCCATCCCCCAACCCTTCTACCTATCATTCCAGCTTTTGGTCCAAAAGAATGCAAAAACCCCTAAGGAAGATATTTAGAATTTTGCCTCCTAGGGGGAAAAAATCTTTCTTGACACCAAAGGGCAATTAGATTTCACTTTGGATCAATAAGCTCTATTATTAATGATTATTATATTATTAATAGCCCTGTATGTTCTGCTTTTTAAAAAAAAAAAAAAAAAACATCCAGACCATTTTTAAATGCATCTATTGTAGTTGATAGCACTACCTCTCTTGGCAGTGAGTTCCATAACTTTTTTGTCCTTACCGTAAAGAATCCCTTCCTTTGCTGTCTATGAAATCTTTGCTCTTCCAGTCTCAGGGGGTGACCTCTTGTTCTTTGTACATTTCTGTTAATGAACAGGTCACTGGAGAGCTCTTTATATTGGCCCTGCACATATTTTACTGCATATTCAAGGTGAGGTCTTACCATTGACTTGTAAAGAGGCAAGATGATACCCTCCTCCCGTGAATCTATACCTCGTTTTATACATGCCAATATCTTATTGGCCCTTGCAGCATATGACTGGCATTGAGCACTGTTGCTAAGTTTGTTATCTACAATGATTCCTAAATCCTTCTCATTAGTAGTTTTTCCCAGGGAAATACCATTTAAACATTGCTTTGTTATTATTTTTACCACAATGCATAACTTTACATTTGTCTTTATTGAACCTCATATGATACAAATGTGGCCTAATATATACTGTGCAGTAACAAATCACACTTGCGTCAAGGGAGGGGGCAATTACTTGCCCATTTAGTGAAAAAATATAACAGTATCATCAACATTTCATGTGATTAAAAAATGTGCACAAGTAGAAAATATTTTTGAACATATAATACACACAATTAAAACACAGTCATTTTGGTGCAAAAACAGACTTGTTTTTCAAAATATATATAACGCAGCTCGTCCGATATCATAAATCAGTATTTATTTGTATATAACAATTTAATTTAAACAAAAATAAAATAATTACTAGTAGTTGATCATAATACATGAAAAGGAGCAGCTGCGTACCAAGAGGCTGAATAATTCATTAATAAGTAATTACTATTACTAGAAGGTTGTTCACACTGTTACATTTTTTTAACTAATTGGGCAAGTTATTGCCCTTCCCTTGACACATGTGTGATTTGTTATTGCACAGTATATATAAGGTCACATTTGTATCACATTATTAGCTCGATAAAGGTCCTGTTGGATTGAAACGTTGCTTTTGTTTGTAATAAAGCTTATCACTGTGAGTGCCGGCTCCTGAGTATTATTACTGATCATTTGGGGATCAAGGTGGAGATCCCAGGCTGGGCACCCCCTCAATAGAGGGCGCACCCTCATTATTGTTCTTTTATGTCAACTTTTAGAGTAACCTTTTGTGTGGAACTGTATCAAATGCTTTGGCAAAGTCCAAATAGATCGCATCACACCTAGATCTATATTTTTATTGACTTCTTCATAGAATGTTATTAAGTTTGTTTGACAAGACCTGTCTTTCACAAAACCATGTTGACTTTTACTAATTATATTCTGATTCAATATGCATTCTGGAGTGTATACCTTTAGCAATGCTTCAAATAATTTCCCCACTACAGATGTCAAGCTCACTGGGCTATAATTACACGGCAGAAGTTTTGATTCCTTTTTAAATATTGGAATGACATCCGCCTTTCGCCAGTCTGTTGGCACTATACCTGAACTGAAAGAATCCCTTAAGATCATAAACAGTGGTCTGGCCAGAATTATGCGTAACTCTCTAAGGTCCCTTGGGTGTATACCCTCTGTCCCGGGGGCCTTGTCTATCTTAACAGAGTTTAATTACTGAAGCACTTTTTCCTGTGTCAGCCAATCCCATGTTTGCGGTGACTGTTCCGTAACTTCCGGGGCTCATCCATCTGTTCTTCCTTAGTATAAACAGAAGGGGGGAAAGTATTTAAAATGTCTGCTTTCTCTCTGTCCTCACTTACCAAATTTCCTATTTGGGATAACAAGGGCCCAACATTGTTTGCCTTTAGCTTTTTTCCATTTATATACTTATAATAAAATTTGGGGTTAGTTTTACTCTCCTTAGCAATCCTTTTCTCATTTTCCAATTTAGCCATTTGAATTGCCTTTTTGCAGGCTTTGCTGGCATCTTTGTACTCTATAAATGATAATGCTGATCCCTTGCTTTTATAATGTTTTAATGCAATTTTCTTGTTTTGTATCTCCTATTTCAAGTGACAGGTAAGCCACATTGGTTTTGATTTGTGCCTTTTGTATTTGTTTCCCAAAGGTATATATTTTGATGTGTAATGTGTGCTTAAAGGAATTCCACTTGTCTTCTGTGTTTAGTCCAGAAAACAATCCTTCTTAGTTTACATGTTCAATCGATGAACTTAGTCCATCAAAATTGGCCCTTCAAAAATTAAGTGTTTTGGTGACGTAGTTATCAATTTGCTTTTTTGCATTAATCTCAAACAAGATCACTATTCCCCAAGTGTTCTCTTACCTGGATGTTTGAGATCAGCTGCTCATTGTTTGTTATTACCATAATACCCTGCAATCCAGAAACTCTTCTCTGTGATCTCGTCCTCACTGATTATGAGTAGACAAAGACCCAGAGTGAAGTGTCCAGATATCTGTGCTTCCTGCCATATGTAAATGGAAAGAGTGTGAGTGCTGTGTTTTATGTTTCCTTCTGTATACGCACCTAAAGAGGTAGGGAATACATCCTGGATCTATTAGATCATAAGTATTTCACTCCATCAGCACTTTAGCGCACTGTCACTTTGTTTTGTATTTGTTATATGTTTTTTGGGCACTGTGGGTTAGTTGCCTGCAGCTTGTGCATTATCAAGAAAAGCGCCATATTACCTGATCACCCACTGCCTCTTTGTAATAAATATTCATATTTTTTAACTATTGTTTATTCAAAAAGAGAATGAATATGCAGTAAAAACGAAACATATCCAAATGGCAGTAAAAATATAATTTAAAAAAAATGCCACTGCACACACAGCACCAGATTTTACTCACATAACTAGACAAAGCACCACATCCCAACACCCACAAGACTTGCCACAGCACTTACTCCTTGGAAGTTGTATTTATTGCAGTTACCAGTCAGTTTTCAAAATCAGCCTACTATTGACCCTACTAGTAGGGCTGAGACAGGGTGGCTTTTTATTGAGGGCAGACAGTTAGGAGATAGGGCTGTGTGTCAGAGGCATCACTAGGGTTGGTGTCACCCGGTGCGGTAACTCATGGCGTCACCCCCCTGGATTTCCTCCATTACCATGCCAAACAGATTCCTTAGTAATGCCAGTCAGATGGCCCATTAAATATGCCACATACAGGAGCCCCACAAATTATGTCACACACACTAATAATATGCCAGTAATATTTTGTCGTTAATAAGCCAGACAATTTGTCTAATATGCCAGTAATATTTTGCCATTCAGATGCCAGTAATATTGTGCCATTAAGATGCCAGTATTATTTTGCCATTAAGATGCCAGTAATATTGAGCCATTCAGATGCCAGTAATATTGGGCCATTAAGATGCCCCAGCCAATTTGCCCATCAAGATGCCATTAATATTGTGCCATTAAGATGCCAGTATTATTGTGACATTAAGATGCCAGTATTATTGCACCATTCAGATGCCAGTAATATTGTGCCATTAAGATGCCATAATTATTGTGCCATTAAGATGCCAGTATTATTGCACCATTCAGATGCCAGTAATTTGTGCCATTAAGATGCCATAATTATTGTGCCATTAAGATGCCAGTATTATTGCACTATTCAGATGCCAGTAATATTGTGCCATTCAGGTGCCAGTAATATTGTGCCATTAAGATGCCCCAGCCAATTTGCCCACTGGCATACCAAAGTTACTATGCTCCTTATTCCACCCTCCTCCCCCCCCCCCCCCCCTTCCCCAGTACTTACCGCCCGGCTGCTGCTCCATGTCCCCGGATGTCTCCTCATTGCAGTCTTCCCTCCTGCACGTAACGTCACATCCGGTCGTAGTGTTTTTTTACTTTTTTTTACGGCGGCCGAATCCAGCAGATGCTTCTGCCATAAAAAAGTTCAGCAGTGTGGGAGGGGGATGCCAGCAGCATGCTGGGGGTGTCACCCGGTGTGGTCCCCACCCCCCGCAACCCCTTCGGGACACCACTGCTCTGTGTTATTTGTTTTTGTTTTTATGTTGTTTTTTTTTATAGAATAGGTGGATTGATATTTTTGTATTGGTTTTTGGATAGCACTTTTCCAAGGCTGAAGATGAGGAGCTGATTATTAGGGTGTGTTCCTTTTACAGGTTAGACTCATCCCCCCATACCTGGGCAAGTTAGATGTACAGAGAGTGGTAGGGTCTAATTTATTTAATTCATTAATTACTTATGATAAGAATCCCCAGGACCCAGTTTAGCCAGGGAGCTGTCAAAGTCGAACTCACCTCCCAATTCAATCTTCTTTTGGCTGTTAGTGAATAGCATTTGTTTTACCTCTTTAAATGATGTAATGTGCCCTGACACAAAGCAAAAAGGACTTAGAAAGGGTTTAAAGACCACAACGAGTTCAAGGTGTTGACGTGGCATCTAAATTTCCAAGAAATCAATCCAATCGAGCATCTGTGGGATGTGCTGGACAAACAAGTCTGATCCATGGAGACCCCACCTTGCAGCTTGCAGGACTTTAAGGATCTGCTGCTAACATCTTGTTGCCAGATACCAGAGCACACCTTCAGAGGTCTAGTGGAGTCCATAGCTCGACGGGTCAGGGCTGTTTTGGTGGCAAAAGGGAACCTATACCATTTTAGGTGGACATAATGTTATGGCTGATTGGTGTATAGATTAAATGTATTAAAAAGAAAGTTATATGATATTCAGTAACTACAATGAAAATAAATAATGAGCTATTAGCACAGTGGGATATTTAATCACATACAATTGCTTAAAGGAACACTAAACGTTATTTTTCACTTGTGCTTCTAATATGGCGCAAGTGAAATTATAGTTGCCCCAGGGCCGGCGCTACCGTAAGGCAGCACAGGCGGCTGCCTTAGGGCGCACCAATGGGTGGGCGGGAAAATCGCCCGCTCCCCCAGACCCCAGTACTTACCTCCATGCCGCTGTTCATGTCCGTGACTGAGAGGGAAGCGCTGTGCGCTCCCCTCAGGCCGTGCGCATTCAATAAAGTGTGTTGAAACTTTTTTTTTCAACACACTTTATTGAATGCGCACGGCCTGAGGGGAGCGCACAGCGCTTCCCTCTCAGCCACGGACCTGAACAGCGGCATGGAGGTAAGTACTGGGGTCTGGGAAAGGGGGGAGGAGGGAGGTTTAATGAGCAATTCCTGGGCATCTGAATGGCATAATATTCCTGGGCATCTAACTGGCATAATATTCTTGGGCTCTGACTGGCACAATATTCCTGGGCATCTAACTGGCATAATATTCCTGGGCATCTAACTGGCATAATATTCCTGGGCATCTGACTGGCATAATATTCCTGGGCATCTAACTGGCATAATATTCCTGGGCATCTGACTGGCATAATATTCCTGGGAATCTGACTGGCATAATATTCCTGGCCATCTAACTGGCATAATATTCCTGGGCATCTAACTGGCATAATATTCCTGGGCATCTGAATGGCATAATATTCCTGGGAATCTGACTGGCATAATATTCCTGGGCATCTAACTGGCATAATATTCCTGGGCATCTAACTGGCATAATATTCCTGGGCATCTGAATGGCATAATATTCCTGGGAATCTGACTGGCATAATATTCCTGGGCATCTAACTGGCATAATATTCCTGGGAATCTCACTGGCATAATATTCCTGGGCATCTAACTGGCATAATATTCCTGGGAATCTGAATGGCATAATATTCCTGGGCATCTAACTGGCATAATATTCCTGGGCATCTGACTGGCATAATATTCCTGGGCATCTGAATGGCATAATATTCCTGGGCATCTGACTGGCACACTATTCCTGGGCTCTGACTGGCATAATAATACTGGGCTCTGACTGGCATAATGTTCCTGGGCATCTGAATGGCATAATATTCCTGGGCATCTGAATGGCATAATATTCCTGGGCATCTGAATGGCATATTCCTGGGCATCTGAATGGCATAATATTCCTGGGCATCTGACAGGCACACTATTCCTGGGCATCTGAATGGCATAATATTCCTGGGCATCTGACTGGCATAATATTCCTGGGCATCTGACTGGCATAATATTCCTGGGCATCTGAATGGCATAATATTACTGGGCATCTGACTGGCACACTATTCCTGGGCATCTGACAGGCACACTATTCCTGGGCATCTGAATGGCATAATATTCCTGGGCATCTGACTGGCATAATATTCCTGGGCATCTGAATGGCATAATATTCCTGGGCATCTGACTGGCATAATATTCCTGGGCATCTGACTGGCATAATATTCCTGGGCATCTGAATGGCATAATATTACTGGGCATCTGACTGGCACACTATTCCTGGGCTCTGACTGGCATAATATTCCTGGGCATCTGACTGGCATAATATTACTGGGCTCTGACTGGCATAATGTTCATGGGCATCTGAATGGCATGATATTCCTGGGCGTCTGAATGGCATATTCCTGGGCATCTGAATGGCATAATATTCCTGGGCATCTGACTGGCATAAAATTACTGGGCTCTGAATGGCATAATATTCCTGGGCATCTGACTGGCATAATATTACTGGGCTCTGACTGGCATAATATTCCTGGGCATCTGACTGGCACAATATTACTGGGCTCTGACTGGCATAATATTACTGGACTCTGACTGGCATAATATCCCTGGGCATCTGACTGGCATAATATTCCCATTGAAATACTGGTAAGTTTGTTGATTTAACTTTACTTCATTTTAAATATTGTATTTGTTCCCATTTTGTTTCTTCACTTCAAAATAAGATATATTCAGTGTGCATAGGAATTTGTTCATAGTTTTTGTTTTTACTATAGTCCGGCCCTCCAACGGTCTGAGGGACAGTGAACTGGCCCCCTGTTTAAAAAGTTTAAGGACCCCTGGGCTAAATACTGGCATATTGAGTGGCAAAATAGTGTGTCTCAGGTTATGTGTGAATTGGTGTAACTGTGTGTGTGTAAGTGGTAAGGGTGTCTGTGTGTGTGACTGCAAGGGTGTCTTTGTGTCTAAGGGTTTCAGTGTGTGACACATTTAGAGCATGCGAGTTGAATATTTAGATGTATTTATTTTCTACACTATACATTATTCATATATATATATATATATAATGTAAGGAGGCTTAATGGTGTGGGAGGCGTGGCGGATCAGAGCAGGGGGGCACCAAAATGCACCTTCGCCTGTGTAGACGAAAATCCTTGCACCGGCCCTGAGTTGCCCCTAGTATGAGGATAAAATGGCGTGTACTTTTTTGATAGTACACGCCAGTTTATCCTCTGAACGACAGCTGCCATGCTTCCACAGGAAGCAGCCAGCCATCTGGTCGGCCACTGTCTCTCTCTGCTAGCGCAGAGAGAGACCCTAGTTTTTGCATGGGATCAGCGGGGGGGGGGGGGGGGCTTAACTAGGTCCCCCCTGCTAATCCCATGCAAAAACGAGGGTCTCTCTCTGCTCAAGCAGCGAGAGACCCTCACGTTCGGCTGTCAGAGCTGGGCAAGCGTAGGACAATCAGGAACTGCTGTGTTTCGCATGTGAGACACAGCAGATAGTAAACCAGCGTGTATCTATTCAAATACACGTCGGGTTTACTTAAATGTTTTTAACTTAGAATATTAGAATAATTTGGAGTATTCTTTTTAATATTTAGAATGTCTATTTAATCACGTGAACATCTGGTCTATATATCTTAAGGGATTATGTTTGGGACTGTATATACCATAGCTGAAGAGCTCCAATCTCCTGTGGAGTGATGAATCTTGCTTCACTGTTTGGCAGTCTGAGGAATGAGTTTAAGTTTACCGAATATCAGGAGAACATTACCTGCCTGAATGCATTGTGGCAACTGTAAACTTTGACGGGAAAATGGTATGGGGTTGTTTTTCATGGTTTGGGCTAGGCCCCTTTCTTTCAATGAAGGGAAACTGTAATGCTTCAGCCAGTGGTGTATCTTGATTTTGTGCTGCCCTAGGCAGACAAAATCCGGGCACCCCCCTACCCAAGCTGCACACCCACGTTACACACCTAAGACATGCCCCATCACCTCCATTTCATGACCCCACATCACACATAAGATTCAGACTCACATCAAGCTCATACTCCCATCACACACACACTCCTACTCCCATCACACTCAGTCACACACTCCTACTCCCATCACACTCAGTCACACACTCCTACTCCCATCACACTCAGTCACAGACACTGACTCCCATCACACACACTGTCTCCCATCACACACACTCAGTCACACACACTGTCTCCCATCACACAACCTCTGACTCCCATCACACTCAGTCACACACACTGTCTCCCATCACACACACTCTGACTCCCATCACACTCAGTCACACACTCCTACTCCCATCACACTCAGTCACAGACACTGACTCCCATCACACACACTCTGACTCCCATCACACTCAGTCACACACACTGTCTCCCATCACACACACTCTGACTCCCATCACACTCAGTCCCACACACTGTCTCCCATCACACACACTCTGACTCCCATCACACTCGGCTCCCCGGCGATTGTGCCGAAAGGTCACGTGACCGGGCGGGCGTAAGAGGTCACGTGACCGGGCGCTCGTTAGAGGTTTCTCTGTGCTGCCTGTTCGGCTCCCCGTGCAGCCTGGCAGGCAGAGCGATGGTGAGGGGGTTCTTCCGATCCCCTCTCACCTCCGTCTTTGCCTGCAAGATCGGTCTTTTATTTTATTTTTTTTAAAGGGCCGGGTTTTGTTTTTGTTTTTTTTTTGTTTTTCAGTGCTGGGGGGCCCCCCCAAAAATTTGCCGCCCTAGGCATCCGCCTAGGATGCCTCACGGTAAATACAGCACTGGCTTCAGCATACCAAGACTTTTTGAACAATTCTATGCTTCCAGCCTTGTGCTAACAATTTGGGGAAGGCCATTTTCTATTCCAGCATGACTGTGCCCCAGTGTACAAAGCCAAGTCCATAAAGACATGGTTGGATGAGTTTGGTGTGGAAGATCTTTACTGGCCTGCCCAGAGCCCTGACCTCAACCCCATCAAACACCTTTGGGATGAACTAGGATTGAGATTGCACACCAGGTCTTGTCCTGCATCAGTGCCTGACCTCACAAATGTTCTACTGGATGAATGGGCTAAAATTCCCACAGAAACATTCCAAATTCTTGTGGAAAACCTTCCCAGAAGAGTAGAAGCTGTTATAGCTGCAAATGGGGGACCAACTATATATTAATGTCTATGTATTTAGCATGTGATATCATAAACATGCTTGTGTAATGGTAAGCTGTCCCAATACTTTTGTCTATATAATGTAAGTTGCATGTTTCTTTATCACAACTCACCTAACCAAAAAAGGAAGATAATTCATGTTGTAAATATAGCTAGTTATTACAAATTAAAGTTGTCTTACATGCTTTTTCATTGAAGCTGAACTTTAATTGAACCATTACTGTCTCTTTAGGATTGCCTGCCTGGCTCCTAAATTATACATACATGACTCCACCACTGTTTACATAGAACAATTAACAAATTAAACTAGTGACAAGGTTCATACACATTGCAAACTTAGTGTTACTGTTTCAATCTCAACTGAAAAAACACTTTGATAACAAAAAATAAATAAATATAAAACACATTTGGTCTCACCCACTGTGTGTGCACGCACGTTTAATTACTTTCACATGTGTTAATAAACTTGCAATATTTTTTAACATGTTGTCATTTTCATATCACAGAGCAGGGACACACCTTGATAAGAGGAGGATTAACAATCTTTTCTCCTCATAAATTATTACACCATGAAATAAATTGGTCATTTATAAATACACATGACAATGGACATGCCAGGTACGTCATGGGAAAATGTCCATTAATGACAATGGACATGCCTGGCACGTCATGCAGATTTGATCGCGGTATGCCTTCTGACATATCATGACCGGGCTGCAACTGACATGTCTGAGTGCCTCGTAACCGAGGCACTTGGCTATCTCAGCTGAGGCCCCCCATCTTAAACATCTGATTGCTGTGGCAGCCAGTAACAATTCTCGGATGTTTTTAGCTGGCTGGCTTTGACAGCGTTATTCTCTCTCTGCCCCACAGCAATCATCGGTCCGGGAGAGGCTAATTAAGGTGGGCAGCCTGCCACCAAACACCCGCTACTTCCCCAGATTTCTTTGTTCTCTTTATAGTATTTTTTTTTAATTTTCAAAGTTATAGACAAGATAAGACAATACAAAAATAAATATATAACATGTATACAGCATATATATATATATATACAATATGTTCTTATAGACAAAACAGGAAAAAAACTTAAAAAAAGAAAAGATAAAAGAGGAATAAATGAATGAAAGAGAAGATAGAGAAGGAAGAAGAAGAAGAAACAACATTTCCATTCTCTCAGATTCAGTGGACCAGGCAATTGGGTCTGCAAGGCAAGCAGAACCCAGTGTTTCTAAGTGTTGTGTCCAGTGTAGCAAATCGCTCTATTATTCTCCTGGAGCCCTTTTTATATAAAGATGCCCTGTTCCATCCTATGTTGGAAATCTGTTTGGTTATGGAATTCCATTTAATGTATGGGCCCTGTCTTTTAAGAATTATTTTTAAATTAAAAAATATATTTTTTTTTAAAGGACAACTGAAGCAAAAACAAACCTTTTGTTTCATTGAAAGATTGTATCACGTGCAGATGATGGATAAATAGATTATTCAATGCAAGAATACAAATTAAGTACCTTATTGATCCTTACTCCATAATGTTCTCTCAGGGGCCAGATATGTTGTTTAGAATCTTTGGTCAGATCTTCACTCACCTTGGTTCATATCTGACCCATCTGAACAAAGATTCTAAAAAAAATGTCTGTCTCCTGGTAGAGCTATTTGCCTCAGTAAAGTACTTTATTTGTATTCTTTCATTAAAGCATTTCTATATTAAATGCCTACACTTGATGCAATCTTTCAATTGAACAGAACTTTAAAATAGTACCCTCAGTCCTCCCCATAGACTACCATGCGTAGGGGCCATTTCTGGAGGACCTAGTTATTGCATAATTAGTAAAAAGGTATAGAAGTCGATAGGAGGACTTTGGATGTGGAATTGGACTGTTCTTTGTGGCCACTTCATTACGGCTGCCTCATCGAAGGACTTACAACACTTGACAGTTCGGCGCATCAGCGGGTGCAGATTACAGTTTGTTTAGGATTAGAAACAACAATACAAAACAAACAAAAAACACCCAGTCCACATGCACAAGTGTACACCAATATGAAAATGAGAACCTCCAAACTTAATTGGAACAAAACAATGGCACAGGCCCTAAATTTGGATAAAACCACCAGAGAAAAGATTAAAGAACTATATCAGCTAGAAGCAGGTAGAGACACGTTTGACTACTTGGGCATCAAAATACCCCACAAAATTCAAGACATTATGGAAACTAACTTCTCTCATTTAATGAGAACCAGCAACGAATTTCTAAAAAAGTGGAAAACCACTGAGTTGACCTGGTGGGGCCGTAGCAATGCGGTTGCGGCTTATTTGATGCCTAAGTGGACATACCTGTTTCGGAAGGTACCGTTAAACATTCCCAAAGACTGGCTGGAGATGGTACATCGAAATTTGTATAATTTTGTATGGAAAGGCAAGCCCCCTAGAATTGCAGCGAGAATACTGGGTATGAAGACGAAAGACGAGGCCTTGGGATTTCCATTATTTAAACAAGTATGCTATTGCATCTAGTCAAAACGCAGCTACCACAGGCTAAACAGGAGATATGGTATAAAATTGAAGTAGAACTACTAGGTGTGAAAGACTTGTCATCTATAATTTGGTCAGTTAAGCATAAAAAGTATCCAATTAGTATGAAAAAAAATATGTAATAGTCGATGAGATCATGCCAAATTGGTTCTTGTTCAAACGGAAGGCCAACATAAACAAAAAAATACTTAGAGCACAGAAATTGAATGTCCTTGAAGCAATTTTGGAAGATCTCTCACTTGGAGATTGGGAAAACACCGGAATACAAAATATTTCTGATTTGTATAGAGAAGGCCAGATGCTGACAATTCTAGAATTGAGGGATAAATATAATCTACCTAATTTAAATGTTTTCCGTTACCTGAGAGTCAAAAGCTGCTTGTCTAAAAATTTAAAAGAAATAAATAACGACTTCTTGAGAAAATTCTCTAAACTGATAATAAAAGACACCAACCGGAGGCTATATTCCAAATGTTTGGAATGTATCAGGATACTACAAAATCGGACTGAATTTCCAATTTTTAAAAAATGGGAAAAACATAGTACATCTAAAATTACATCAGAGATGTGGAGAAAGTCATTTAGATTTACTACAAGAGAAGTACACGATCTCTCGTTGTTAGAAATCATTATAAAATCCTTAACAATTGGTATTTGGTCCCTGCTAGAATAGCAAAAATGTATCCCCATACCTCCGGAATCTGCTGGAGATGTCACCGAGAGGAAGGGACGGACATCCACATATGGTGGAGCTGTAAAAAAATCGTACCCTTCTGGAAAGGAGTGTTAGACTTCTTGAAACGAATGATTGGTGTCTCCATCCCCGAAGACCCTAGTTCTGTCCTTCTTCATATAGGTTGGCCGACACTGTCGAACATACAAATTACTCTTACAATCCATACCCTCCTTGCAGCAAAAAAAAAATCATAGCCAGACAATGGAGACAAAGTACCGTATTTGCTCGATTATAAGACGAGGTTTTTTTCAGAGCAAATGCTCTGAAAAATCCCCCTCGTCTTATAATCGAGGTCTCTTATAATCTGACCTCAAATTGAGGTCAGATCATAAGACATGGATCCAGGTCCCCAGCAGAGCTGCAGGGGACCTGGATCCCCCTCTCTAGCAGCAGGGGATGTCTGCGCAACGAGCGCAGACCTCCCCTGCTGCCGCCCGGCACGCTCGCTGGGACTTCTGTGACGAAAGCGGAAGTACCCGGCTTCCGCTTTCGTCACAGAAGTCCCGGCGAGCGTGCCGGGCGGCAGCAGGGGAGGTCTGCGCTCATCGCGCAGACTTCCTCTGCTGCCCCACTAGCCACCAGGGTAAATCGGGCAGCTGGGGGTTGTCTGCACGATACGTGCAGACATCCTCCATGCTGCCCGACACGGCAGTCTATTATGACGGACATCTGTCCTTCATAATAGTCTGCCGTGTCGGGCAGCATGGAGGATGTCTGCAAGTATCGTGTAGACATCCCCCGGCTGCCCCCACTAGCCACCAGGGATTGAAGTACAGGTAAGGGGGGGGGGGGGACAGAGAGACGGGAGGGAGGGAGGGGGGGGACAGAGAGACAGGGGGAGGGAGGGAGGGGGGCAACAGAGAGACAGGGGGAGGGAGGGAGGGGGCAGAGAGACAGGGGGGACAGAGCAGGAAGGGGGGAGAGACAGAGGAAGGGGGGCAGAGAGAAACATGTGGGGGGAAGAGACAGGTGAGGGGGGAGTGAGACAAAGCTGGGGGCAAGGGAAAGAGAGAGGCAGCATTGGCACATAAAAAGAAATAAACACAAGAAATGCATTTTTTTTTATCTAATATTTTATTAAAAAAGCAATTTACATGTGAATATATAAAAGTTTAACTTTTTTCCTATAGGGTAGTCTTATATTCAGGCTTTTAGTATTTTTCCTAAAGGAATATCCAAAGTTTGGGGGGTCGTCTTATAATCAGGGTCGTCTTATAATCGAGCAAATACGGTATAGAACCGGAAATAAGACACTTCCAAAACCAATTGAGTTTTCAACTGAGAATGGAGAGATCTCTCTCTAATATTCTGGATTCTACAATTCAAGCACCAGCAAAATGGTCTGAGTGCACGCAAAAATATGAAAAAGCCAAGTTGTGGATATAATATGGTAAGGGGGGGTGGCTGGGGGGGGGGGGTCTCCTTTCTCTCGGACGTGGGATACTCCCATTCAGGCAGCAACTTCCAGGCATGAACCCCATCAGTGTGTATAAATGTATGTAGTGTGAACGGTAGGGTGCAAAGCTGAGGGGTTTTTTTTTTGTTTTTTTTTCTTCTCTTTCTTTCCCCCTCTATTCTCCTTTTTTTTCTCTCTCTCTTCCCTCTCTTTCTTTCTCTTTCTCTTTCTTTTCTTCTCTTTCTCTTCTCGTTTGTTTATTCCCCACTCCAGCACCTAACGCTCGACTTAACGCATGATGTGTACATTTGTAATTTGGTTGTTTCTTTTTTGTATTGTATTTCAGTAAAGAGATAAAAGGAAAAAAAAAAAAATGAGAACCTCCCTGTGGTATGCCTCTGTCCCAATATGCACTTCTTCCATGCACACAACTTGAGGGGAGCGCAAATACATAGTGTATATAGTGTAATACAGAATTGCGCCAACAACACGTGTACTGCATGAAAATATTGCGCTCACTAGAGGTCTGGTCAATAAAGGCCCATCAAATCACTGTAGAAAATATAATTTTATTGGATTCAAGTGACAGTAAAAGCTAGCTTAGGGCTTCTCTGTGTTTCGGTCAGTATCTGCTTTTGTATCCAGTCCACCTGCAGCATAGCCTGTAAGTCTCCAAGTACCTTTTGGGAGTGTTCCACCTACACTTAGACTCCTAGATTACTTTTTGCATTGTTTAATGATAGATGTGTCATAATAAAAATCGAACTATGATTTATTTATGGGACAGCGTTGGTGAAAGTGTGATTCATATTTTGTACTTTCTACTTGATAATCTCCTGCATCACTTTCCTAATGAATGTTCCATTCAATTAAACACTCATTTTGTAAGTACACTTCCCACCCTTGTTCTGTTTGCAGGTCAGATGTTATATGATTATTGCTTAGGACACAGGGGGAAGGAGGTGAGGAATAACCTATAAACCAATCCTATTTGACAAACATGTAGGGTTTATTCTGGCGTAATCAGTGTTTGTAGCGAGCAGTCCTTATCTCACAATGATTGTCGTGGGTTCATATAAATGTGCCGAGAAACACAGTCTTCTCTACATTGCAAGTCAAAGAAACATTAAAATGGCAGCCATGGTAAGTGCAATAAAGTGTTTATTACATATATATATATGTATGTTAACTCATAAATACAGTATATGCCAAAACAGCCTAGGTAACCATGTTAGAATTCTGTCATGTTGTACATTATACTGGTAATATCTGTAATCCTAGGGTTTTAATTTACTATGTTTTAATCTTCTGAATGTTTTTTTATAAGACATGTCGTAGAGAATGATTTGATAGAACGTTTGTGTGTTCGTGATGGTACTTTCCTATACTAGGATAGAAAATTGGTTCTGTCTCTTGTGATGTTAAAAAGACATTTTGATATGGGTATTTATTATACTTGTTCACACCACCTACAGATTAAATGGTAAAAAAAAGGTAGTGGCTCAAATGTAGCTGTAGGTGAGGCAATACTGAAAATATTTAGGTAACGCCATGACATGTGGCTAGCTAGTTGTCAACTTGAGAAAGTCGTTTAAAACAAGAACAGACTATTTGCTGTATGCAAAATAACGTATATACATATTTAATGCAGTTTAATACACATTGGTATGATGGAGTTCTATGACACACACACACATTCTCAGCTGCTAAACTAGAGTGACTGCAAGTTAGTAGGTATTTAAAATAGGGATTTTTCTTTTAAAGAGGGAATATATAACCAGTCAGTGTTTAGAGGCCTGTAAAAGACTTGGATCATGAAGTACAGATAATGAATATGGTTATCAAGTAAAACTATAATAATCTGTACACACCTTGTTTTCTATGTTTCCATTTTGCTCTTAAAATTATTTTGTCATTCCACAGATTGTTCTGGTGGCTCTTTTGGGCGTTTTTATAAATCCGTTACAGGCAGATGAGGTAAGAGATCACAGTGTATTTTGAAAGCTGAGTTCCACAAGAGCTTTTATTACAGATGAAACACCTTACAAGAACATATACTGGAAACCTTTACACACACACACGTTAAAGATGTAAGACGACAGAATAAAACAAAATACTATTGTGTGCCACAGTCCCAAAAGTTAACCCAACAGGGTAATACTGAAAAGTATACACCTCTATTCCTGAAGATAAAACAACAGTTCTCAAAGCAACAGTATAAAACAGAGAGATGATGATGTAGTCAGATTCCTCTCTCTGTGACAGGCTTGTTTAGTTGGCCACACACAACTTTGTATAATCTACCAATACCTCATAGGATTTTTACAAATCAAGACAATTATTCTCAATAACAGTTTTCTTGTTATGTTAGTGTTTGAGTGTAATTTTCAGATGTAAACATAAGACTTTATTTTGTTGCCATATTTATCAGTCTAAAGTAGAATTTAATATGATTTAAAAATATAAAAGATGTAACCGCACCTCTTGTCTACCTACATGACGGTTATGTACACAGCAGGTGTCCTTAAAGGGTTACTAAAGAGGAAAACGCTCATCTATGGTATTTATTTGTGTGTTTCAGTCATACCAGTACATCAATCAGGGATACAACGGGCAGCCTGCGTACCACACTGTCAATATCAATGAACAGGTGAAGGTTGTGGTGTTCAATATGTATTCCGGGCGTCAGACATCCAACGCCGTCTTTGATTACAAACAGGTAAATAATGGCGGAAACTCAACCCTAATAAATAGCAACAATAATTCATTATCACCATGGATGTATTCATATATGGAACCTGTAACATTACAGAACAAAAATCTGAACTATTCCGAATCACAATACATTTTTGAAATTTGTGTTTTTTTATACCTGGATTTTTTTTTATAGGAACAATTTTATTTTATTTTTACATAAAGTGACAATTACATTTAGTTTCCTTGTTCATTTGAATATACTGTATAAGGTTATTAGCGATAAAAACGGAGTATATTTCATTACCATATTCTTTTAGTGATCAGCGATGGGATCAGTCATAAATGTATATTTTGTTACTGTCTGTGTTAATGTGGGCTGGTCACATTCCTAAATGCTTATCTCACTGTAGCATCTATATTGACCTGAATACTGCTTATTAATTTATTCCACCCCATTGCTGGATGCCAATAAATCTTGTCAGATTTACAAAGAAGAGTGAGAATAAGGGAGGTGAGTTTAAATACAAAAAGTGAACTGTCAAGGGAACTGCTAACATCAGGTGTTAATGGCTGGCATTAAGCATTATAGCCAACATCAGCTATTAATAACTGAGTAACTCATAACTTAGCTATAAGTGCTGGATTTGTGCAGTTCACTTGTCAGTTCACTTTTAGTAAAAAGTCCCATAATTTTGCAGTGGTAAAATAGCTCTACTGTCTCCAAAGTTATTACATTCTTCGAAAGGAAACACTTTCCTCACTGACAGCTTGGATGAAACTCGTTGGCTTGAGAACCTGTGTGATCGAAATGCTTCAAGCATCTCCAAGATCCCCACCAAGTAAAGTTCATACTGACTTTAACAGGAACTCAAGGAAGATGCTAAATTCAGAGGACAACTTCAAAGGCCGAATTGCACATCTCTTTGAAATTGTTCTGTGAGGCAAATTACCTTTACTGCCAAATTTGAGCAGAGTTGGTCAAGATTCAAATAGAAAATTCTTGCAAATCTTCCATTTTATCCAAAGGCCAATGTGGGCTCAAAGTCAGGTAAAGTTTACCCCTCCCCAACTAGAAAACTAGTTGGACAAAAAAAGTTGTGACAGAAATAGAGCATGGGAAAATGATTCAGGTGAGGTAAGGAGCACAAGAATTTCTGAGGTCCCCTTGACCCACACTGGTCAAGCTTGGGAGGCCAACTTGCTCCAACACTGGCCGAGCTTCAGAGGCCAACATTCTCCAACAATGGTCAAGCTACGGAGGTCAACTTGCTCCAACACTGGCCGAGCTTCAGAGGCCAACATTCTCCAACAATGGTCAAGCTACGGAGGTCAACTTGCTCCAACACTGGCCAAGCTTCGGAGGCCAACTTGCTCCAACACTGGCCAAGCTTCGGAGGCCAACTTGCTCCAACACTGGCCAAGCTTCGGAGGCCAACTTGCTCCAACACTGGCCAAGCTTGTAAGGCCAACTCTGATAATTTTATGTATATGGGAGGAATTGCAATAAGAAGGGGCCCACTTTTGTGAACATTACCTGTAACCCATACGTGTCTTAAAGCAATGCTTGAATAACCCCATTCTTCATGGTCACCAGTGCAAGATTCAATATGTTTCTGAATGTTATGGCTGTGACAAATAATTAAGATAAATCCTTCTTTTTCCCTACAGAATATAATTGCCTACCATATGCCATACAGAGGGATCTGCATACTGGCACACATGGACATCAATACTTTCCCAGGCCTGGGGATCTTTGAGAGATTCATTCATACCAAGAGGGTAAATACCTGCCTGAATCTGTACCTACAGATACTTTCTTTGGGATCTGTTCACTAAAAATGAACTGACAAGTGAACTGCTTAAGGCATTATTAACAGAGCTGAACATGTGTTTTTAGGAAAAATAATAAGAACAACCTTTTTTTTAAAAACCTGTGTTTTACCAACAAAAAAACAGCTCAAAAAACAGAATTGTACAAAAAGGAAGAAATGCTTCAGTTTAAAAATCTGTTAATATAAAAATGTTGGTAAAGAAAAACTTGAACAAAAATGGATTTAAATATTTGCTCTGCCTGTTCATTGCTTCGTATAATGTTTATAACAGTGTTTTTCAAGTTGAAGATTACGTTGCACTGATTTAGCTATACATTGTGCAGGGAAAAACCCGGCGGGTTTGACCAGCTAAACAAAATCACCCGATTTATCCCACATAATGTATAGTTAAGTTCATGATATCAAATATTCACCCACCTCTCACATTTTAGTGAAAGTCTGGATTAATATTTTAGTTCCAGAATGTGTGCAGTCATTTCCTGCACTTTCAATTGAATCTTGGAGATTTTACTCACCCTTATTTGCCTCTCTCTGTGCTACGACTAATCACAGGAGCAGAAGAAGGAGCTGGCTGAACTTGAGAAACATTATGAGGTCACTGAACAGCTGGTCCCCAACCTCTCCCAGTATGGGGGTGCTGTAGAAGGCCTGTGCTGGGGAGTTCCTACTTACTGGGCTCAAGAAAAAACTAGTAAGTAGAAGACTGTAATAGTTATTTGAACACTTACTGAGGCTGGATGTGTGCTTTGTAACATAGAAACATAGAATGTGTCGGCAGATAAGAACCATTCAGTCCATCTAGTCTGCCCAATTTTTCTGAATACTTTTATTAGTCCCCCGTTCCCGGTCTTATAGCTGGGATAGCCTTGTGTCTATCCCACGCATGCTTAAAATCCTTGACTGTGTTTACCTCTACCACTTCTGCTGGAAGGCTATTCCATACATCCACTACCCTCTCAGTAAAGTAATACTTCCTGATATTACTTTTAAATCATTGCCCCTCTAATTTTAGACTATGTCCTCTAGTTGTGGTAGTTTTTCTTCCTTTAAATATACTCTCTTCCTTTACTGTGTTGATTCCCTTTATGTATTTAAATGTTTCTATCATATCCCCCGTTACGTCTTTCCTTCAAGCTATACATGTTAAGATGCTTGTATGTTTCTCTTTATTGTTTCATGATTGTTCTTGATATATTTCTGAACAAGGTCTTTCTAGTTTAGTAGCATCATGCACAGTGCCACCCAGAGGTAACAGTATTTACTGCTTACTAACCACAGCCCTATCCATCAGAACATAGCAGCTATATTTAAAGATTAACTGTAGGGAAAAAAATTGCTTATGTTTAACTGAAAGATGTAGATGTTTTAAAGGACAAATAAACTTTTTTTAACCCTTACTTCCTTTTAAAAAAAAACTGTGTCCCCAGCCCCCAAGTAAACCTGACATGTGCCTTTACAGATATATATAAAAAAAAAGTTTTACTTTTGGCTCTGCCACAGTTGTGAGGCAGAGGCATCAAAGTTTTAGGAAGCCACTTTTCCAAAGATTGGTCACTATTTACAGAGCAAAAAGAGTTTGTGTGGAGAGCCACTGGTGAAATTAGAAGATGTATTATTATTTTTTAAATAACTGTATTACGTCCCTCCTTCATTCTACTTTCTCTGTCAGCTACTGGTGAGACTATAGTGGGATCTCTTTGGTATAATGGGACACAGTGTGCAGTCAGTGTTGGAAGCCGCACATCTATTGGCACATATATGTCTCTGCTCCGTTGTATTGTGCGGGGCCTATAAATAAACTAAATGAACTGCTGCTCATACTGCATCACAAAACCGAGAAGAAAAGGGGGAACTCTGGTGGTGGTCCTTAACGCAGTTTTTTTAGTTGACTGAACAGTCATTAAATTGCATCATTTATTCAGCAACCTCCAACAACATGATACAAAGGTACAAAACCACTCACATTAATACATTGGACAGCACTGATAACAACATGTGTTTTATTACAGGTCCCAGAACAGGTTTAGGAGCTGAGGGGTGCGCTGGACTGAAATTCCTCTTCATACACGTTGGCCTGTGCGGTGGCATCCATCTGTAAATACAAACATTGTACTGCTGTCCACAATGCTTGTATAACCTCAGGTTACATTACTGAAAATGTATAATAAAATCAACTTTCACACTGTATTTGACAAGAGAACAGACGTACCTCATCACTGCTACTCAATAAATAATGGATCTACTGCGACAATGGTTTCTGTGTAATGATGTGCAAATAGTAACTAAGCTCATCACATTTAACCTAAGTCTCATATTTTGGTAGAAACAGAATCAATTAAAGGGATATAGCGTTATAAGAATGGCAACCAACTGTATAAATGAACAGAAAGATGTGTTTTTAAATGTGGATTCTCCTGGTTATGGCTTATTGAAATTAGGATTATTTATATATCAAGCCATAGATAATATCCAATACAGGAGATCATGTAAGGTACATTTTTCGGTTCATTTGTGCATTAGACCATTTTTGCCAATTGTTTTTATTCTCTATACAGTATAACCAATATTTATAGAATGGAGTCTCTTTAAAGATATCTATAATTTGGCATCCAACATGTAGCCACCGGGCATCGAGGTGCGGCCTGCATGAGCTCAGCAGCGTCACATGTGACTGTATGTAAGTGTGTGTCCAAGTGTGACTGTATGTAAGTGTGTGTGCAAGTGTGACTGTATGTAAGTGTGTGTGCAAGTGTGACTGTATGTAAGTGTGTGTCCAAGTGTGACTGTATGTGTGTGTCCAAGTGTGACTGTATGTAAGTGTGTGTGCAAGTGTGACTGTATGTAAGTGTGTGTCCAAGTGTGACTGTATGTAAGTGTGTCCAAGTGTGACTGTATGTAAGTGTGTGTGCAAGTGTGACTGTATGTAAGTGTGTTTGCAAGTGTTGCTCTGTGTGCAAGTGTGAACTTTGTGTGCAAGTGTGACTCTCTATTTAAGTGTCTGTGTGCAAGTGTGACTGTATGTAAGAGTATGTGTGCAAGTGTGACTGTATGTAAGTGAGTATGTAAGTGTGTTTGCAAGTGTTGCTCTGTGTGCAAGTGTGAACTTTGTGTGCAAGTGTGACTCTCTATGTAAGTGTCTGTGTGCAAATGTGACTGTATGTAAGTGTATGTGTGCAAGTGTGACTCTGTATGTAGGTGTATGTGTGTCAGTGTGACTGTATGTAAGTATATGTGTGCAAGTGTGACTCTGTATGTAGGTGTATGTGTGTCAGTGTGACTGTATGTAAGTGTGACTGTCTTTTTTTTGTATGTATATGTATTTGTGTATGTATGTGTGGCTGTGTGTGTATTTGTGTACATGTGGCTGGGTGTATTTAATAGGAAGTGTGTTTTTTACTGTGAGTTTTATTGCTGTGCAGTCTGTGATACACTACTGTTTATATAAATATATACATATATGTAATTTTCTCTGAATGAAAAATGAATGCAGCCCATGCTCACATACATTTTTGGTGAAGTGGCCCACCACAGAAAAAACCTGGACACCCCTGGTCTAATGTATTACCTTGGAATAGACTATACATATTTTTTAAACCCTGCTAGATTGTTTTAATGGTAAAGCTGCTTGTTACAATTACTGGTATATTTACAAAGCAATAACACACCTACTGTAACAATTACAATAACACACCTACTGTAACAATAATAATAACACACCAGGCTCTATAGAATATAGCAATAGACAAGTTTAAACTCCCCAATACAAAGGGTAAGAGTGTATACCTGCAATCCATTGTCTGTAACAATTTAGCTACCCAGAATGCATCACCTTAAAAAACCACAAGTATTGAGAATCTCTATTAAATATACACAGATCCAGCTCCTATGTTAATACTTTAATGATGACATCATATATGAAAGGAATGCATTCTATAATACATATACAAAGACAGAAGTGCAAATCTGCAAAATGATTTTTAACCCAATAATAGTGTAATATAGACAAAAAAGAGGAGAAATAAACGGCATATCACCACATAATATGGATCTTCTGATTCCACTCGCAATGATAAGAGACCTGGGGAAGGCCAATACAGGATCCAATACTGCAGATCGTATTCCTTTAGAAGCCCACTTATTTGGTAAACTCTAACAAGACTGAAAACATTTAATTCGGTTTTCGGATTTGACTCAAAAGGAAAGTTGACCTCCTCGAGAAAATATACTGTGAGACTAAATGCATTAACGATTATTTATAAAAACTCCCAGGTAAGTCAAGTACATGGACTGTATAACCTAAATGTATATAGTGGATGCATAGAACAAAATATCACACGTTATCTATCGGTTCTGTTTTCAATGTGCTTTTGGTGTGTCCTGTTTATGACATCACCTTGTGGCTTGTTATGCAAATTATACATTTCCCAAAGAAAACAGTTCATTTCTGTTGGGTCTGTATTCGGGAGCATAGAGCAGGGTACAAATAACTGTGCCACAAGGATGGTGCTGATAAGCCAGGTTTTAATGCAGGCAGCAGAGATGCCAAAAAAGGGGACAAGCCAGAGTCGGGGATAAAAAACGGGAAGCAAGCCGGGTCAGGATGGGAGAGGTCAGAGAAGTCCAGGAACAAGCCGAGGTCAGGTATCAGAAGGTCAGACACAGAATCAGGTAATCTCTGGAGGGAAAAAGGAACCAAGCAGGACGTACCAAGCTTAGCAGCTCGTTATACAAGCTAAGATGGAGGTGTGTGAGGGGTTTATATAGGGCTGTCAGTACAGGCCTTGCCCTTCAGCCCAGGTAGTTCCTCCCCTTCTCCATAGGTCTCTATGGGACACTTTGGTAAAGTGTCAGCCTCCCCCCTGCCTCTCCTGCATCCACCAATGCAAGGGCACCATCATATGGCCTATACATCCTACATATTATAGATTACCAATTTGGCATGTAACCAGAATATATGCTTAGCAAACATTATTGTTGTTGTATACTGTGTATAACTGTACTGTGTAGTGTCTTTGCCAGTTTATACCTTTGCTTACATTACACATCGTTTATGTATGATTTGATATTAATCAGTCCTCACTTTCCGAATCTATATACACTGCATTCAAGATTCAGCTTGTGTTGCTTTAACTATTAGGTGTTTTAAATTACTTGGTCACACTTACACACGGTTCCCTTTCTATTGATTGCTTATAAAGAGAGTTAGTAGTGAAACGCGTTAGGTATGTGCTTAATGCTGACATGGGATGTTGAGTCTTCAATTTTGCCTTGAATATGCTTTAAATGTTGCATTGTCAATAAACATGTCAGAATTTCACGAAAGCCTGGGTCCAGCTTTGGTATTGATTATTTCAAAATTATCTGGCTTGTTTTTGGCAAACCCTTCTCTGTGTACATCAGAGAAGATCATTTTGTAACATGACCTGAAAAATCACCATTTTCCTATGTATTCTTCTAGAGCAAGCACAGGACTTTTTTTTCTTTGGTGGTTTCTACATTTATTTCATTTTTTTAGCTGACACATTTAGATATTTGGCATTGAAATTAAAAGAATTTACTTCATAATCCAATGTTGCAAAATGTTACTCAGCACATCTGGCCAAAAATGTCATTATTTCTCAAACTTGTGCAAACAGTGGAATAAAAAAAATATATAAGGTGAGACCTCATATGACTTCAAATAACCCAATTTAAGGAATAGACTGCTTAGTTATTTTCTACTGTCACGAGGTTACTACACAAGCCTTTTTAATGCCTGCATTCTGCTTCTTCGCCACAAGATGTCAGGATTTCAACTGTTTGTGGTCTGCAAAAAAATAAATATATATATTTTTTTAATTATACAGGTTCAGACAAAGCAAGTTCGTCAGGAAGAACTTTTTATCCCAACACAGCACAGCAGTGCCTCTTCTGAGCAGCATACAAATGTGATGCAAACATCTTATAACAACAGACACACACACAATATTGTGCAGAGAAGCAAAAGACTTGGCATCAGCTTATGTAAAGGATGCAAAGAAAATAGGTGCATTTAAAATAGATTTAGATCCAAGGAGTGGAGATAATATTTGTGGATTCCTGTGACTCTCCTGAAGTGGATTTGTGCATCTCTGAAAAGAAAAAAAAACTTTTTACACAGCCTGGGATAAGCAATGGCTGGATCCTGTATCTTGCATTATGTCTTGAAACCTTTATTGTTAGCGACATTTATTCTCCTTTGTGAGGGACAAGGAGGTACAGGAGAACCTAGAAGTCATTCCTGCTATGGAGGTTTTGATTTATACTTCGTCCTGGACAAGTAAGTATACATTTAACTTCTAGCATCCAGGTTATTGCAAAAACACTTAACGACACAAACAGCTAGTCCATTGATGCACTACAGCAGGGATTGCTACTATTTGGCATTGCAGCTGTCGTGGACGGCATTTCACATGATGTTCAGCTAGCCACATGTAGGATGTGCATCATAGGAAACGTAGTCCACAAAGGCTAAGCACTTAGCCATCCCTGCACTAGAATAAAGAAATGTTATTCCAGATTGTATTTTTGTCATGAGACCCCACTAAGTGTTTATACAGATGCTAAAGGATTGGTTTGTTTTGCAGCAAAGGTCAGATTAATAATGCAAATTATGTTACAGTTTGGATTCTGATGGACATAAATAATCTTTAATCTAATAATTATTCAATTAGTTTTAGTTTTTTAATGAGGCTGTGCTACAGTAATAGTGGATGTCTCCTCAAACCAAAGAGCCTGTGCATTACCTTTTTACTTTAGCAGAGTCTGTGCATTACCTTTTTACTTTAGCAGAGTCAGTGCATTACCTTTTCACTTTAGCAGAGTCTGCATTACCTCTTTACTTTAGCAGAGTCTGTGCATTACCTCTTTACTTTAGCAGAGTCTGTGCATTACCTTTTTACTTTAGCAGAGTCTGTGCATTACCTTTTCACTTTAGCAGAGTCTGCATTACCTCTTTACTTTAGCAGAGTCTGTGCATTACCTTTTCACTTTAGCAGAGTCTGCATTACCTCTTTACTTTAGCAGAGTCTGTGCATTACCTTTTTAATTTAGCAGTCTGTGCATTACCTTCTTACTTTAGCAGAGTCTGTGCATTACCTTTTTACTTTAGCAGAGTCTGTGCATTACCTTTTTACTTTGGCAGAGTCTGTGCATTACCTCTTTAGCAGAGTCTGTGCATTACCTTTTCACTTTAGCAGAGTCTGTGCATTACCATTACCTTTTCACTTTAGCAGAGTCAGTGCATTACCTTTTTACTTAAGCAGAGTCTGTGCATTACCTTTATACTTTAGCAGAGTCTGTGCATTACCTTTTTACTTTAGCAGAGTCTGTGCATTACCTTTTTACTTAAGCAGAGTCTGTGCATTACCTTTATACTTTAGCAGAGTCTGTGCATTACCTTTTTACTTTAGCAGAGTCTGTGCATTACCTTTTTACTTTGGCAGAGTCTGTGCATTACCTTTTTACTTTGGCAGAGTCTGTGCATTACCTCTTTACTTTACTAGAACCTGTGCATTACCTTTTTACTTTACCAAAGAGTCTGTGTCTTATTTAATTTTTTTATTTTAGCAGCGTCTTCTTACTTTAAAAAGTAATAATAATATGAAACCATAGTTTGGTTACAATATTTTTGGCACAGTTCTCCGCCCCCCACCTCCTTAGACACATACTACAGTCCAGCTTTATTAGTGATTAGTTATTTCTCTCTCTATCACCTCAGAAACCATGAACCCAGTTTTGCTACGGCTCCACCTATTGGTGGTGTATATCTAACACCTTTGTTCTCCATGCAGAGTGTTATTCTAGGTCAGGGCTGACTGACTGCACATAGCTCCAGGCATGGAAAGAAGTAGCTGAGCCAGCTGGTTTTATTTCTCTGCTTCAGCTGAGAGTTAGCCTGGGTTACTGCAGCTGAGAACTGCAAGGACTTGGCAGCTGTGATTGTGGACAGTTTCGCAGCATCTTTTGTCCCAAGGGTGCATTTTACAGAGTGCTGGGAGATGCTTTCTGTAATAGGCGTTTATTCCCTACTTGTTTAATTCATACAGCTCTTTCTAATACAGGAGATGTTACCACAGTGCCACATTTACCATCCATATTCAAACAGCCACAGTCCATTTTGTGATCCATTATATGGTATACTCTGCTATACAGACGTGTGACTCAGCTTTCATGGTCAGCAATTTATTTTAATCCAAGACAGAATGAGAATTCTCACATTCGTGGTTAAGAAAGTGTGTCTGGATTGGTTCACATCAACACAGCTGGATATCAGGCGTTAGAGAAAAACAATATAACAGTTAAAGGGTAATGTTTTGCACAGAACGTGGAACATCCAATAAAAAAAAACAAGGCCGAGGAACAATAAACCTCGGGGGGGCGCCAGTGAGCACATATTTTTTGCCAATTATTTAATGGAGTGGAAATACTGGAATTCACAATATTGAATTTGGTATATTTACATGCCATGGGGCCACAAGTCATCATGCCATATAACAATGTTTCGTTCTCCCCAGCTCACCTTTCTGGATCTGTTTAAGTTAAATAAAAAAAAAAAGAGGAGTTTAAGGAAAAAAATATTTGTTGACTTTTTGCTCATTTGGATGTTAAAGCTGGTTGGCTTGCAGGCAAGGGCGCTGGAAGTAGACATGGTGCAAATTAATGTTTTTATTCTGTGGACCAAATATATCAGCTGCCTAACCGCGGATGCATAACAATAATAATATGTAGAACAACAAGCGCAAATGTCAGTGACTCAGGGCTACCAGAGGTTATCAAACACTTAAATTCATTATGGACTTTCATATGTGATGGTCTTAGATAGACTATAATACAATGTCAACAGCATGACAATGCCACCAACAAATGTGTGGTGCTTTCATTCTCACTTCCATTCAAACATCCCAAGTAAGGAATTTGACTTCAATTAAGTTATTCAGCTGTAGTTCTTTCAGGAAATCTCCTCTTTACTAGCCATACCACGCCAAACAGGTTATAATGTCTAATGTAAATTCCACCAGCTCCATAATTTGATCATTCCTCCAAAAAAAGAAACATTAATGTAAATTTACTTAATGACAAAGTCTCAAATTCAGTACATTCCGAAAATCCCAACCATACTCATCCATCTAATCTACTTTTTTATCACCAGACCCAGTCCATTGGTTTCCCCTATGGTTTTACATTTTCTCCTGACCCAAAATATAAAGTCCTGATACAAACTTTCAAAGCCCTGGATATCAGCACTGACACATTTTCATCTCTCCTATGGTCTTCCATTTTCAGAATGCCTAACTTTCAAAACCGCATTTGTCCTTTTCATCACATCATTATACTACTCTTCTACAATTGTCTTTCCATCCAATTCCTATATTGATTGTCACACTATTCATCACATCAATTCATCCAACTGCTCTTCTAAGATGGTCTTTCCATCCTATTCCTACATCGAGGGTCCCACCTATTCATCACATCCCTTCATCCAACTGCTCTTCTAAGATGGTCTTTCCATCCCATTCCTACATTGAGAGTCCCACCCTATTCATCACATCCCTTCATCCAACTACTCTTCTAAAATGGTCTTTCCATCCCATTCCTACATTGAGGGACCCACCCTATTCATCACAACCCTTCATCCTACTACTCTTTTACGATTGTCTTACCCTCCCAGTCCTAGATTGATAATCCCACCCTTTTCATCACATCCCTTCATCCTCTTCTAAGATGGTCTTTCCATCCCATTCCTACATCGAGTGTCCCACCACCCTATTAATGACAACCCTTCATCTTACTACTCTTTTACGATTGTCTTACTCTCCCAGTCCTACGTTGAAGATCATGCAGTACCTGTCCTTTGAAATTTCGCACCACTCATGATCCGTATGCCCATAACAGGGCTCTAAACCTCCTCTGTATAGGAACTGTTTTGTTGCTCTGACTTTTTGTTCAGCTTCAGAAGTAGTTGGTATTTATAAAATGAAATGTGGGAAGGTTGTGTTTCAGAAATTGAATGGTCTCTTGTCTAAATATTGGGTACACATTCTATGAATCCATGAACAATGTCCCGTTGGTGAAAATGTTATTCGTGAAATGAGGCTTCTTTCAGTGAATGATCAATGACTTTCAAAGTGAGGTTGCCTGTCAATGACTACATATCCCTGTACTCTTCTCCTGACCCGTTCTGCCAAAATACAAAATGACGTATACATCCACTGGATTTAATTGCAAAGCTCTTGGCTCTACATTAAAATCAGTTGCAGAGTTTCAGAAGGTTACATCTATAAGCATGAAGTATTCCAGTAATTTAAGGAGAATGGGTCCAAGATGTGAAACGTAATCTTCTCTCAATCCTCTTCCTATGCACGTCATCTTGTTTTCAATTACGGAGCTGTACATTGTATGGAAACATATTAGGAATAATAATATTTGGTAACATTTGAGGGAAATGATGCACTTTACTTCATGAATTGATATCGGGATTATCTTTGTACTTATGTCCACTGTGGTAGTGGGTTAGGGAACCTTTAGATCTCCAGATATTCAACTCACACTGTGGATAGCAGGTTTCTCAGCCTTGGGTATCACTTGTGGTTAATGCACTTAATTTCACACTAAATGCCATTAAGTTGATGAATGTGTAATGTTAAATGATTAAGGGGTAGATACAATTACTATATCAGGCAAAGCATCCCAAACGTCGAGACAGCTGGTCAGTCCTGGTTCAGTTATTCAGGTTTTTAATCTATACTTTCTATTGTGGCTGGAGCACTGGTTAGTATCCCCTCTTTACCCACGCACTAAAGAAAAGGCTTAGACCTTTTAAATGACCATCGCTAGTGGCAAGATTAATGTCTTTCACACTTCCAATGCAATTGGGAAGACCTAAGATACCCAGAGGAAGACATGACTTTTACTAATTACTACGTTTTGTCATCTGTTTTTTTTTTTTTTTTTTACCTGTGATATGGAATTAATAAGATAGGGGGTTATTTATAAGACATCAATTGCAGTGCAATGTTTTAAAAGTGGTGCAATCACCAGGGAAGCCAATGGAGGGTCCCACTTTAGTGTGTAAAGGTTTCTCCAAAGCCTCTATATATAAATTAGAATATTCTGGTTGAACATTAGAACCAGACCATGGCTCACACAATGTGCAAAGGACAGTCCAAATGGAACCCGTAAAGAAACCATACAGAACAAAGCGACGTACAGAACATGTACAAGAACCATGAAACACTCACTAAGACAAAGAAAGAAATGCATGTTGTTTCAGAGTTAAAGCTAAGCAGTAGTGAGGTCATTCTTTGAGAGGACGCCAAGTAAAATATATAATTATGCCCAGGCTAATCACGGACATAAACCATTCAGTGCTTTCTCCTTCCCACTGACGTTCAAAATATCTCATGTAATGCCCACTGGGGTTTACAGTATTAAGTGCGGCAAATGTTGTAAGTGTTAACCCCTCATAGGCCCTGCACAACAGAATGAAGTGATGTCTTCATAGCATTGTTCATAGGTCAGTATGCTATGGACTAGGAAACTGATGTAACTGGATTTGTAGACCGATACAAGGAACTATAAGAGAATATATACTGAAAAGAGTTAGTGCGAATTGGAAAACATAATATATATAAAGTGATGGTTTCCCAGCTTGAGGAGTTTTTCAAGTCTACTGAACAAGAAGTGTAATAACATTAACCCCTTCAGGATGAAAGCACCAATACAGAGCTTTTGTGTTCATGGCCGTGATTGGGAGCCAGGGATACGGAGGCAGAAACACGATCAGGACCTTTACAGATTCTGTGCGAACCCTTTCGAAAAAGAGAGAGAGACCTTAAGGGCGTTTGAAGCCTGTTTTTCAGGATGGCATAGAAGGTCCTACCGGCGGGAATGGGTTAAACAATCGGGTTTGTTCAGATACTAGATAGAGATATACCTCAGAAGGTCCTATATGAAGACAACAGATGTTACAACAGGATGAGTCATAGTGAGCAATAGGATACGTTATAGGGGGAGACTATCTGGAATAACAAGAGGCGCCATGGGAAGAATTTATGTGGAGCAATAAAGACAAATTCAATATTCGTTATTAGTTTTTTTTTTAAATATGTGGCGGGATACATAAAAATCATTGCAAGATGAATCCTTCATTATAGAGGTGTGGTGACCATATATACATAGCCAAGTATATTCCACCGTGCAGGATATTCACATTGTCTTTAAGCGACAACAAAATAGGCAACTACCCAGGTACAGTACAGGGGTACACAGCAGCTGCTATTTGTATTCTCTGTTTTACTTTCTGTGCAGCTCTCCCTGCAATATGCTGTGCTCCATTGTGAGTGATTCTCATGGAAGTTGAATTCTTGCAGCTAATCAGAGAAGAGTGATATTGTCCCCCTGTGATTGGTCAGTCAGAGATTTCTTTCTCCTTTGTAATTGGCTGTGTCGCAGTCTCCAGGTGAAGGTCGCTCTTCTAAAGTGCACAAGATTAGCCATCACTGTTCTGTGTGCTGCTATATGTGTGTATATACATCCATGGATGTGTAGTAGGGTAAAAGAGAGGCTTTAACTCACTAATTGCAGATAGCAGAGGCAGGCCCTCTCCATGCAGACCCCAATCAGACGAGCGGGGTGAGGCCCCAATCTGATTGCCTGTGCACGCTCTGACACTGCCAGTATATGCCAGCCTCCTGACTGGCTCTGCCTCAGCTCTGAGCAGAGCCACAAGTAAACCCATGCCTATTTGTTTAAGATAGAAATCAGGTTTACAAATTTCTAACTTGTGCTTCTTCTAAGGAGTATGTCTCTTTAACTCCTCATTTCAGGTCAGCTTATTTAGGTCTGGGCTTTGATGGGCCCATTCCAAATCTTAAAATGTCTTATTGCCATTCTGATGTAAACTTGTGTGTGTGTTTCAAATTATTGTCTGGCTTCATAATCCAGCTAGTAATCAGCTTCAGTCCAAGTGTGGCCTGCCATTCTGCTGTACAATTCTCTGACATTGTTACTCTGCCGGTCTCTTTCTGGGATTGGGGTCACAAATAATGACCTTGGTTTAAATGAGAAAGGTGTACATATCACTGGGAGAATTCACAACGCTCCCTCCCTGTTTCATTTCTTAAGTATAGGTTTAAATATGGTTTAGTGTAGACCAGGATGATTTGAAATGTATTCTTACCCATTCCTGACTGATGCATAGTTGCAAACTACCTCAAATTTGACAAGACAGTTATTTGTTTGGAATCCTGTCCCAAAATTTGGAGCAATTTGCCAGCATGACTGCGCTGTGTAGGAATTACATTTAAACTGTATATGTTTATTACATTACATTAAAATGTAATATATCACACCAACAATTTACGTAGTGCTTGATGACACAGATATGATATGATATAAACACGGTACTTGGGAGCTCTGTCTGATGACTTAAAGAGACTCTGATCATTGAAGCATTGCAAAAGCAACTATCTGTTGTAATACTATAGATATACATATGTAGTAAAGTGCAAGAAGTAAAAGAAGAGCCATGCATACATTATGTGAAAATCAGCATGTGAGCAGCCATATTTCTGAGAGGATACATCCAGGGCAGAGTTAGGATGTTGGTTTTCCTCTCCTATGTGCTGGCAAGCAATGCTAACCCAATGAGGAAGCAGTGGTTGCTCAAGTGTACCCTGCAGTGACCTCACTGTGCTTCAAGCATCATTTTTTTTTGGGTTGCTGGTGCATTATGGAGGCAAGACAGTATAGCCCATAAAATGCACTATATGGAACATAGGGTGTATCCTGTACGGTGAGTAAATTAAATGTGTCAAACATTTTAATTCAAGGCACAAATGCCATTTTGCACACCACCAGCACATTAAACCTCCCATTAAAAATAGCAATTAAACATAATAATAATGTGGTAATGCATACGTTGTGGGTGGGTCTGTTTCAGTTCATGACACTTTGAGGAACTGGGGTTCCCCATTCAGGAAAGCTCTGCTTAGTCCACATAACACAACCCCAGAATAGTAGAACAGACAAAGCATGCTATGCACTATGAGCATCTCAAAAAACACAGGCCCTCCTCCTCCCACTACTGAGATCGAATAGTATGTCATAAACCACTCACTGCCAAATAAATAGTGAAGGAAAAGCTTCAGTAGATAAAGCAGTAGATAACCTCCAATAACTTCAGCTTTCCAAAAAAAAAACAGATTTGAAATCTGTGTCCTTTTTTTTTCACACAAGCACTGAGCTGCTTGGCTGGGTGCCAGGAGACAAAGTGATATCACTTCCCTTGCTGGGAGCTAGTGCTTGAAGCCATTTCACTAGTTTGTGAGCAATCCAGTGCATGTGACATCACTTCCCTGCAGGGAGGAAGTGCTTCAAGCCCTTTCACTAGTTTGTTGCCAGTCCAATGCAAGTGACATCACTGTCCCTGCTGGGAGGAAGTGCTTCAAGCAATTTCACTAGTTTGGGCAACCCTATGCAAGTGAGATCACTTCCCCTGCTAGGGTGGTTGTCCACCAAATTTACATAACATGCCACACTTTCCTAATGGTGGCCACAGTTATGCAAATTAAAGACATCAGCTCATTAATATTTTTGCCTGAAAATAACTTACTTACAATATATGTATTTGTGGTAAAAGGACAGATACCTTCAATTCAATATTTTATTCATTGCCTGCACATCTGTTGTGTGTTTGGTGAGTCCCTTTAATAGAGAAACATACAGAGAATTGGCAAAAAGCTGATGTAGAGCCTGTGAGATAAACAAATGTAATTAATTAAGAGCTCATGGAGTCTGGTAACGAATAACTGTGTGGAATAGCACAATCTGGTCTGTATCTCTGTGCTGGACTTAGATTAATCAGACTGTGAAAGTCTTACTGTGCAATTTGCACTGAGCTGCTGAGAATGTACAAGAAATGATGGGTCAGAACCAAATTATGACTTAGACATGGGATAAGGCATTGTTGCTTCCTACAAACTAATTTCGATGTACCAAAAGGGTTGCAACATTTTTTACAAAAAAATACCGGCATTGCTGGTGCCTCCATAGGCTTAACATTTGCATTAAGCCAATTTTTTATCGGCCTGGGTGGCAACCCTATGTACAATGTGAGCATATAATGGTTTGAAAATGCATATGGGACTGGCACAGATTTGCTAAAATTCAGAAAATGCATCAACTATATAAGAAGTATGAAAATTACAGACCACAGCAATATTAATATCAAACATTTTTATTAATGCTTTTATATATCTATAAACTATATTAGAAATGTTCATCCATTATTTTTATTTTGGGAATTCCTTTCGGATGAATGGAATTGAGCCGAAGTTCATTTCAGAATAAGTCAAACAAGGGTTGATTAGTGTTAGGGAATTCGAATGAAGGAGAGGCATTTCATCTGAAAAGGAATTTGTCTGAAAATGATATGTAAGTCTAGTTAGGGGTTATATGTGGGAGTGTGGCTGAGTGTATTAGAGTGAGAGTGTATTAGTGAGTGTGTTTGTGTGAGAGTGTGGTTGTGTGTATTAGATGGAGTGTGTATTAATGAGTGTTTTTTGTTTGAGAGTGTTTGTGTATATTCGTGAGTGTTATGTGTGAGAGTGTGTATTATTGTGAGTGTGTATTTGTGAGGGTTATGTGTGAGAGTGTGTTTGTGTGTGTGAGTGTGTTTGTGTGTATTATTGAATGTTATTTGTTATTGAAACGGCAAGCAAATGTACAAATTAAATTTTCATTCATTAGAGATTCGTTCATTTGTTAAGCTTTACATTCTGAATTCAGGTGAATGAACGAAAGAGCTGATTTTTGTCTGAAAACGAATTAGTCCAAAAAACAAAATTGACTTCCAATTGGTGGCACAAATATTCAGTGGCCAGGGGAATCAAATGACAACACTCTAGCTACCAATGACCATCATCTCCTATAATACAGCTAATAGGCTGGCAAGGGAGTATAAGATATGTAGAGCTGATGGTCACTGTTTGACACCCCTGTTCTGGTCAAACCACTGACCATTACTGTTGTAGGCTGACTGCCAAGTATTCTGCTCTCACAAATCCTCAAAAGCATTTAGCAAATCATATGTGTGCCAAGAATGATGGAAGAAACTTAACAACAGCTGGAAAGGCAGCTACTGGCTATCCCTGAGATTCGGTAATAGATAAAAAAATGTAAAAAAAAGAACAATCCAGTCCACTCGAAAAATAAAAATGCAATTATGTGAATTTTTTGTAACTGTCCCAAAATCTGTAAGATTGTAGATCCTGGAGACTTTCTTAAGAGGGCAGCTAATCCTTTTAGCTTGATAGCTAACGGAGACTGTAAAACTGCATACCTAAACAGCACACTTAACTTCATATTTCTTGCCCAATGAAAGACCAAGGTTATTTTTCCAAACAAGCAGGACTGCCTCTCATCCACACAGAAGCCCATATGGAAGAAGCATGAGACATCTGGCCTGTTATGAAATAGTTTGTTGTTAAAGATCTTAACCAGTGAATTTACTATTGAACACAAACAAGATGTTGCATCACCCATCTTTATTGCTTTGATCAGGAAATTGAAACTGCTTAAGTTGGTGGATGTATCCAGGCAGGCTTTGTAATACTGGTCATAGATGATATGCAACGGTTAATAAATGTCAACAAGGTCACTGGTGGAAATCCATTCCATGTGCCATGCACTAAAGGTGTTTCCCCCTGCCCCCAGCCCCCCCCACCCCCTCACCTCAGCAGTCCACTGCCATTCAATTACAAAGCACAGTCTTTTCCTTTGAGTTTGAAACAAGATCAAGGTTGCAGGGATCCATTCTAAATGCTCTTCATATGTAAGCTAAGCGCATCCATCTCTGTTTTGTTCATTTATGTTTTTCCCCCTCAATATACGTGGTTTCAGTGCATTAAGATAAGGTTGATTTGTTGCAAAGTAATCTTTAACCCACCATTAATACATGAACGGTTAGAAGCTGTCATACATATATCCAGGGCCGGAGCAAGACTTGTTGCCGCCCTAGGCAAAATTATATTTTGCCATCCCTTGCTGATCCCACCGTCAGCACCATATGCACACAGTTAACATTCAGAGCCCCATGTACACACACAGGCACATATACACACACAGAGTCACACATGCACCTGCAGCCACACATGCACATTGTCTCACACGCACAGCAACACATATACACACTGACACATATTTGCACATACCCAGTTGTAGTAACAGGGGTACAATATCAATAGAGCACTGTGATACACCCATTTATTACACTCTGCCAATCACACAAACTTACACTCTGCCAATCACACACACACACACACACACACACTTACACTCTGACACTAACACAATCACACACACTCTTCCAATCACACACACACTTACAGTCTGCCACTAACACACACACTTACACTCTGCCACTAACACAACCACACACACACACTCACTCTGTAAATCACACACACACACCCAGCCAACCACACACAACCACACTTTGAAACTTACACATACACTCAAATTTGACTTGCCCCAGTATCCAGAGTGGTATCCTTTGTGCATGTCAGGGTGCAAAGAGGGCTGGTGAGCCAGCTCCTCTAACCCAGCAGTCGCCCTGACACGCACACATTTTTTTAAAAATGGGGCTGCCAGCAGCGGGATACAAATTACATTTCAAACAAAAATAACTCAACTTTTTCAAAGTAAATTTAACTAATTGTAATTTAATCTAACTTCTTATGGTCTAGTTTTAACTACCAAGTTAAACTTTACAGATATTCAATCAAGATTAAAAAAAAATCTCCTGCCAACAGTGGATGGCCCCCCACGTCTTAGGTCCATCAATCATAGGTTACCTGGTGTCTAACAGTTGTGTTTGCCCACTGTTTAGCACGTATGTAGAATATGATGATGCTTCATAAATTGATACAAATACAGATTGAGTATCCCTTATCCAGAAATCCATTATCCAAAAATGTCGGTGAATTTTACCACAACAGTTTATTCAGTGTCCAGGCCCCTTAATCAGCTAGATACCCTTTCCATGCATGCGCAGATTCCCCCATGCCCACAAAGTGTAATACAATGGCACTTGTGCAGGCCTGATGCACCAACGTCAGGTTCCCAGCATTGTCTCACATCACAGCGATATCACTGTAAAAATGATTTATTTAATATACAGTATTTGCATTAATACTACTGTATTTAACGAGTGCTGAGAGGATTTAATGTATCTTATTGGTGAAAATGATCCATTATCTTAAATGACCTGTTACCCAAAATACTTCTGGTCCCAAGCATTTTGGATATGGGATACTCAACCTATACCAACTAAGCAGACACTCAGTGCTGTGTCGGTTTTGGACAATTCAGAAGCTCATTTTATGTTTGTCTGGCAATTTTATAACAAATGCTTCATCAAAGATCAAGAGCTAACGGGAAGCATTTTGAACCTAAAGAGAGGATCATTTTAACAGAGTGACATATGCTCTTTAATATATAAACATAATAAGAATCACAATTTTGAGTAGTTTGTTCACTTTGGTACAAGTCCAGTTTAGTGAGCAAACCAAAGAGTTGATAACGAGATTCAATTTACCTTTATTTTCATCTTATGATAGTATTACATTGAACCTTTTTGAAATTTGTCATGTTGTGTAGAACATTAAGCAGATCTTTCAAGATGTAAGAAAACGTATTAATATTTTTATAATCTTTACAAGAGAGGCCATCCTGACATTTTGCAGTCTCCATCATGGAAATTGTAGGTTTTCCCACTGTTTTCCCTTCAGGTATCCACAAACTTGTATTCCCTATCACTGGTATCCCCCGCTAAGCCCACTTCTCAACTGTGACAGAGTTTATATTAAATGTAAGTAGAGGTGGGAAAAGGACTTGGCCCTCGTTTGGTCTGTTGGGCTGAAAACCACAGTGAAAACCCAGGACTGGTCTATTAGGCCCTGTCGCAGTGAAGTCACTGAAAGCCTTGAAAACACAGCCCTGGATCCAAGTTGCAAGAATAGAGTCCTCTCATGAGTACTCCAAGTTTGGAGTCTTATCCCTTGCAGTCCTAGAGCAACAACAGTACAGTATCCCTAGGCATAACCACCTAATCTATTTTATGATTGTATGCTTAAGTTATAGAGTTAAACTTTGCACCATCGTGCACCACGCTACATTAGTTTATTGTGGATATATTTTTTAATGGCCAGTATCTGTATAAGGATTGGGACTATAAGTGAATGTTTATCAGAGACGTGTTCATTTATGTCCTTACTCCTACTCTGGTTTGTGATGTTTGAGGCTTATTCAGCTCCTCCCTCCTTAAGTGCTGTAGGGGCTGTTTGGTTTTAGCTTTATTGCTAGCAGCCTCTCCCTTTATTAGACCTTACTGGATGCCTGGTGTGTGTGTTGCTTGTATGTGCTTATTTTATTTGTCTCTTTTGGTTGTTGCACCCTTACTTTATGTGCTGTATGTATTAATAAATATATATTTTTTATATTTTCATATTATGACCTGCCTTCATTGAGTGCTCCTTACAGGATTACTTTGTCTTATCGTTTTATATTTTGGCTCAGTTATGTCTGACCCTGGGCACCCTAAACAATATGGGTGTTTGATCAGAAGGTGTATGGGTTCCCTGTATATACCTTATATCAGGGCTCGACAAACCCCAGGCGCCAGGTCGCCATGGCGACCAGGAAATTAGACCTGGCGCCTGGGTGCTGTCAGCCTCCTGGTCCCCTTGCCGCAGCCATCCGATTTTTCCGCTGCGCGAGGGGGTAAAGTCTGTGCCGATGGCCGATGGCACAGACTGCAAGCTCCGCCCCCTCGCGCAACGCGTGTCTGAGTGCCGGGTGTCGTCACGTGACATCCTGGCACTCAGCACGCCGACCAACGGAGTTAAGCTGCAGCGTGAATGTCCCCCTCCCCTGCAGTGAGGTAAAGCAGCTGGGAGGGGGGACACATCAAGAAGAAACCCCCAAGAAAAGACTGTGTTAGGTGGGTGTGTGTTTGTATGTATTGTAAAGTAGGTGTGTGTGAGGTGTTTGTATATATGGGTGTGTGAGGTGTTTGTATATATATGTGTATATGTAAAGTATGTGTGTTTGTATATATGTGTGTGTGAGGTGTTTGTATATATGTGTGTGTGTGTGAGGTGTTTGTATATATGTGTGTGTGAGGTGTTTGTGTGTATATATGTGTGTGTGAGGTGTTTGTGTGTATATATGTGTGTGTGTGAGGTGTTTGTGTGTATATATGTGTGTGTGAGGTGTTTGTGTGTATATATGTGTGTGTGAGGTGTTTGTGTATATATGTGTGTGTGAGGTGTTTGTGTGTATATATGTGTGTGTGAGGTGTTTGTGTATATATGTGTGTGTGAGGTGTTTGTGTATATATGTGTGTGTGAGGTGTTTGTGTATATATGTGTGTGTGAGGTGTTTGTGTGTATATATGTGTGTGTGAGGTGTTTGTATATATGTGTGTGTGAGGTGTTTGTGTATATATGTGTGTGTGAGGTGTTTGTGTGTATATATGTGTGTGTGAGGTGTTTGTGTGTATATATGTGTGTGTGTGAGGTGTTTGTGTGTATATATGTGTGTGTGAGGTGTTTGTGTGTATATATGTGTGTGTGAGGTGTTTGTGTATATATGTGTGTGTGAGGTGTTTGTGTGTATATATGTGTGTGTGAGGTGTTTGTGTATATATGTGTGTGTGAGGTGTTTGTGTATATATGTGTGTGTGAGGTGTTTGTGTATATATGTGTGTGTGTGAGGTGTTTGTGTATATGTGTATATGTAAAGTATGTGTGTTTGTATATATGTGAAGTAGGCGTGTGTGTTTATGAATTGTGTTTATGTTTGCGTGATTGTCTGGCTCCTAAAAAAAATGTCTGGCTCCTAAAATCAAAATAAATTTGTCAAGCCCTGCCTTATATGTGTTTTGCTCTTTTAATTCCTCAAAAGTATCATTAGTAAGTCACATGCAGGTCAAGAATTATAAAACTAACTCAACAACATACACGCACACAATATACATATACATGCACACAATATACACATACACGCACATAATATACAAATACATACACACAAAATATACATACACATGCATAATATACACATACATACACGCATATACACAATACACACACTAAACATATACACACAATATAGACTTAAAGGTAGACTCAATTTACACTGATTAGTGCTGAATCAGATTTGGGTCATGCACGAATTTGGAAACCAAAGCACTGGAGTTGTTCAGATCAGGACATTTGAAAACCATACATTTCGTATACCCAGTGTGCAACGATCATATCCGAACGCGCTCTGATTTCGTATAAGATTTCGCTTAATTTGCCCACTTCAATTCTCCTGACTTTTGTTGGATAATTGAATAGAAAAGAGTATAAGAAAGAGTGAAGTGTATAACAAGCGTAGAACAATATTGTTCCATCAATACAGAGTTTCACTGTGAGCAATAATCTCTCAAGTGCGGGGAGTTCTGTGTACTTCCTGTTGCGTCTGTGAGTAGTCTCCTCCCACTTCCGCTATGAAAAGTGTATAATTATCAAAGTAGACATATTTTAAACACAAAAATATTTCTATAAAATTATAATATATTAATGTTATATATTATAATAGTATATTTATATTAACAAAAGCATTTTATTTTTTTAAGTATTTTTTATGTTCACTTACTTTATGTTTATGTATTTAATTAATGTATTATGTTTTTGTTTTGTTTTTTTACAGTTTAAAAAAAAAAAAAAATTTACACTTCAGGCCATTTCGGGAGGATTTTGGCTATTTTGGATACAGCCGAGGTTCCCCCGGGAATGGTCCCAAAATAACCAGAAGTCCTTCCCATAAAGGTCTACGGGGAGACATAGGCTACCACTTAGTTTTGGTGCATTTCAGATGATTTTGGTCTCAGAAGATATCAGAATGGAATCGGCTATGATTTCCAAATTCCAAATATGTCTAGAAGCACCAAATGTAAAGCTCGTCCAGGTAACCCTGATGTGCCCAGAATCCAACCGCCATTGTGGCCACTGACCTGTAACATGACTTACTCATTTAGGGTACACATTTTAATCATGGCCTGCCAATACTCTTTATATTATCACTTTCTGATAAGTTTAATTTTAGTTTGAATGATCATGACTGTCGGCTTATACATAACCTCCAACGCATATATTTCCAATTAAAGAGTAAAAGAAATCTCTGTATTTTTCATAGAGAAGAAGCAATTTGACCAGCGAGATGGCAACACTCACTGGAAACTCTAATCCTATATTTTTCCATTTTTTCACACCATGCTGAAATAATTATAACTGCTATGGTAACAAGCCGCAATTTCATGTAAATCTTGCAGCGATGCTGTTTTATTTTCCTTTTTTTTGGTGTCTCCTGTTGGATCTGTAAATGCCTCTGGGAAAGAGGCTAAAACGTTGTAGGTGTGTTTAGAATTATTCGAGCGTCCAAAACAGCTGCTTGGGCACAAGGCCAACACATTACAGCAGCAGATTGGCCTTAAGGGGATTTATATATTTATAGGTCTATGCAACTTTGGATACTCTATAAAAACAGATGCTGCGGACAATTTCACAGGGGATATAAGTCTAGTGGGTTTCCTGTTGTACCTGGATCAGAGGAACCTTAAGGCAGGAAGACGAAATAAACCATGCTGCATTCTATCTATGAAATAAGTACATTTGCATGTAGGGTAATATACCAAATTACTTTGAGATCTGAAATCCCAGAGCGATAGCCAAGGGAAACATGGAACTTGGGTGAACTTGCAGATGAAGAGTGTTCTGCAAGTGTTTCTGAACTTCTCCAAGTTCCTATTAGCTCAGCTTGGGGGACTTCATTGTACACATGGCAAGAGAGCTCAGTGAGGGCTACGTGACTATATGGAAAACTGCAAAGACGCCCTCAAAATGAGCATTTCGAAAGACAATACTTTTATCACTTTATTTCTGCAATTTTTACCTTTAAACATACCTCTAGCTTTCTATTTATTCCAAGAAAAGGTCCACCATTATTCTCGACAATCGTACTCCCACGCATCTCTACAGAGCCACAGATGAAAACTAGAATAGAAACATAGAATGTGTCGGCAGATAGGAACCACTCGACCCATATAGTCTGCCCAGTTTCTGCTTAAAAATAACTTTCATTAGCCTTATCTCATGTCCAGGCAGGGGCGTATCGTCCGGAACACACCTGTCACTCAGGGGCACGATGTATCTCGTGTATTTTCGGGGGTTCGTGTGCTGCGAACAGCCAGCACACAAACCCCTGGAAATACATGAGTTACATCCGAAGGGCCGACGGCAGCTGCGAATTCAGCAACAGAGTAACTCACTTATTACGCACTGAAACTATACGAAAATTCATCCCGTATGTATTTCCGGGGTTTGTGTGCTCTCTGTGATGGACGACTGGGGACCTCCGTCAGAACTCTGCTTCCTTGTGTCAGCCACCCCAAGCCACCAGGCAGAACCAGTGGTGTAGATGGAGCTTCCAAATCACCAGTCAGGACCATTAACTTTGAAACAGGAATGCCCATTTATTGAACAGTAACAGAGTCTATATTCAGACATAATCCAGTTAACATAAAACTCAACCCACATATTAACATATAAAAGAAACCAAACAACAATTAACCAGCATTGCTACAGATATAGAAAACCATATCATTAATAGTATTAATCACACCTAAGCAGCAGACAGGCTGTCTACACCACAGGGGGTAAACTATCAACCATTGTCCTTTACTCCCCTGTGACATAATGTAATCAGAGTGGTCTCCTCACATAATTATACATTACAAATAAACCAATATACTAACAGAATCTGACTTAATAACCATATTAAAGATAGCACATAATCCAGGGTCAGTCAGGATTACAAAGGGCACAATCTGGGTGCATGAGTAAAGTCAATGAAAAGTGCACCCTTACCCACTGTACCTAAATACCAATGCCAGGGCCCATAATCTATAGGGAGGGGGCAAGCCATTAGTTCTCTTCAAGCACCCCAGTAATGGAGGGTTCTGTCACACTCACTGATCAGAGCACACAAACCCCAGAAATAGTGCATGCTTGTACTCCTTAATTGTATTAACCTCTACCACTTTTGCTGGAAGGCTATTCAATAAAGTCACTACCCTCTCAGTAAAGTAATACTTCCTGATATTACTTATAAACATTTGCATATCTAATTTTAGACTATGTCCTCTAGTTGTGGTTGTTTTTCTTCCATTAAATATACTCTCTTCCTTTACTGTGTTGATTTCCTTTATGTATTTAAATGTTCTTCGAACGTCGTTCGGTTTATAGACTTTCGGCTTATGGAATACATGTAATACTATTTACTTTCTATAAACCGAACTAGAGTCCCCATTCATAAGAAATTCTTATGAATAGGGTCCCCATTCATAAGAATTTCTTATGAATGGGGACTCTAGTTCGGTTTATAGAAAGCCAATAGCATTACATGTATTCCATAAGCCGAAAGTCTATAAAGCGAACAACGTTTGGTTTATAGACTTTCGGTTTATGCAATGTGTAGGTCAATTGATTCGTACGAACAAATAAAACGAAACGAAAATAATGAACAAATTTTGTCTGAAACGAATGCAGTAATGAACGAAATTTATTTTAGACGAAATAAATAACATTTTCGTCCAAATTTTAGTTTTGCACATGTCTATTGCCTACCTACCTTTAAGTCCCCTGAAATCTTTACTCCTAAATCCCTTTCCTCAGATGTTGAGGTTAGGACTGTACCAAATATTCAATATTAATGATACATATTCTAACACTTCTGCTCACTTCATACAGCTATTCATATTAAGACCCTTTAACCTTTCCTGGAAAGTTTTATCCATGAACCAGTTTAGCAGCCCTTCACTGAACTCTCTCCAAAGTATCAATATCCTACGGTCTCCAGTACTGCGTACAATACTCCAAGTGAGGTCTCACCAGTGCTCTGTACAATGGCATGAGCACTTCCCTCTTCCTACTGCTAATACCTCTCTCCCTAAATAACATGGGTTCCCAGTCAGTATACGCAGACACCTGCTGGATGTGCTTAGTATCAGCATGCTAGTGTGCTGGGCCGAGCAGGTTGACTGTCTCTGTTCCATTCTGTTATGCCTTTTCAGTGGATTTGCATTGTAATTCATCCTCACATTCATGCAGTGATCCATTTTATTCCAGTCACATCTGTTCACATTGATTCGCTACAGATTCCCATTAGTCTGGATCTGAGACTCTGTATGAAATCTGATTTTCCAGATATTCATTTTTCTCTTTGAATCAATCCATGAAAGTGTATTGAATGGATGGCTCTCTCTGTAATCTGTAGGATAAACTATAAGAATGCATTGTTGAATGTCATCACCTAGTTATTTAATTAATGATGTCATCTTAAATGGACTGCCATGCTAACTTCTCCAGTGAACATCAATTGAGCTCCATTAACTGACTTGTGAGTTTGCCGGTTAAATAAATGTTGAATTTAACACAAATGTAAAGTTAATTCCATGATGAGCTGGCCCAACCATAACATTGAATGTTTTAGCATACATTAGAGGCTTGCATACACTTCTCTCCCAGAATCCCATTCTATAATTGGTTACACCCAAACAGCCCAGTATTAGGATGGAATTTAACAACTTGACATTGATTAACTAAGAAAGTGGAATATTCCATAGAGGAAAATTCAACATAGTATCACGTTCATTCTCTACACATTACTGCACTAAACCTCTAGAGCAACTGCACTAAACCTCTAGAGCAACTGCACTAAACCTCTAGAGCAGGGCTGAACAATAGGTAACAATGCAGCTGTTGCTGAACGACAGTTCCCATAATGCCATGCTAGCGTTAAGACTCCCTCAGCACTCATTTGGCTCTCTCAGCACTATGGTGATTATACGTCAGCAACAGCTGGAGAGCTACCTATATCCCAGCCTTGCTCTTATACCGCTTGCACATGACAGTGGAATGACAAATATTCATCCCCACCCCACAATAATAAGACATGGACAACAGGCTGGCTGAAAAGGTCGCAGGATTTTATTGAGAAAATACTGCAACATATAATTATGTATTTGCTAATAAATTAGCAATAACTTATAAATATATAAATGACCTACTTAAATGGATACTAACAGTAGTATCAATGACAAATACCCTAAACGGGCACTAATAACATAACATGGTACTTTAAGTACCAGAGCGGTAACGTATTACAGTAAAACCGTCCTAAGGGAAACTATCTCACAGTTATTGACTTCTCCTTGTGGCTTTGAGATTCATGGTTAGGGTTTCCTAATGACTCTCATTAAAATTCTGGACGCTGTGAGACGCCATGCCAAAAATGTAAGCCACATATACAGTGCCCCCATCCTGGTATACAGGGGCCCCAGGCATATCATTTTATTGTTGTCATACAAATCATCATACAGTGCCCCAGACTGTGTACCTGGATTGGGGTGCTGTATGATATTTATATAATAAAAAAAATTATATGAATGGGGGGGTTCTGCATACCTATAATTTTAGTTCCCCCCACGCAATATAATTTTATTATTATGCAAATCATCATACAACCCCTTCATAGAGGTATACAGGGCCCTCAGCCACATAATTTTATTAATATTATATAAAGCATACAGCACCCCACATCTAGGTATATAGCCCACTTAGCCATATAATTGTATTATTATATAAATCACCACGAAGTGTGTGAGAGAGAGACACGGAGTGTTAGAGAGAGAGATGGAGTGTATGAGAGAGAGACAGTGTGTGAGTAAGGGGTCAGAGTGTGTGAGTGAGAGAGGCAGAGGGTGTGAGTGAGAGACAGAGTGTGTGAGAGAGACAGTGTTTGTGTGTATGTGTGAGAGAGAGTGTGTGTGTGACAGCCCCGAGACTCCAGAGAGAGCTCATTTGCACTCTTGCCCCAGATCATTTGACGACCTAGTAACGCCCCTGCTCATACACACATATATACTAATACTCACATATACTCATACTCACACAGTTATACTCACACACACTCATACACACACACACCTAGCACGGAGGTGCGCTTCCTTTTTCCAGAGTTTGTGTGCTCCGAACAGAGAGCACACAAACCCCAGAAATTCATCCGGAAGACAGACGGCAGCTTTGAATTCTGCAACAGAGTCACTCACTCTGTTGCCAATTCGACCAGCATGAAAATTCGTAAACTTTTAGTGCTTGTTGAATTGTCAACAGAGTGAGTGACTCCGTTGTCGAAATCGCAGTTGCCGTCGGCCCCTCGGATATATCTTGTGTATTTCTGGGGGGGCTGTTCGCAGCACACAAACCCACGTAAATACACGAGATACATCGTTCCCCTTAGGGGCACGATATGCACGATACGCCCCTGGCATGCCATCAGTTCACCACCGCTGATATAGAGAGCTGAAATTTGTATTTTATAGCTGCATTCTGGGCCATTTCGGGGGCTTTCGACTCTTGAGTAGGGGGATTATTGAGTAGCCAAATTACAGAAAATTCTCTAGTTCGACTAGAAGCTTTAATCTGGACCAATTTCGGACCAGATCGGAGCTACCTGAGTGGACCCTTAGATCTCAACCACACAGCATGCCCTTTAGTGGTAATTATGAATATTCAGTATTGCTTTTACAATACAGTTATTTATATAGTACCAACAATTTACAGAGTGCCTGAAAAATGCAGATTCATTTTAGGAATGATCCAGGAGGTTTCTGGAGCCCCTATTCAAAAACCAGTTGGGGCCCCCGTGTCAGACTATTTGTCCCTGCTTGAAAACTTCTGTCAGTTAAACTCTGTGTGGTCCTGGGCAGCCACTTCATTCACTTATATGGTTGAAATCAGGTAGAAAAGTGGATATTCAAGTGGATATTCAAGATATACTGAAAACAACACAAAGTGCAGAAAAGTAATCCATTCCAGGGAGATTATGGGTGTGTATGAATTAATTATTAGGTGAACACCTTATACCGTTGCTCCTTTTTTTGTTTCGATTATATCTGACTCTTATGACCTCACTTGAGGAGTAGGAAACAGCCAACCAAATGTGGGTTTGGCCAGTAGTCAAAGAAAACAGGAACAGTGGGTGAGGAAGGATAATGTGGTGTAAAAATGGCTCTCTAGCTGGACAACTTTCACACTTGAATTTTTGAATACATTGTTGCATAATAGAGAGGGTTGTTGTTTTGTTTTGTTTTTCTTAAGTGATATTTTGCCTTCTCTATAGGAGTGTCTCTCCAGCAGTATGTTTTATTGATACAGACATCCAAGGTGGAGAAGTAAAACAATAGCATGAACTTTAACAACATGCCAGAGTCAGAGAGGTGCAGGATGGAAGATATGTGGCCCCATGTTAGATTTGCTTTGAGGGTAAATGAGTTTAGTTGCAAAAATAATGTCAGTGCAACAATAACAGTTGTATTGAATTACCAAGGTTTGTATTGGGAGAGCACCAAGGACAGATGGACAACACAGATCTGGAGTATAAAATGGGAAACTTATTGAGAGAAAATGTTAAAATATGCTTAGCTTTGAATGATCATTTGGGAATATAGCAAAGCAGGACGAGATGCAGAGTAACGAGGGGAATCCTTCCATCTCATGATTGGGTCTCAGTATAGGTTTTCTTAATTCTGTGATCGTCCTTAGTACAGGACACAAAACTCTTATACTTGTTTAGATTCAAATGAGAATTTTTGTCATTCAGGTATATAAAGCATTAGGGTTGTGTTGTGTGTAATAATGGACTCATCCTGCTATACCCTAACCTACTGTAATCTGTCTACTGCTCGGGGTGAATATTATATACCGCTTAGGTATAGGGATTTTTCTCTCCTCTGTACCAATTTCCTGATGGCAGACTTGCATTATTTTGTTATACAGTCTGTGAGAGATTCCCATGCTCAAGATGAGCATCTAGTGGATCACAATTAATTCACGATCAGCCCACAAATTCCAGCGAAATCCTGCTGTTCGCCGGTTAGTTGTAGGTAGCAGTGGCAGCATTCAGTAATCCAAATGCTGCCAGAAGGCTGGGCAAGAGTTTCAAGGAAAGGGGACACTTATCCTCAACAGGAGGAATAGGGAGGACAGTAACAATAGTGGTTCAAATTTGTTTTGGGGGCTCGTCCGGGATCGGGAAGGTCATCCTTTGTCCGGTAAGATATACTTTTTTTTTGGTTTATCTATCGGACTGAGGGCACTGGCCAAATCCCGATCCTTATATTTGTGTGTCAGGGACATACATCCTTACAATATTTTTTGGGGTTTTGTGTCCGGGACACATAACCAGATCTCAGGGAGATCTTTCACATTAATACCAGGGGTATTATAAACTTATATTTACAGTCTCGGGGAGGCTAACTCACAGTCTCAGGGAGGCTAACTCACAGTCTCAGGGAGGCTAACTCACAGTCTCAGGGAGGCTAACTCACAGTCTCAGGGAGGCTAACTCACAGTCTCAGGGAGGCTAACTTACAGATCTCAGGGAGATCCTTATATTCACATGTCTGGGACACATACACAGATCTCAGGGACATACTTACATTCACGTGTCTGGGACACATACACAGATCTCAGGGAGATCCTTATATTCACGTGTCTGGGACACATACACAGATCTCAGGGAGATCCTTATTTTTACGTGTCTGGGACACATTCACAGATCTCAGGGAGATCCTTAATATTAATACCAGGGGTATTATGAACTCAAATTTACAGTCTCAATTTACAGTCTCAGGGAGACTAGACTATTCTTGGTTTGACATATTAATTGTATATTTGTGTTCATATATAAGGTTAATTATAAAGTCATAAGAAACCATAGACGGGTGGTAAGTGTACGTCTAAGGACATTTACTCTATTTACTGTATTCTCTTATAGGTGGTAAGTGTTTTATATTTAGTGTTTTCCAGACATATCCCAAAATGTCTTCAGTATCCACCATCCAGTCTTTTACTATTTTTACATTCCAGATTGTAACAATTTCCATTTATTTCCACCACCACATTCAGACTCAAAATCCTACTTTATATTTTCTGTTGAGAGGATACACTTCTAGAAATAAAAACAACATGAGGCAATAAATAAATATTAATTGTACATTTATTTTAGAAATTTCACAGCATTATTCATATTAGGTTATTATGCCATAAACCAGAAAGCTGGTCAAGCTATGGGCTACCTCTGGACTCACAAAGAGTCATCCTTCAGCACTCAGGAGAGGAAAAACCCCCAGGTGGAGGAAACCTCTGGGGAACCATGGCTTGAAGAACTGCCCTTCCCTCTGGGCATTAAGAGGTAAATGCAGAGACTATAATTATATTACAGGTTAACACAACAATTCATTTAAACATTGTATAGACCAGTGGTGTCCAAATGTGGTCCTCTAGCTACAATCCAGCTAAAAGACCGCAGTTGGATAGCTCTGATATAAATTGACATTGCTTGCAGGGTGCATATTTTCTCCCCCCCCTTGCCACCCCAGATGTGTCCCTTCCAGTGGTGGGATTCAGTCGGTTCGCACCAGTTCATGCGAATATTTAATTTGCCGAACCGGTGCAAGCCGGAGATCCCTTAAAGAAAAAAAAAATCTGTAAAAAACAAAAAACCATTCATTCCTGAGGGCCCATGACAGCTGCCCCGTGTGCGCCTGCCCCCCCCCCCCCCCCCCCCCCGTGTGACTGTCTGTGTATAGTCTGTGTGACTATAATTATCAGTGGCATATTAAATCATATAATTATCGGGGGCATATTAACCATATAATTATCAGGAGCATAATAACCATATTGTGAGGCTGGGAGTCAGGAGCGTAGCACAGGGGAGCTCCAAAAGTAGGAAAGTCCAAAGGCAAAAGTACAAAGGAATTAGGCAAAGGCAAGGTCAAAGGCAGTCCAGAGGGTTGAGGCAGGCAGATTAGTAGCAAAAATGAGTTTGGGAAGCCGGGGTCAGGAGAGTAGAGATCAGCTGTATCCAAAAGGGGAGCCAAAGGGTCAATAGCCGGTGGTTCAAAATGCAATGCTTAATAGCAATGAAGGGTAACAGGAACTTCACAAGGAGAGAACCTAGCTTGGGAATAAAGAAGCACAGAATGGCAGGTGAGCAGGGTTTAAATAGGGAGTCAGGCACCATAACCCCTCCCCTCAGCTCTCAGTATCCTCCCTCTGCCATTCACTGCATAGTAGGTGTGCTGGAAAGGCAACACCCACACTCCTTCCACTACCTAGTCCTAGTTGAGTGACCACGCCCCTTGATTGGGAAGCCACGCCCCTTTGTCATGTACACGACACGGGAGGACGGAGCTCTGGAGGTGAGTGAAGGAGACAGGGGACCCTGATGCCTGTGGGTAGTGGGACCTGGAGCCTGACACACATAATTACCAGAGGCATATTAACCATATAATTATCAGGGGCATATTAACCATATAATTATCAGGGGCATATTAACCATATAATTATCAGGGGCATATTAACCATATAATTATCAGGGGCATATTAACCATATAATTCTCAGGGGCATATTAACCATATAATTATCAGTGGAATATTAATCATATAATTATCAGGGGAATATTAACCATATAATTATCAGGGGCATATTAACCATATAATTCTCAGGGGCATATTAATCATATAATTATCAGTGGAATATTAATCATATAATTATCAGGGGCATATTAATCATATAATTATCAGGGGCATATTAATCATATAATTATCAGGGGCATATTAATCATATAATTATCAGGGGCATATTAATCATATAATTATCAGGGGAATATTAACCATATAATTAGCAGGGGCATATTAACCATATAATTCTCAGGGGAATATTAACCATATAATTATCAGGGGCATATTAACCATATAATTATCAGGGGAATATTAACCATATAATTCTCAGGGGAATATTAACCATATAATTATCAGGGGCATATTAACCATATAATTCTCAGGGGAATATTAACCATATAATTATCAGGGGCATATTAACCATATAATTCTCAGGGGAATATTAACCATATAATTATCAGGGGCATATTAATCATATAATTATCAGGGGCATATTAATCATATAATTATCAGGGGCATATTAACCGTATAATTATCAGGGGCATATTAACCATATAATTATCAGGGGCATATTAATCATATAATTATCGGGCATATTAATCATATAATTATCAGGGGCATATTAATCATATAATTATCAGGGGCATATTAACCGTATAATTATCAGGGGCATATTAACCATATAATTATCAGGGGCATATTAATCATATAATTATCAGGGGCATATTAACCGTATAATTATCAGGGGCATATTAACCATATAATTATCAGGGGCATATTAATCATATAATTATCAGGGGCATATTAACCGTATAATTATCAGGGGCATATTAACCATATAATTATCAGGGGCATATTAATCATATAATTATCAGGGGCATATTAACCATATAATTCTCAGGGGAATATTAACCATATAATTATCAGGGGCATATTAATCATATAATTATCAGGGGCATATTAACCATATAATTATCAGGGGCATATTAATCATATAATTATCAGGGGCATATTAATCATATAATTATCAGGGGCATATTAATCATATAATTATCGGGCATATTAATCATATAATTATCAGGGGCATATTAATCATATAATTATCAGGGGCATATTAATCATATAAATATAACTGCTCCCTCCCGACGCAGTTAATGCCGATAAATACTAGGGCCCTCTCTCCCACCCAATAACAGACCGTTCTTTCATAAAGGGTTAACGAGTAGCTGCGCTTGCCAAATAAATCCCCTGCTAGAACCTCCATAGCTCAAGGTCAGATTTAGGGTAGTCAATCTCCAAGTCTTCAGACACATCCAAGTGGGGCATAGTTAACTATGCCAAGGAACCAGGGACGCACGCTGAAGCTATGTCAGAGCTCCGGATGTGTCTGAGAGGAAAAAAAATGTTCACTCAGTTATCATTAGCTGCTGCCTTTATGACATCATGACCACACTATTTATGACATTACTGCTGACATTCAATGTTGTAGACAGTGCTTAAAGGGACCCATTACCTAAACATTACTTGTACTGTGAGTGTTAGAGAATAAAAAAAAAAAATCTAAAATTATTTTTTATACATTGTGTCACAACAATTGCAGTAGTGCATACCTGCATCTACAATCCGGTAGAGATGGTATGACCTTTGTGATCTGAAAAGCTTTACAACTTGAGTGGTTCCTTTGAAGCTGGAACTGATGTTACAAGGTGTGAAATGTTACACTGAGTTAGTTGCCAGTAAGTCTATGTTGCATAGGTCTGTATCCCATCATAGATAGTAGGTTCTTTTGATAGGCTAAGTGGCCCTTACCAGTTAGAAGTCTTGTCCTGCAAAAGTCATCTCCCAAACATGCATTAATAATAACTCACATATTATTAATCATGCCGCATTTTGTGAATATTTAGACAGGGTATAGTACACCCTACAAAATAAGTACAAATATGGCTGGTGCAACTTGAGCCATTTGGAAGTTATTGTGAAGTCTGCGGTATAGAGTCATGGGTAGCAAGTGTGACATATCTATGGACTTCATAGAGACAAATTAATAGAGACAAGAATTATGTATGTGACATGCACTGGAGAGAAATTAGCAACAAGATTCCATATTTTGACTGGGGTAGTTCCACCACACATGGGGGAGGACACCTTTAGGTACACCTTCCCACCTCTGGGCCGGCTTGGAAACCTGAGTTGACCTGACAAGGTATAAATCTAATGATGGAATAATGGCCAGTGTGCTTACTAGGCGCCAAGATCTAATTTTGTGTAAGTTGCTGTCATTTCCTTGCCGCAGTCCCTCGGACAGAAAATACTGGTACTCCTCTGTCTAAGTGAGTAGTTAGGTTTTCTGTTAATTTCTCCTTTTTATTTTTATCTGTTTTGGTGTAAATAATTTGTCATCTGTTTTATTTTTTTGTATGCACTGTGACTCTTCTTTTGTTCATAATAAATATTCCTTTATTAAGTTCTGCCTTTGTCTGGTATTGAGACTCACGTTACCTGATTAGACCAATCGCATAGATATTGTGTTAAAGCATATTTTGTGGGTTAAGTCTAATTTGCTTGGGGGACCAAGGCACCACATTTATAAATTGTCTTGGTGGTGGCAGTGTTAGCACATTAGTTATATCAGTATAATTAAGTGTGGGTGGTGTTAAAGGGGGGTTTTACCATTATTTCTAGTCTAGGGCAGACAAAGAGTTAATTTTAACCCTAGCACCACCATAACCCAGTCACATGCACTCTTGGAGTAGGGTGAATTCGTGACACATTGTGTTAGCAGAATTGAAAACAATTGTGTAAATTAATAGAAATGTGTTTTAAATGTATTTGTGGTGTCTCATGTTGAGACATCACCTTGTGGCTTAACAAATTAATTTTTTTAAAGCTTTCTTTGGGCTAGGGACTTTTTTTTTTTTTTAGAGCTGATAAAAATGGTTAGTAAAAAACAATACTTTATTTTTACTTATTGCCTAAAACACATAAGAACATGGTGAAAGGATTAATTTGGATCTGTGAGGGTTAAAAGCCGACAGTGTGTCAAAGAAGCTGATGTCTGCAGCAGCTTCTGGAAGGCCAGATCACGCCAGTAGCATAATTGTTATTAGAATGGTCTTATCAGGGCCGATCCTAGGGTCACAGGCGCCTGGGTGCAGGTTTTCCTTTGGCGCCCAAGGGTGGGCGTGGCTTTATTATGAACCCCTCCCCTTTAGACATTTCTGTTCCAGACATGCCCATTTCAATATTGGGGAGAGGGGAAGGAGAAAACTTTATTTTAATGTAAAGGACCAACGTTTATTTTAAATAAAGATATATATTTTGCCATAATACTGTGTAGTGGTTTTATTTATTTCTATGATGCTCAGCCAGCAACATGAGAGACTTTTTGCTGGCTAGCAGAATGAGTTTTTACTACCGTTTTACTACTGTACTACCCATGATTCCTAACCAGCCAAAGTCTCTCATTAGTCTGGCTGAGCATCATTGGAAAAGAAGTACACAAGGAGTGATAAATAATATTCCACCAAGTCAGTCACTCACGTGTCTCTCTCTCTCCCCATACCCTCATGTCTGTCTGTCTCTCCCCATACCCTCATGTCTGTCTCTCTCCCCGTACCCTCATGTCTGTCTCTCTCTCCCCATTCCCTCACGTCTGTCTCTCTCTCCACTCATGCTCCATGTCTCTCTCCATTCATGCTCCATGTCTGTCTTTCTCTCTCCACTCATACTTCATGTCTGTCTGTCTCTCACTCTGCACTCATTCCCCATGTCTGTCTCTCGCTCTGCACTCATTCCACATGTCTGTCTCTCACTCTGCACTCATTCTGCATGTCTGCCTCTCACTCTGCACTCATTCCCCATGTCTGCCTCTCACTCTCCACTCATTGCCCATGTCTGTCTCTCTCTCCACTCATACCCCATGTTTGTCTCTCTCCACTCATACCCCATGTCTGTCTGTCACACCCCATATCTTTCTCCTATACCTCCTACCTACCATGTATTTGTCTCTTCCCATGTCCCTTTTCCCTGCCCCCTACTGACCTCATCTCAGAACTCAATTAGCGCTGCCTTGATCTCACCGCACATAGTGATGACTCTGACTGTTATGTTCCGACGCTCTAAGTCATCACTGTGCACGGAAAGAGCAGAAAGCGCTGACTGAGGTCTAAGGGGAAACATGGCGCCGATCTGCAGAGCTGGCTCTGAGATGCAGCAAAGCAGCACATGGGCAGCCCAATTGCAGAGGTGTACTTAGGGTACACTTTGCCATTAACATAAGCAACAGCCAGTTTGCCTATTAAAAATGCTACAGTTTGCCCAATAAAAATGCCAGTTCGTCCATTAAAATACACCAGTTTCCCAAGTAATATGCCAATTATTTTGTCCATTAATATACAACAGCCAATTTGCCCACTGATATGTCACAGACAGTTTTCCCACTTATATACCAATGCTAGTTTGCCAATTAATAGGCTACAGCCAATATGCCACAGTTAGTTTACCCAATAAAAGCATAATCTCCTCTCCTGCCTTCCCCAGTACTCACCTTGCTGCTGCTCTCGCGTCCCCGGCTGTCTCCTACTCACAGTCTTCCCTCTACGCACGCTGAGTGCAGGAGGCGGGAAATAGACGCCAGCTGGTTTGGGGCTGGTGCCCTCCATGTGATAAATTGATGAGCGCAGTGAGGGCCCCGGGCAAGAACACACTTACACACAGCCACACATAAATACACACAGTCATACATAAATACACACAGTCATACATAAATACACACAGTCACACATAAATACACACAGTCACACAAACACAGTTACACACTTAGTCACCCTCACAGACATACATTTACACAGACACCCTTATACACACTGTCACACATACATAAATACACACAGTCATACATAAATACACACAGTCACACATAAATACACACAGTCACACATAAATACACAGTCACATATAAATACACACAGTCATACATAAATACACACAGTCACACAAACACAGTTACACACTTAGTCCCCCTCACAGACATACATTTACACAGACACCCTTATACACACTGTCACACATACATAAATACACACACAGCCACCTTTGCACACTTAGACACAGGATGCACGTGCACAGACACTCATGTACACATACTTACACAGACAGTAACACACACATAGTTATACTCATTGACACACACATACACACTTATACACATACACACACATACTTACACAGACAGTAACACACACATAGTTATACACATTGACACACACATACACACTTATACACATTCACATACACTTACACAGACAGTAACACACACATAGTTATACACATTGACACACACATACACACTTATACACATACACACACACTTACACAGACAGTAACACACACATAGTTATACACATTGACACACTTATACACATTCACATACACTTACTCAGACAGTAACACACACATAGTTATACACATTGACACACACATACACACTTATACACATACACACACACTTACACAGACAGTAACACACACATAGTTATACACATTGACACACACATACACACTTATACACATTCACATACACTTACACAGACAGTAACACACACATAGTTATACACATTGACACACACATACACACTTATACACATACACACACTTACACAGACAGTAACACACACATAGTTATACACATTGATACACACTTATACACATTCACATTCACTTACACAGACAGTAACACACACATAGTTATACACATTGACACACACATACACACTTATACACATACACACACACTTACATAGACAGTAACACACACATAGTTATACACATTGACACACACATACACACTTATACACATTCACATACACTTCCACACTTTCTTTCTTTTTTTATTTTACATTTTAACAACCCCCCCAAACTGTTATCACCTCCTCCTCCTCCTTGTTAATCCAAGCACAGAGCAATGGGGGAAAGCTCCGCCCCCATCGCGTTCTGTGATTGGCTGCAGGGAGGAGGATGTTCTCTATGGTGTCTTGGCAGATACTCTAGAGAACGTCCTCCTCCCGGCAGCAGCCAATCACAGAACGCGACGGGGGCGGAGCTTGCACCTGTCGCGCTGTGCTTGCTTTAACAAGGAGGAGGACGGCAGGGAGAGAGCTCCCTGCTTCAGCGCCTCTCCTCCCGTGCGCCTGGGCGCGGTGCACCCCGTGCACCCGCCCAGGATCGGCCCTGGGTCTTATCTTACTATTCCAAGGCTAGAACAGAGGTTTCTGGAACATCAACAAGTTGTCTCTGAAAGTTCTGAAATTTTCCATAAGAACGACTTTTGTAACACTATTTTACATATTACGTTTTAAGTGCATTTTCTTATAAAACACGCCTTTCTGCATATTAGAATATTAGAATAACCAATTATATCGTAGTAACTAATGTTTTTATCTTCGTATATATACGCTTGTTTAAACAATTAAAATCAGAGTTGTTTCACAGTTGCATTGGTGTCGGTCTCAGTTATTCACTGTGAGATAGCTCTCCTGGATCCAGTATGTCAAACCAAGACAGTCGTATTACAAGGGGCAGAACCAAATTCTTCCCATCTGAGTCTGGGAAAACGTGGCACCCCGTACCAGGGTATAGCAGTAATCCCAACGGCCCACCTCCCCAAAACCAGAATCCCTTCCAAGGCCGGGACCCATAGTCTGTAAGAAGTAGGTTGGTCCCCAGGCCCGTCCAGTAGCACAGGACACAGAGTTTTCCATGACACCATCAGTTTTGTCACTCAGAGGATACTTGTGTGTGTTTGATCACACATCCAAAGGTTCAAAGCTTTATACAACTTATACAAAGCCTAATATTTTAATATACAAGCTTTTTTTTATAGCCCTTTTCTTCCAGTGGGACCCAAAGCATTTTAGTTCACACTTTCATAATGAAACAGATCAGCGGCTGCATAATAGATGTAATTATTAGCCATCTTATGTTATTATTGGCCATCTAATATTATTGGCCCTCTAATGTTATTATCACCCATCTTAATGGTGCACGTTAATCGACCTAGGAAGATAAAGGGTTGAGTTGACCCTTTCAGGATGAAAACTTAAACATCATACCCCCAAAATGTTCTTCATTGTGTGGGAGAATCCCAAATCAGGAGCAATGTGCTGTGGTCCTGATTAAATCCTCTGTTATACCGCTTCTCAGAAGAATGAACTTTGCCCATGCGCACATCAGACAATCCCCTTCACGTGCCTTGGCATCCCGAGATATGTGTTGGGAGGTATGCAACACTGAGTTTGACTCCTTACCATCTAAGCTATGTAGCCAGATTATGTGTGGCGTTTGATCTCTACCATTCAATCACTTTATGGGTTTTCTGATACTCCCGTTGATAAACACATGGAAAGAAGTATTTCATGAATGCATGCATTTTTCCTCTGCCAACATACTTCTTATAATATTCACAATTTTTAATCACTACATCTGTTCTAAAAATATATATAGTATAAATATACAGAGCAACAGGGAGCTTGAGTAATAGAAAAGAAAAAAAAAACATTCCCCTGTTCCTATATTCTACCATCCACTCCTTGCACAATGCTATGGGCTACTGGTAGTCTGCTTACCACAGTTTGAAAGACACCATTATTCCTCTTAAATACCTTTTGGCATTTGGATGGTTGACAACTTTCTCTGTATGTATGTTGCAAAGGCTGCTGGGAATCCTGCAACTACAAGGGCATGAACACCTATCAGAATAGACCATGGGGATGCTCAGCACAAAGCTACATACCATTAGCCAATATACGGTATGTCACTTTACAGGAATCATGTCCGACACACTTACAAATATTTCTAAAAACTCAGATATGTTTTCCCTTTATATAAAACACACAATAGGGATTTTATTTCTGCTGTTGCAGTACAATACTCTTAGTTTATGATACCTACACTCTAAGATAAAAGATATTTGATCAAGCCTATATAATCCCCTAAACATGCCCAGGTTTGTTGCTTCAGTTGAATGTGGTTTTCTAATGACATCTTGTGAGATGAGCCTCATATAAATTCAGTGTGTGAAGTAATTTTGCTTCAAGCATTTATAAGCCAGGCTTCTTAACTCTATTAAAAAAATCATTCAACCTTGACTTACTGTATAAACAGAAATCCGTAGCTGTTCCCACTGAGGATTTTATTTCTGTTACTGGAAAGATGACAAATAACATGCCTCTTTGGAGGAAAATCTCACAGGATTTCTGGGAAATATGAGATATTCATGTAACTTGTTAAACGCATGGCCACACAGAAGAAAGGCCAACATGTTTAGTCAAAAGCTAAGAGGTCACAGGAGCAGCGTCTGAGGTGTAAAACAAAAGAAAAAAAATAAGCATTGGACGCACACATTTAAAGATGTTTTGTCTGTTAAAGAAAACATGAACTTTAGAAATGTCTTCATTTTTAAAACAATAAAAACTGTGTACACTCTTGTTGTTTCTGTGAGCCAAGATACTTGTTAGTTTGGTGCAGCTAGGGTTGCAACCTTTGACCTCGATATACTTAAAAAATACTCTACATGTATAGCCGTGTAGGAGGGAACAGCAAAGCTGGCTTGAGACGAACTAATTGGACTATAGACTAGCGTCGTTTTTGGAGAGGATAATGGTGTAAAGGAGATTACTAAAGGTTTGATGAAGATGTCCACTTAAGTATGAGTTCCCTATCTCATTTTGACATTCCTGGTCGCTCTCCCTATCCACAAAGAGATGATGAAGCGTGGAAAAGCATCTTTGGTTGATGCTTGTAATTCTCCAATATAAAATAACAATTTTCCCCTTAGAGCAGCTTAAACGGAGACCCCATCAGGTTAGTGCTCTACGACTTAGTGATGGGCAGTGTTTACCAATAGGTCGTCTGGTAAGAACTACTTTATAACCCCTACTAACCCTATTTCCCAATAAGGGGAGGACAGATGTTGATCCCTTATAAATTCCCCAGATGTCCTCCTCCGAGAAGAGCCACTTTAGAAAAGTAATGTGCAGTCCCCAGGAAGAACACGTTGTAACTTTCTGAATAGGGTCAGCTTAGTTCTTCATCTTTATCCTGAACAGATTCATCCCAGGAATTTATTGTGTCTTGCATTGCCTGTGTGCTTGGCAGTAGCAAACTAAGGATTTGCTCCGTCAGCAGCTAGCAGTTCACAATATTTATGGTAACTCCACATGATGCATTTCAGCTATAAAGTTGGCCAACATGAGTGGGATAAACACTGTATGAAGAGTATGCAGAGGCCTGGCATTCACTGCCCTACAGATTGCACTATGTCCTCAAAGCTTTCAAATCTGGAGATCATTTTCTAGGTGAATAAAAAGAAAGACAATTGAGAGAGTCAACCAGTCAAGACAGGAAGACAAAAAAAAGAGGGGTGGGAGCACAGACTTACAGAGAACAGACAGCGCTACAATAGCATGTCCTAGAGGATGGTACCTACTCGGGAGGACATTAGCGTTTTTTGCTTGCTTACAACATTACAGAGGAAACCACTCCATTAGCATATAAGACTATTCACACCTTTGCCCTTTAAGGGGATTCCAGACCGGAAATGCATGGCTGGTCGCCTTTGCACGAGGAATACAGCAAACCACAGATGTAGGTTTCGGTCTACATTGATCTCATAGGTGTGGTACGGCTGATGATCCTCTAGGTGCAGCAAGCCACAGAAGTCAACTATAACAGAGAGCATTATTGGATGTCCCCTTCTATTTTTAGGGGGGGTATCTACATATTGAATCTGAGATCTTCAATCAAGTAGACATTATAGACAAGACCTGTTTATTAAGTATTGATACACATGTGCACGTTTTGGTATTAACACGTTACTCTATATTATTTCCTATTTATATTTTAATTTGCACTGTATATATGCATTACTAGTCTTTGAACACTGCTATAATTTTGTATATATATAAATATAAAATATCCTTTATAATTTTTTCTATACATGCGGGGTATACAGTTTTTTTTTAATTAAATTTGATTTTCGGGTGGTGGTGATTGGTTTCACTATATGTTGAGCACTGTGTTGGTGCAACTATCGGGAAAAGTCTCAAGTTTGCCTATCTTTGTAACTCCGATATCCAAGCCCGTTTTTCTTGTCAGTTCACTCAGCACAGTTCACAGTTTTGACTTACTTGTCTCCTGTCCCAGACAAAGGTGGGATAGGCAAAAAATATGAAAATACCACAGCTATCAAATCCATGCTAGTCTTTAAAGAAGGGATTTCTTCAGATCATGTCCAGCGAAGGTCGCAGGGCTGTTGTTCTCACAGGATAGCGTTACAATATGGGGTAATGTAAAGTGTAGAGAATGGAAAATGAACTATACATTGGGGGCAATTAATAAACATGGAGCAAACTCCTGACAGACATCGGGCACTGAAAGCTGACAATACCTGGAAATGGCGGAGCTGGTGCAGCCTATGTATAAAAAGATAGATGCTGAAAAGCGCCTGTTTAGTGCTGTTGACTCTTCACCAAACACTGGGGCGGCAAAAGTTCAAGTTTAAATACTGCATTCCTGAAGGAAATAAAATTATATTCCCCCTGGGGCCTCAGGTCAGCAAATGCTACTTTATAATGCAAAATGTTGTATGTATCACCTCCATATTAGCATAATTGTAGGCAAATGCATAACTAAGAGAAAAATATGTGTCAATATATAGGCGCGGTGTCTCTTGTTTATGACATCACCTTGTGGCTTGATATGCAAATGAGCTAGTTTCAATGGGAAATGTAATTTGCATGAACATGTGTCTCTGTTTCACTACAGATCAGGCAGCGTTATGCACCACTGGACTGAAATCTATTACTTTGTTGAACACCTAGCACAAAGATTCACCAGGTGAGTGAACACCTCACTACAATGTTTCACTAAATACACAATGTTATGGTAAGTTGTAACAACATAACCTTATTCTTCTGTATCTGTTTTCTTGTTTCAGCCCACAGCTCAGGATGTCTTTTATTGTCTTCTCAACCAGAGGGTCAACTTTAATGAGACTAACGGATGACAGGTGAGTAGAAAAAAAGTGGGCAACCTGAGGGGGGGGGGGAATTGTATTTGGACAAAACTGGTATATGGCCTGTTTATCAGCAGAATTCATTGTTTTCACATAAGTTTTGCCACATACTTCTTAGGAGAGGAACCCCACCACGGCAGAACTTGGTTATTTGTAAAATATTAAAGCTCATGCTATCAACTTTTTACTCTAAAGGGCAAAAAGGCGTCCTAAAGAGGGGAAAAAATGAAATAAAACTTTATTATTAACTAATTTAGGAGATTTAGGTTAATATATATGTTGATAGAAAACCCTATATTTTGTGGAGTCTGTGGAAGGCCGATCCTAGTTTCACGGAATCCACTTAATAATCTTAGAGCTAACATGAGTATGGTAAAACTAGCAAGTATTAAATACATGGATTATGGGAGAACTATAATGTAACCGACCTGATCCAGACTTGCCTGTTTGACAGCAGACGGTAGTAGTGAGGCATTAAAGTGAGCTCATCTATTTATTTGAAAAGCCACCTTAGCAAAGGCAGAGAAAGAACATAGTTATGGATGAATACAATTTACGTTTCCTCTCCAACATCCTATTACGTTTTTTTTCTCTGTGTAATCTCCAGCCGCCAGTTTGCACTTCCGGTTCCAAACCATAGGACTTCATTCATGAGAATTGCAGGGAATGGAGAAGGGAAATTAAAACTTAAATCCAAAGCAGCTGAGCTTTAAAAGTTCTCCCAACCAGCTGAATGGGAGAATTTTCCCAACTCGGCTACTTTTGCCTTAAGTTTGAAATCCCCATCTCATATAAAGGCCCCTAGTGAGCTAAATGAGAAGTCTTTAAAACAACACACATGCAGTATCAAATGTAAAAATCAATGGCAACCAGAGGCAGACTATCCAAACCCAAATAGTAAGTTTGGGTTCTCTTCCACAAACCAACACACATTTTGGCCTAGTTTGGCTGGGATCTAAGCCAAAGCACATCAGCACTCAACAGAAAGTTCAATGCGGCCCAGAGACATGAGTGTGCGTTCAAGAGTAGCTGTTCTGCTGTTTGTGTTAAGTTGACAAACTGCATTAACATTCATTTCCTATGGCAGAGAACAGATCAGACTTGGCTTGGATGAGCTGAAGAAAGTTCTACCTGGAGGAGATACCTACATGCATGAGGGCATTGAAAGGGTGAGTGAAATGATACATGTTAATTGTCAATGTGATTGTAAAAATGTGATGATATGACATGTATATCATGCCTCCCAACTGTCCTGCTTTGCATGGGACATTTACAATATTGGGAGACAACCCCCACTGTCTCGCTTTCCGGGATCTCCCCATGCATTCTGATTTGCACTGTAATAAAATCCCAAAAGAGAGGTTCAATTACAAGGCTATGATACTGGTTTCTTTCAGAGCTGCAAGGGCCTGGATAGAAAAATGCATGGGCAGCTGGATGTCTCTGCTCTGGCCAGGTGCACAGACAACTTCCCAAGCTACCTTGCGGTTCCCGTCTGTACACAGAACCTGTGCTACCGATAGGCAAACTAAGACGCCAGCTCTGGGGGCGCTACTGCGATCTGCCAGGATACATTCTAAATAAAAACATGAAATGCATAAACTTTGTATATGATGCCAGTGAGCAGTAAATTCATAAATAAACTTTGCACATGATGCCAACGAGCAGTAAATGCATAAATAAACGTTGCATATAATGCCAATGAACAGTGAATGCATACACATTGTACATAATACCAATAAGCAGTAAATGCATAAACTTTGTATATGATGCCAATTAGCAGTAAATACATACATTTTGTATATCATGCCAATGAGCAGTAAATTCAAACACTTTGGATATCATGCCAATGATTAGTAGATGCAACAACTTTGCATATCATGCCAATTAACAGTAAATAAATACACTTTTTATATCATGCCATTGAGCAGTAAATACATACACTTTGTATATCATGCCAATTAGCAGTACACCCATAAATAAACTTTGTATATGATGCCAATGAGTAGGACTTCAGACGCAGTAGCTCCCACCCCAAGCGATGCCACTGCAAAGGGCATTGTAAATCAAAGTTAGGAATCTTTTTTCTTTAAGTGATGTGAGGCCAATGAAGGTGAGGAAGGTAATCCTGGCACAGTGTTTTATTTTTTATTTTTGTGGTAGATAGAGTGGAGTTAGGAGAATGACAAATAAAAAAATTGCACAAATATGTTGGTGGTTTGATTTTGAGGGGTAAATTGGAAACAATAATAACAGCTGTTTTTTTGTCTCTCATTTCAGGCCAGTGAACAAATTTATCACGAAAGTAATGAGGGTAAGAAGAAAAAAAAAACATTTACCATGTTGTTTATATAGATATGGTGAAATGTGTGTCAAATCCATGAATGTTGCCAGTTACGGAATATCAGAACATATTTAATATGTGAAAACCTAGTTCATGCAATTAAACTCTCCTGGTCCTAGAAAGTACTTTAATATAAGGTTACATTTGCAGTGCAATGATGGGTTATGTATAAAGCCCGGCAATGATAAAAATGTTGAGAAATCAATAAAGGTGCAGTCCCTGGGGTTATGGCTGCTCTGTCTGAGATTACAATACTCCAGGGTGGTGGAGATGTTAGGTGCCTTATCCTTCCCCCTTCACTCTGTATAAAGTCCCTTCCATTGATAATGGAGAAACAACAATGGACTCTCACTGTGCAGCGAGTTATAATCGGTGACTAGGGCCGTAACTTTTGCATGCTGTAAAGAAGTGAAATGGAATGAAGTTACTAATCAGTATGGTTATGTGTGATCTGATCTGTTAATTGATCTCCATCTGGTCACATATCCATTTTTATATAGATCTAGGTAGACTGTAAGAGTTATATGTGACCGGTAACAAAATGGCCGAGTTGGCAGTACTGTCAGCGACCAGTGAAGGGCAGAGGTTCTTGGGTATTAGGATGACCACTTTGCTGCTTCATTCTGCATTACATTGTATGTATTCACTCCGCAGGATACAGGACAGCGAGTGTTATTATTGCTCTGACCGATGGAGAGCTCCATGAGGATCTGTTTTACTATGCGGAACGCGAGGTACGGCAAATAGCTAAGAATGACTAAGCACTTTATTTAGGGGAAAAAAAGAACTGCATGGAAGTGGCAAGGGAACTGCAGAATAAAGGCCAAAATAGCAGCATTTGAAGTGGAGAGGTTTTTCCAATTTGGCCTAAAGTTTGAAATTCTCTTGTCAATTCCTCCTTTCATGAATAAAGCCCTTTTTATTGTTTTGTGAAGAGAATCACTTCACTCAGAGAATTAAACTGTGCTAGGGGTTTTGTGGCTTCCATCTTACTCTGCATTCCAGAAATAACCATTTCACTGCCAAGGAAACAAGTCAGCTGAATCTCCATAACATTGAGCAAACGTGTTCCTTCTGGCAAGGAAGTGGTTAACAGCACTTCATCTCGTTAGTGAGAATGCCAGATGTGTGACACTGTTGATTTGGAGGTGAAAGCTGCCAGTATTATATAAAGCTCCACTCACTGTAGAAAGCTGGGCTGGAATGTGATCAAACAAATCTAATATTATTTAAAGAGACAGTGCCTTGCAAACTGAAGGATAACTTATTTTCCAGGCAAAAGCTTTATGAGGGATTTTGTGACTGAAAAGTAAAATCTTGTAAGCCTGTGACAAAATGTCATTGCCTGCCACAAAATTCCTAAAACAAATTTTCTTTGTTTCATTTTCGCATTGATGACAAACATCTGCTTTTTTTTTGTAGCAATGGCCATTTTCTACGTGCCCAGTTTATGCGCTCCACGAACTCCAAGATGGATAGATGTTAGAGTTGCCACATAGACCATATATCACGGGACACGTGTAATATTTACACACCACTCCACAACATGAAGAAATTATGTGTAATTAGAAGAAAATGAATTGATACACTTTTCAATTTGATTGATTTCTACATACCACAGAGTAAATGTGTCCCTTTACAGAAGTGTGAGGTGGCAACTCTAACAAATGGAATCGGATAGGGTTTACTAGCGCAGCCATTTTCTCCCCAGACACGTAGAATTTTTCAAGGAGGAAGGAATCCATTAACTAATCAATGTGGCTTTGTGGAATGCCAACCCAGATTAATTGATGTCCTTCTGGACGGATGTCATTTATACATACTGCAAAGTAACACGTAAAAGGTTTATGTGGCCTGAAAAAAATAGCCAACGTGGCAACCTCTCTTTTATACATCATCACTGTTCCCCGGTGTCATTACAACACACTACATATATCATAGCGACACCACACACTTTCCAGAATCCCATGCAACATGGTGCACCACGTTGTTTTTTGCAAAAAAATAAGTTCTGTTTAATTGAAGATGGCATCAAGTGTAGGCATTGTACATAGAAATCCCTTAATGAAAGAATACAAATAAAGTACCTTATAGAGCCATCTTTACTCCAAATAGCTCTACCAGGAGGCAGACATTTTGTTTAGAATCTTTGGTCAGATGGGTCAGATCTTTCTTCATCTGACCCAAGATTCTAAAAAAACATGTCTGCACCCTGAGAGAACTATATGGAATGAAAAAGGCTCAATAAGGTACTTAATTTGTATTATTTAATTAAATAATGTATTTATAAATCATGTGCACTTGATACAATCTTTTAATTAAACATAAGTTGTTGTTTTTTGCTACATTTGTTTTGTTTTTGTAAAAATGCATATTTCTCTAATCAGTAAAAAGTAGTAAACTGTCCGCAGTCTGTCTTGGCAAATGTAGCTATGAAGTATGCATTGATCACTAAAAACAGTGATGAGGCAACCATTTAAGTGAAATTTCAACTTTTTGTTGTTGGCCATTGGACATTAATTTAAGTTCACTTATTTGTTAAGCTTACATCAATTTTTCCACTCACTCTTTTTTTCTTCACACAGGCTAATCGATCCCGTGACTTAGGAGCGCAGGTGTACTGCGTTGGCGTTAAAGATTTTAATGAGACTCAGGTATTGTAAATTCAAGGGCTGATTATTGTACATAGGCAAAAAATGGATCAGCTTAGAAAAAAAAATATTTAACATGAACTCATAGGGGGTCATGTATAAACATGGCACACGCCGATTGCGCCAGATAATTCCATTATCGCCCTGTGCACCAATGTATCAAGCAGATTCCCAACAATTTTCTGGAGTCTGTGGGGTAACTGATACATATTTTGCACAGATAAAATAGTTGTTGTCCTACTTGTACTCCGTCAGCGTAAAGGAATTCATCAAATTAAACACTAGAGAATGTAGAGAATTAACAAATCTGTACGTGCACCTGTATGATATATATAAAACTGTCTTTCTGAATTTGTTTTATACATAACGAAAAGGGTCCAAACTGTGACATTTATATGCAACTTTTTATAGCAACTTTGTGACTTTTTGTTCTCTTCTTATAAAGACAGATTAGGATTGGAGGAGAATTGTAATTTAATAAAGTGATTTAAGCTAAGCCCAATATTATGACTTTTTAATACATGGCATGAGGCAGAATTCTTAAACAACAATTAAATCACAAATTTATTTTGGCACAACTGGGGCATTGTGGCTTTTTTTCTGGCACAAACCATTTTATACATAGGAGTAGACATTAATCTTGGTGCAAATGCATTATATTTCTGACAGAAACACCTTTATACATAACCACCATTGGGTTATCAAAACTACAATCAAACACATAAGAGTAAAAGAACACATGTTTTAAATGTTTGTGATTTCTCATGTTTAAATATGACATCATCTTGGTATTGCTATTTTTCCCCCCCCCCAAAAAAAATTCTACAGTTACAGTATAAACATATTTAAGTAACTCAGTCCCTTTAACCTTTTTAATGTCTCTGTATCAACCTCAACATTGTTTATACTTTGAATGTAGAGAATAAAAAAATATGGGAAATGATCTATGCTTTGTTAGCAGAATTGTCTCCTGCTTATGACATCCCCTTGTTACTTGATATGCAAGTTACACATCTCCCACTGGAAATTAGTGCATTTGCATACCAAGCCATGAGTGATGTCATAAACAGGAGACACCACAGAAACTTATAAAACATATATTTGTCTTTATGTGTTTTGTTTGCATTTCTATTAACACAATATGTATAGATCATTTTCATCATTTTTTATTCTCTACATTTACAGTATAAGCAGTGTTTAGGATTAAAACTGAAAGGTTCTTTTCCCCCACAAACCCTTCTGCATAGATTTATTAGTTTTGTAGATTTTATTTTTGTAAAAAGTAATATCAACAGTTGTACACCACAACCTGTGGACTCCATGATGCTCAGATAGACTTGTTGAGCATCATAGTGTTGTAATCCTCAGCAGCTGCTGAAGTGCAGTACACAATGATTGTTTTGCCCTTCATTGTGGTTCATCCAGTTCCATAAATCCATCCAATTCTCCATGCAATGAGCTGTATTTAAATAAACAAACCGGTTTTCTTTTTATTATTTCCCATACTAATGATTCCTTTTTCCCCCCCTTTCCCACAACGTACTAAGCTGGCACGGATCGCTGACAGTAAAGACCATGTCTTCCCGGTGAATGGAGGATTTGAGGCCCTTCACAATATTATGGGCTCGGTGAGTATTAATGTTTTGCCCAGCTCAATGTCTAAACAAGCTGTAACGTTTTCCTTGGGCCGAGAGAGAGATCATGTTACATGCCTGTAGAGTTTTCCTGAAAGCTTCACATATGTGAAAAATGCTTATTTTTCTCTGCACTCACCTCTAAAAATAAATGAGGAGGGGGAGAGTTCTTACATAGCTTTGAATTAAACAGAAAAATGGCTACAAGAAATATTGACATGTCCAGTTATCCTGTCCTCTGACATCCTCAGATGTTTACTCTTACTCTCTTATTTACTCTTGGAATTAGGCAAACATTCCAAAAATATATAAGAACACAAATTGGCAGCTTCATAAAAAATCAGGGGCCTACCACTCCTGCCCAATTACTTCATTGTAGTTTGGGGGAGTCCAACTTCTACACATTGGGCTTTATTCATGAAATAGAGACTTGCAGGGAATTGAGAAGGGAGTTTCAAACATAAGTCCAAAGCAGCCGAGTGGATAAATTCTCCAATTTAGCAGAATTTTTTTCAACTTGGCTACTTTGGCCGTAAGTTTGAAATTCCCTGTAATTCTCTCTTTCCTGAATTCAGCCCATTGTGTTAGCAGTAAATGGATGGATTAAGAGACAATTGTGTATTAAACTCGTTATCAGCGCTGCATTTAGCGCGAGGCAGGCAAGGCAGATTATTGTAGAAATGTTTAACATTATTAGTGTTAGCAGACATGAGCAGTTTTAATCCAGACTAACTATAACAAAATTACCCACAGGCTGCAGCAAGCGGGAGGGGAATTTGTAATACAAGCATCTACATAAACTGCAAAGCACTTGCCTTTTTTGGATAGCACTACTAAGTAATCTAAATCGAAAGGAATGTAATTGCTTATAAGCACTGCAAAAATATTTGTTTTAAACGTTATTAGCGGTAAAGCAAAATAGAATTAGCATGTAACTGTAAAACAAACAGATCTCAGCACCATCCATATTGGATTGTTTTGCTGACTTGCATGATATCATCTGTTGGGCCCCTCTGGGCAAATTTAATTATTTGCAGATAAAATTTCATACTGATCGAGGCATGAATGGCAATGTTCCGCAACACAAGTCCCAACTCATGTCTAGTTGTTTATGGAGTTCTAAAGAGACGTTTGCAAGGTGCAGGGCCAGATTTCCCAGAATGCACTGGGAATTAAATACTTGCTTGGAGGTGCACTTTTTTTTTTTTTACTTAGAGGTGTTACTAAATGTGTGTTGACATACACATTTATTATTGCAGTCATGCTTTGCGTTGGTACCCAGCCCAGTTTCCAGGGTCAAATTAATTCAAACAATTATATTGCCACTATTAGAATAGGAATAAAAAATGGTGACTGGCTATCCTTTCATGAAAAACATTACATGATATCGCTCCTAAGAACTAATTAAAAAAAAGAAAATTGTAGCAAATGTTCTAGATTTCTTTCTTTTTTTGTGTTTGTTTGTTTTAGGTATTTGATTTCTGGGCCTCTATTCTGTAGGTACATAGGTAAAAAAAAATATTTCAAAGATGGCCACTAGAACAAATTTGAATGTTTACCCACCACCATATGGTGTTGTGAAATCCTACAATTCTTAGCATGAAAGACAATCTACATATTTTCTGGTGATTTCACCTATATATCTAGCTGAAGGTGAACTTGTCACAAGTTTTGTTAATTTTTGTTAATTGTTTGGTCAGACCTAGATATCCCATGCTGTACCATTAGAAATCCTAGTAGGAGCTTGGTATGCCTTATAACTGAGGTCTTCTTGGTATGTTTTCAATACACACAAATGATAGTTATTGCTAGTACTGACTGGCAAGATAATCTGACCTCTCGTACATGGGCAATGGGCATGTGTGGTAGTCCCCATCATTGGATGGACTTAGATCTCTCGGAACTTCCTCTGCTACTCTGGTGAGTTCATTGTTACTAATTCACACATTGTCCAGCCTAGGGAATGCCATTCTAATGGTATATTAGAATAACCTACAGGAGAATGCATGATACCTCTTAATATGTAGCACAACAATAACAAGTCCTACTCCTCTGGTTTTGTGGACGTTGACTCATACTTGGTTCCATGTTATCTCTAGATCCTGAAGATGTCCTGCATTGAAATCCTGGCAGCAGAGCCATCCAGCATATGTGCCGGAGGTAAGTAGATATATGGAGCTCTTTCTTCCCTGCTATTTTTACTAATGGAATGGTTGAAGATGTGAAAGACAAGAGGCCTACAAAATAACCCCACACTTCAATAATTAGCAAGAGTAGTACTTCATAAGCATGGCAAAGGGGAAGCAAGGACAGCTGTATGGACTGGCCAGCATAGTGTTGGAGACAAATTAACGTATACAAAATGAAAATACATATGCCTGTTTAAAATAGAAATCCGCAAGATGTTTGGCATAGGTTTTCTTGATTTCTTTAAGATTGATCCCCTTCATGCACCATATATATATATAAGTAAATAAAGTAGAGGAGAAGATCACACTCAGCAAATTATACAAACAATTAGGTCAAGTATAAAAATATATATATTCATTAAAATTCCTAAAACCAGGAGATGGCGCGACACAGTTTTCTCTTTGTGCTTGGAAGTCTGATAATAAAAAGTATAAATAATTTCTGATTTATTTTTATTCTCTACATTTAACGTTTAAACAATCCATATGTTTATATATTTTTCCATATAACCCACTGACCCCTGCCTCATTTTCAGTAGAAGTATAGAATTCTGCCATGTTTTCCATTGCTTCCCTTGTTTGCACTAAATGCACTATGGGTACATTTTTAAACATTGATCTAGGAATGTGAAAAACACATTGAATGCCTTGAGAGATACATACGGTAAAATGATAGCTTCCTTAATGTTTAATTAACTTGTTTCATTTCCTTCTGTTTTCAGTCTCTTTCCAAGTCGTGGTAAGGGGGAATGGCTTCAGGTTTGCCCGGAACGTAGATCGAGTGCTCTGCAGTTTCAGGATTAACGAGACGTCTGTTATGAGTAGGTTTATCCCCCAGTTTATCCCCCATATGAGTAGGGGAAATGATCTCCCCCTTCATTGCAGACTAACCATGAAATGATATCTCCATAAGTGTCTTGAATTGAATAGGAAGTCTCCTTGCTGTATACTAAGAGTTGGTTAGTCTATTGCAGACTTTGGAGGTTATATATAAAGGTCAGTTTTGGGACAGTGTTCTAACAGTGGTCCGGTCACCATGGAATCCAGTGGAATGTTCCTTCTGACTCAGATCACTTTTAGAACTTTGCCACAGAAATAACCTTTTATACATTAAACCCCCCTTCCCTATGTTCCAGTCAGGCAATGTACTGTTTCAATTTTTAGGAAGCATTAGATAAGTCAATTAGACAAAGTATTTTGGCCCTCAATAGCATTTGTGATACCAGTCATTTACTGTGACTTCCAAGACTCACAAAAGTCACCGGTGGAGCTTTCCTGTTTATTAGAATGCTGGAGCGCTACTTTTAACAGTCAAAAGAGAATCCAACAAACAACATAAGAGCACATCTTTCTTGGTTGTCCACAGAAACATTGCCTTTTAATTTATTGAGATAGCTTATGTGTGTGGCTATCTTGGTTCCATCATCATTATCAATATATTTGGTCCTTCATATAAGACTTTGGCAGTAACTGCTGAGTAATATTGTTTAGTTTACTTTCACACTAGACTCAGCACTCAGCAATCGGTTTGCTCACTCATTTTCTGTATATTATAACCAGTATAATAATTAGTCATAAGTCAGTTTGTATTTATTTAGAAAAATTTCATTCAGTGCAGTTATTTTCCCTTCCCATTTTTTTTGTCAGAGCTCACTGGGTGCAAGTAATTTGTATATTATCAAGTGGCATGCTTGTAGCTAAGTCAGGATTCAATTATAAGGAGGGAGATTTTGTTTCCTCTCTCTGTTGTCTGTGAAAAAGATCTTTGGGTGCAAGGTCTATGGGTGCATTTTACCCTAACACATTGCCACTGCCATTGTCTTTAAAAGCTGTGCAAAACAGCATTTCAGCCTGTTAATATCTTGGCTCCTATTTATGTGGTAGAACAAAATTAAATTATTTATTTTTTCTTTGCGGCTTCTTTGTTAGCCGTTTTAGGCGATAGCAATTCATTTATCTTTTCATAACACAGTTTGTGACTAGTCAGAATCTCAATATATCTTTCCCTCTTTTGTTGTCTTAAACTGCTTCTGCATGCATATAATACTGTGCTAAATAAGACTACATCTCCACCGGGAATATCTGATGTGCTGATAAATGTAGTAGTAAATTAGTGTCTATTATTAACGTCTAAACTTGTTTAAAAGGAAATCAATCCTATGTTAAACTGCAAACATTTGATTTCAACAACATTTTACATAATGACATCTTCAAAAGGCAGGAAAAATAATTTACATGTTTTATTCTATAGTATATTATTTAAGTATATTACTGTTATTAGAATTATTCCGTGTCTAGGTCCTGGTTTGTAATCATTTGGGTTGTGTTTTATAACAGACAAAAAGCCTCTGGTTGTGGAGGACACCTATCTGCTGTGCCCAGCCCCAGTCCTTGAAGACGTTGGCATGTACGTTTGAATTAATTCTAATGCCATTCCTCTCTTTATGCATTGCTATGCTGAAAGTATGTATAGTCTACTTACAGTTTATAATAGGGGATAATTTTATGTGAGGTTGGTCCATTGCACATCTTTTTTTCACAAGACACTTGTCAAAGATTTTCTGACAGTAATCTGACTATTATCATATCTGGTGTTCACTCTGATCCAGCATGCCATGACTCATTGACGCCTTCATCACTGGCTCCTGATCCTCTGTGACGTTAAAGGAGAGCTTGCCCGCTTGGTTGAAGAAAGCCTCTAGGTTGTCCCAACTAGCTCCCATTGTCGCCCAAAACACTGTTACTGGCATCACCTTCCTCTCTAGTCTTTCACTCCCCATATGTGTCTCATGAACTCCACTCCCCTTAGATTGTAAGCATCCGAGCAGGACTGTCTACCACATTTATCTGTCTGTCTCAGTCCATCTAATGTAGTACGTTCCCTTAGTATAGTAGTTCCCTGCTCTGCTCTGTGCCAAGCGCTTCATGAATTGTTGGCGCTATATATACATGGTAATATAATCGTAAAGTGGCCATTCATGTGAAAATAGAGAATTGTTGACATCAATGTACCTACAACAGTCAGCATCAGAGAAGTAGGCATGGAAAATAAACCACTCAATAGCTTCTTTCTTAGCAGTAAAGACTGAGGTGATAAAGAAGAGCTAGACTTTTCTTTTTCTAACCCTTTAAATGTTGTAGATTTGTACCACGTGTTAGCAGACACTTTAATGGATAGTTATTTAGCAACCAGGCAGGAATATGTACCAGGCAGCAGTATGGAGTGAGCAGAAGTGTTATAACATGTGTCATTAATATAGACTATTTGGTACAGTCCTAAGCTCAACATCTGAGGAAAGGGACTTAGGAGTAATAATTTCAGGGGACTTAAAGGTAGGTAGGCAATGCATTAGAGCAGCAGGAAATGCTAGCAGAATGCTTGGTTGCATAGGGAGAGGTATTAGCAGTAGGAAGAGGGAAGTGCTCATGCCATTGTACAGAGCACTGGTGAGACCTCACTTGGAGTATTGTACGCAGTACTGGAGACCGTATCTCCAGAAGGATATTGATATACTTTGGAGAGAGTTCAGAAAAGGCCTACTAAACTGGTTCATGGGTTGAAGGATAAAACTTACCAGGAAAAGTTAAAGCATCTTAACATGTATAGCTTGGAGGAAATACGTAACAGGGGGGATATGATAGAAACATTTAAATACATAAAGGGAATAAACACAGTAAAGGAGGAGAGTATATTTAAAGGAAGAAAAACAAGAGGACATAGTCTTAAATTAGAGGGGCAACGATTTAAAAGTAATATCAGGAAGTATTATTACTGAGAGGGTAGTGGATGGATGGAATAGCCTTCCAGTGGAAGTGGTAGAGTAAACACAGTCAATAATTTTTAGCAGGTATGGGATAGGCCCAAGGCTATCCTAGCTATAAGACCGGGAACGGGGGACTAATAAAAGTATTTAGAAAATTGGGCAGACTAGATGGACCGAATGGTTCTCATCGGCACTTTCTATGGTAATAGTAGTTATCACAAGAGCCACACTTTCATGACCATGAATGTATGATGTATGCATGAATTAACCTGCTGCTCTATGTGTCTGGATTTCAGGGAAGCAGCTCTCCAAGTCAGCATGAATGACGGCCTAAGCTTCATCTCCAGCTACGTGATCATCACCAGCACACACTGTGTGAGTATTGTCCCTTTATGTGATCCTTTCACACACACACACACACACACCCTTGCTTTTCTGGAAATTCAGTGATTTGCTATGAAAGCAGAGTTCCTATAAAGCGCGGTCATAATAGAGCAGCATCCCAGGTGAAGTGGTGAAGGAAGCTGTTAATGGAACTCATAGCAGTGGAATGGTGAGGCACACAATACAACCTCCCACTAAGGCAGTGTGAGTTGTGTTATTTTATTATTACTTTCAAGCACAGCTGGCAACAATGCATCAGCTGCAGCAACTTAACTATGACTGAAAACTACATTTAGCACATTACTGCCAGTAAATATTTTGAAGGCTTTAAAATATTTGAGATCAGGCCTGTTCTCTTCCAGGCCCTTTCTGGCAGTGAAGCTGTCAGTATGGGAAGAGCATTTAATGGCAGGTAGAAAAAATCGTGGCATTTTGTTTTACCATTGTCTACACTTTGTAATATCTCCAAAAGCTTATTTATGGACTCTAGACTTCTCTTCTGTTAACGAGTACCATATGTTCTTTTAATTCCCTCTTTGTTTGCACTTTTTCACTTACTCTTGCAGTCTGTTTCCAGAATGCTCTGCTTTCTGTGGCCTAGTCATGGAACGGTGGGGCCTTTAACTAAAATTCAGTTAACAAATGAACTGCAAAATTCAGGCATTAAGTGTGGAATCGAGAATATTCTTTGGTTTGACTGTCTAGTCCTTGCACTTGTCCATTCAGTTATTGTGAAAAGCCCCCATCAATCTTCCGTTTTAGGATTTCAAGCCTCAAAAAAAAGATTTCTTCTCATTTTGTGAATTGTATAGTTATTTTTCAAATATTTTTTATGAATTCTCAATAACCCTAACTCTCATATTTGATTATAGGTTTGCTAGGGTTAGAGCCCTGGGCTAGAGGGCTCAGGAATTGTGTAATTACACCATTGGCATGTAACATGGGTTCATTATATTTTCAGTGCTGTTTATTTCAATAAAAATTTGCTAGTCTGTTAGTTGAAAGAATGAATAATAAAACAAAATTGCAACTATACAATCTATGCTGGATAAAAAGGGAAAAAAATGATTGACTGCCTGAGAAAAGTTGTTCATTATTCTAAATCCTTCTGTTTGAGTTTTGGGGTTTTACCATACATGCTTCCTATGCACCAACCCTTACTTTTTAATTTCAAAATAAATGAAGTATGAGATTTAGGCAGTCTCTCAATTCGTTAAACCTCCTTCTAAAGTGTATTGCAATTAAACAGAGCCAACAATGCCAAACAAAAGCTGGTCCAGATCCAGCACATCTTGGAGTTATAACAGGAGGGTCTAACGTCTTGTTCTGGAGCTTTGTGTTCTTCAGCTAAGATATGCAATAGAGCCATGTCATACTCTGATCAGAATGTAGGGGAATGGTGCCACAGTGCATCAGTGGTGAGATAGCTCTACTGGCTCTGACTCTCTGAGTTTTTACTTAGTATTCCATAACAGATTTCACTGTAATTAACCGCTTGTGTATGCAACATGTATAGTAGGTGTGTCAAACTGCAGTCCTCCAGCTGTTGGAGGACTACATTTCCCACAGTTGCCTGCCAGTCTCTTACCTGATGGAGTATTATGGGAGATCACCCGGAAGTGGAGGGCAGCAGTTTGACACCCCTAGTGGCTCTGTCTACTGATACATTATCAAAGTAGTGTAGTTGTTCACAAGGACAGATAATAAGACATTTTTGTAGCGTTACCATATAAGCAAATTAAGCCGCTGCTTAGGGCCACGACTTGCAAGTATGAAAGCGCCACACAGCCGTAGAAGTTGTGTTAGAGCTGTATCATTTTCTTAGCAGACATGATCTACAGTGTGATTGTCAATAATTTTTACATTCGCAAACCATTTTTGTATGTCATTGGCAGAGGTAAAGAAGAATAGGATCGGCAAGTGAAGGGAGAGCAGGCTGTCTTATCTATTTTTTTTCTTAAGGCCCCCAAAACTAAGAACTCTCCTGCTGGAATACTTGTGCAGCAGTTTATTTTGATGTGTTTCCAGGCATGTTTCGCTTGTTATGAGTTGGCTTTCATGGTAAATGCTCCTGTAACTGCTGTATCTGAAACCTCAGGGCCACAGGTTTATTGGTTTAAAAAGTGTGACCAAACCATTCAGGGAGAGAAGCATTATATACAAAAAAAAAAGTTTATGCTTTCTCAAAGAAGTATTTTTCCTTCTTACCATGACTGCCATGTCAATATTTGAGACTCTCTTTGGTCTATTCACAAAAATTCGACATTGGAGGACTTTCATTTTGAGACTTCGGCACCTGGGTTTGACTTAGTCTCAAAAATAGCTTTGATAATTTCCCCTCCCATTACTTGCAATGGGGAAGATTAGAACCCGGATTTTTTTTCCTAAGTCAAACTCAGCTGCCCGTGTTTCATAATGAGAGTCGACCTCCAAAGTCGAATTTTAGAGAGTAGACCCATCTGTTTTTCTATGAATGTTATTAAAAAAAAAAAACATCTTGGGAGATTATGGTAGATTTTCTGATGTGTTGGGAATGACATAGTGTAATAATATGTCCCGACTACATTTGGGTCTATTTTGAGCTCTGTAAGCAAGAATATTTGTAAAGATTCCCAATAAGTATAACAAAATACATTTTCTTTTAGTATTTATACTAGTTCTCCTTGAGTATTTTTATAGGAACTTGTCCAAGGGTTCCATGAGCGGAATCTCGTAGATTCATTTTAAAGGTGGCCTGTGTACACCGTAATATTGTAGGAAACATGTAACCAACTCCTGAACCATTTTTCTGAGTGCTGCAAACCCTCGAGCTCTGTCTGAATCATACTCTAATTTCATAAGGAGCTTTGGTTCACTCTTCACTTTGGCTGCATTACAGTTTTCCATCTATGCTGTGGGTCTGTTTGAACGATCCCATTTCTTCCTTGTAAAGTTTGAATAATAGAAATGAGTTTTTTATAAAATTTTACTTTTTGTTTAACAGGCGGATGGGACCATTCTAGCAATAGCTCTGCTCATCCTCTTCCTCCTGCTTCTTCTCGCCTTATTGTGGTGGTTTTGGCCCCTTTGCTGTACAGTGGTAAGTTTCAGACATTGACGTGCTAACTAAATTCACATCGGAGTCTGCCATGAAACTTGGTCTTGAATGCTTGCAATCCGACTCTAAAATGCTATCATTTTAATTTGTTTCCTTAAAAAAAAAAAAAAAGGCTTGAGAAAGACCCATTAGGTCGAAACCTTGCCACTTCACTTTACCAGTGCTGTGTCTTGCTCTTTATGCCATGAAGGATTGTTGGAGCCTCTGGCTTGGGAACTTTACAACTCTGTTGTGCTGCTTCTACCAGATTTATTGAATAAAAGAGGGAGTACTGACAACTCTCTCCTTAAAGGGCGACTGTAGGTAGAAAATAAAATGAATCAAAAAGCTGATATTAACGCTGGTGAAAAAATACATTCGTTAGTTTATGTAATTTAGTTTCTGACTCTTGACATTGTTACGCATGGCTTCTTCCTGAGATTGTCTATTTATTGCAGAAAGGGATGTCTTCAGCACCTCTGTGGAGGCTGTCACCTCTAGGGTGGACTGAGGCTACCATTTTGACAGCCAAACTGCAGAGGGGAAATGTCAGAACTCGCTGAGATCCCTTCAGTGGTCTCTGACTAGCCGAAATTCTCAATCAAAATCAGAGCTACCTGATTCAACCATATAGTGTAGTTATTGGAGCATTCAACCCCAAAGTAGTTTTTCCGTGGTTGCATGAATCCAAATATTTTTATCCATTCAGGCCAGAATACTATTCCCCAGATAATACCATGCTCCTCCTGTTTCTATGGAATTTGGAAACCTGGCTTTTCCTGTTAGTATGGATGGGAGACGCGCAAGAGAGACCTGCGAGGGATAGAAAGTTAATATGTATATATGTTTATGACAAATTCTGCCGTGTGAATATGTAATTGTGATACTCTGGTAAAACAAACAATAACATCATGTAGCAAGATATTTTATAAATATATCGCATTACCTTGGAGTAAAGTGTACAGAGTAGGGGATAATTACCGTGGTTGGATGGATGTGATAATCAGTTCCTGGAAAGCTGGCATGCTCACAGATTCTAGATGATAAGACAAATACAGATTTCACAATCCTGGCCAGATATTTTATGGCAGCTTACATATGAGTGATGAGAGCAGCTGAAATGAGGTGTCCAGGATCTATCCTGATTCGCTGTTCTGGTCACAAAAGGTGCCAATCATAATATACCAGACATAAATAAGGAATGCAATTTTGTTTATGTGCACAGGAGGGGACAGTATATAACATTTGCTTCTAATACAAAAGGTTTCTCTAGTTGAGATATCTCAGTGGGGTAATGCACCATGTGTAGAATCTGTTCAACCCTCAGGGTTGCAGGTTCAGTTCCTGGCACTGAAAACTGAAATACCTCAGAACAGTTTTCTTTAAAGGGCTGGTTGTCTTTTGTCATTATTACATATTTCAACCAATAAGAGTGTGCAATAGCAGTCACGTGATATCATGTGAACAGTACAGCCATTGTGGGCACGAGGCTTTATCCAGTGGGCTACATGGTTGTAGGTCCAGATCCCATCATCAGATGGGGCCCTCCTTTCAGGTCTAGGTTCTATAGAAGCTAGACTTTAGAAAAAGAAAATGTTTAGCGTCTCTTTAAATATTGTGTTTGAAATCATATTTAGGTTAGGGTAACAGGCCATTTGTCAAGAGTAGAATTCCGTCAATAATGTAAGCATGACAATGCTGCAGAAAAACCTATATCATTCCAGCTGCTATGTCAGGACTGGATTCTGGGTCAAAGCACTGTGCAATAGGCAGTAGTCGAGTCGACACAGACCCAAATTTGACTCGACAGGAGCCCAGAGAACGAGACTGCCCCAGCAAATCCAGGACAGTTGTCAACTATACCACACCTTCATGGGCGTTAAAGTTGACCGCCTTGCGATGCTAACAACTGTTTATTCTGGAAAACAATTACCTAAGCTATGTCCTAACTAAGGGAACTGGTAGTTATGCTGACATCACAGTGACTGCCATCCTCATTAGGACCTCGACTAATATATATTATATACTTTTAACCATGTGTCCAACTTTATGGATGTTTTAAGTACATTTTATAAAAACTAAACCTCGGAAAAGGTTAATCTTTTATGTTGAAATAATAATTACTTCTTTCTTCATTTTTTTCAGATCATTAAAGCACCTCCTCCCCCGCCAGAAGAAGACAGCGAGGTACCGCATTTTTACAGTCTCTTATCATACCGCCTGCCGGCTTTGTCAAATCAAACTAATATGCCGACAAGCAACAATACTTAGCTGTGTTACAACTGGTCAAGAAAACGTACAAATATATTGTGTTTTTTACGTGTGAGGACACATGGGGGATAAAACCAGGAAAGAGAGACTGAATGGTTCCACTGGTCACTGCATTAATGGGAATTTGTTGAGTTCTTTGGGACAGATTTACAGAATATAAGTTATGCCTTAGATCAGCAGACTTGGTCATTAGTTCTCACTAATTGTTTAGTACAAGTGAAGTAAGCTGAGCTTGGAAAATGTATTCTAATGGTGGTAACAGAACATCACTAAGTGCACTTGTAAGAATGGAACTACCGGGCTTTCATGGGTGCAGTCTTTGTAACTCTATTGAGCCCAAAATCCCCTTATCTGTCTATCCTTTCCAGCATGGCAAATGTACCTGTAATAAATAATTTTACATAGGACACAGTGGGGGCTATTCATTAAATAGTGGGTTGAGCATTTTATCTCACCAATGAGCAATACATTGTGAAGGGATTTTCCCCACCAAGCAAGCTCACTGGGTTTGTGTAGATACATTTCTAGACTGGTATGTTCATCTCACCTCACTTGCTACTGACCTACCAGTGAATAGCCCCTGATATGCGCTTCCATTACTTCATTATTTCTCCTACCAGCAAAGGGACCAGTAAAGGTCTATGACATTATGCCAGTGAGATGTCATTGTTCAATGGTCAGGTTTGCAGGTTCAATTCTTGGCAGGTTTAAATCATCCTTTAAGCCTTTCCGAGGTAAATAAGATGAGTTGAATGGTAATAACATCTCCTGGATTTTGGGTGATGGTAACACCCCAGGACATACTTGAAATGAGAAAAAAAAAGTCACTTCATTTTATTTGACTGGTACACCCTGACTATAGTGGCAATACCATCTGCTTCTTTGATTGATTTGTGCGTGGGCTATGGTGTTCTCTCCATTCAGCAATCCTGGTAAAATACATTATTATTTTGCTGTCATCAGTGTGGTTCTTAAATCCCCATTCAAACCACTTCATACAGAGGTCTACTCAGTAAAGAGAGAATGGCAGGGAATTGAGAAGGGAAGTTCAAACTTAAGGCCACAGTAGCTGACTTGGGAAAAATCTCCCATTCAGCTGCAGAATTTTTCCAACTTGGCTTATTTGGCTTCAATTCAAAATTTGCAAATGAATTCCCTGCAATTTTCCCTTTATTGAGTAATCATATAGTGTTTGTATATGGTCATTAAAACTATGATGAGCCCAAGAAACAGATTAATCCTCAGGAAGAAAGTTCCTGGTTAGGGAAGTCATAACAATCTGCCGGTGAGGTCGGAATTTTTGTAACCTTTTATATTAGTAGTAATTCTATACTTGGCCAGTGTCTTTGGTTTTAACACTACTATTGCAGGAGCCCAATAAGAGAACTGGAATAAAGCGTCACTCTGCATCTATTGGGTTAACAAAGCAGTGACATGTGTCCATCCAACTGTTGATAGCCTCTGATCTATCACTGCCTTTTAATAAGTGATAAAATCAAGCATTTTGCATATCACCCTCTCCTGATTTGACTACATCAGTAACTAGCAACATGCAGGGGTTCAACACTTTGCTCCAGTGTTTAGAGCCTGTTCATGAATGAAACTGCCTGGCTGGGAGTGATTGGATGAGGTCTCTGGATGGCCTCAGTTGCCTGCCCTTGATACATAATCAAATTCAGCAGTTGCATTTTTGTTGTTGTATGGGCCTTCAGTCATATTGTGTCAAAATCCATATTTTCTTAATGGCGTTTTAATCAAATCATTACTGTGTACTCAAACTGGGCGTTTGGATATATAGTTACATGTTTTTTTTTTATCGCCACCAACAATTCACTTTTAACAGATTTTTGAAAAGTCCAAAAACCAACCAATGTTCCTTTTGATGCAAACAAAATAAATGTTAGATGCTCTTTAAATTACAACATGTGCTCATGTTGTGCAGAGATGGCAAGTATCCATATTCTGTTTCCATGTTGCATTGATTTAAAATGGGTTATTAGTTATTCTTCAATCAGTTTATTGTATATGTTAAGCAATACGGACATGACAAGGACCTCTTCAGATATCAGCAGTTATACAGCTTAATTTATGACTTTAATGATACCTATAATTTTCTTGATGAAATGAAGAATAGCTTTTTTATGTTTTTAGTAGATGTCATTGAGAATGTATGTCTTAATGCTTTTTCCACGAGGCATGCTGTCTGCAAATAATTTAATTGGTGTGTTTTTGAAATGTTTTAAGGACATCCAGATGCAGATTCCTACTCTTGGAGGGGGGCTTATTGTTAGAGTGGCATGGATGGGGGCAGTGGGCGAGGACATGTCCTGAGATGACTGTATGTACAGCATCTGGTAAGAATTTCAGTGTATGGGAAACAGGGGTGCGATGCTATCTGATGCCAATCATACTACTCATATGAGGTGCCTCACATGCAATCATGCTAGTGGAGAGATATTACAGCACATGTCTATATTCCCTTGTCATGTCCGTTTTTTTTGGGGTGGGGGGGAGTTAGAGGTTATATGCGTTTTATAGTGCTTTGTTATAATATACATGCATGTTCAATTTGATTCACAGTGAAATCTGTATTGAGCTGTAAACGTCAGATATGAATTCAATACACATGTGTATCTAATCGCAGAATACAACACCTTCTGATGTTTTGCAGAGTTTGTATAAACAGAATATATATCTCTCTACCTATCATGTGCAAGGCAAGGTGATGACAGAATGCTAGATGTTATAATACAGAGAAGTGCTTCTATGAAGATAGGATCACAGTGTAAATGTGTAGTGGATAATTTAGCTAACTCATGCTTTCATTGAGTATTACAAGGTCATACTTAGCCTAGCTAACAAACATAGCAGTCATGTATTATGATTGTTTGACTGGTCAAAAAAAAAGTACTAATCTGGGATAGGCGCCAACATTATTCATGGCGGACTTTTGATTAGTGTAAGAGCTATAAAATTGACAACGGAATGATTTTTTATTTAAAACAAAATTATAATATATATTAAAGAGGTGTAATTGTCTATCCCGCTGTCTGTCTCTGTAAGTGTAGCTTTACCGGTAAGTAGTGGAATAGATAAAGGGGTTATATCGCGGATAGTGAGATGGATTTATTGCTGGTCAGCAACATGCTGAAACCACAACCCCTGTCCTTATAAACTGGCTGTGGGTAGATATTCCTCTGAACATGTGCTTCTGCTTTAATTGTATTTATTGTAGTTTGTTTTGTTGTTTGGTGTGTTTGAAGTTATTTTTGTCTCCCTGCTGTGCATGCAGAAATGCTCAGATGTTTTCCTTAGACATGCCCTATACTGCTCTATTTTCATCTCTTTTCGGAAGCATATTTGACAGATATGGGGTTAATCCTGTGTGAAGATATTTGCGACTGACATCCATTGTGTAAAACACTTTATGACAGCCTCTCAGTAAACTGATCTCTAGTGATCTGAGATTCCTTTCCTGCGTTTGGAAATGATTTTCAATGGGTGAGAATGCTTTCTGTCATGTGAGATCCGCTGATTTACACAGATAGGCTTCCAGTTTGCAAGACTATTTGAAACAGTTTGATTCTTCATTGAAGTTTGTGAAGCTGATTAGCAGAAATCTGGAGTGCGTTCTTGTGTGAGACTGATTTCCAGAAATTTGGAGTGCGTTCTTGTTTGTGAGACTGATTTCCAGAAATCTGGAGTGTGTGAGACTGATTTCCAGAAATCTGGAGTGTGTGAGACTGATTTCCAGAAATCTGGAGTGCGTTCTTTTTTGTGAGACTGATTTCCAGAAATCTGGAGTGCGTTCTTGTTTGTGAGACTGATTTCCAGAAATCTGGAGTGCGTTCTTGTTTGTGAGACTGATTTCCAGAAATCTGGAGTGCGTTCTTGTTTGTGAGACTGATATCCAGAAATCTGGAGTGCGTTCTTGTTTGCGAAACTGATTTCCTGAAATCTGGAGTGCGTTCTTGCTTGTGAGACTGATTTCCAGAAATCTGGAGTGCGTTCTTTTTTGTGAGACTGATTTCCAGAAATCTGGAGTGCGTTCTTGTTTGTGAGACTGATTTCCAGAAATCTGGAGTGCGTTCTTGCTTGTGAGACTGATTTCCAGAAATCTGGAGTGCGTTCTTGTTTGCGAAACTGATTTCCTGAAATCTGGAGTGCGTTCTTGTTTGTGAGACTGATATCCAGAAATCTGGAGTGCGTTCTTGCTTGTGAGACTGATTTCCAGAAATCTGGAGTGCGTTCTTGTTTGCGAAACTGATTTCCTGAAATCTGGAGTGCGTTCTTGCTTGTGAGACTGATTTCCAGAAATCTGGAGTGCGTTCTTTTTTGTGAGACTGATTTCCAGAAATCTGGAGTGCGTTCTTGTTTGTGAGACTGATTTCCAGAAATCTGGAGTGCGTTCTTGCTTGTGAGACTGATTTCCAGAAATCTGGAGTGCGTTCTTGTTTGCGAAACTGATTTCCTGAAATCTGGAGTGCGTTCTTGTTTGTGAGACTGATTTCCAGAAATCTGGAGTGCGTTCTTGTTTGTGAGACTGATTTCCAGAAATCTGGAGTGCGTTCTTGTTTGCGAAACTGATTTCCTGAAATCTGGAGTGCGTTCTTGCTTGTGAGACTGATTTCCAGAAATCTGGAGTGCGTTCTTGTTTGTGAGACTGATTTCCAGAAATCTGGAGTGCGCTCTTGTGTGTGAGACTGATTTCCAGAAATCTGGAGTGCGTTCTTGTGTGTGAGACTTCTTTCCAGTGTGTGCTATTCTTTTTCTAATGGAAGTGAGTTCACTTTCTAATTTGAGAGTGTGACTGACAGGGGAGTTATAAAACTATAGGCATTAATAGTATAGTTGAGAACAATTCTCCAGCTTGTCAATTATTTTAAAAAATCATCTCTTTTGGCCTCACTTTGGTATTGTCTCGTCTGTTCATTAATTCGACTGACTAGTTTCATACAATAAGTATATATCCTCAATGGCTAGCTGATCTCCCAATGTAAAACTGCATCCCCCATGGTCAGCTGTCATTCCTAATAGTTGCACTGTGACTCGCCTCCCATTAGAGCGAGTACATTCAAAATATCTAAGTGACCCCCACATTCCCATTGGCGATTAAGTCCTGGCTCCGACTTCTGGCATTGGATAAAACTGACAGTAGAAGTGAGTGACACAAGCTCAGAGCAGCATTCTTCCAATAAGTCAATTACTGTAGTCTACGCAGACCCAGTTTTTAAATAAACAAGAATAATTTGTGCACACGCATCTTTCAGCCCAATGATGGTATAAATATCTTTTATTTGTGTTTCACATAAAATCTGTGTCTGCTTGATGTCATTACAGTTATAGCTGGCGGTGTGGCTTTACTTCATTCATACAGCTGTTTTAATTAGCAGGAAGTGCTGAATAAGCAACCATCTTCCCAACATTGCTCCAAGCCCAGCTAATTTTATCATCTGTATCTTATCGTGCAGAGGCGGCGTATCTAGGTCACTGTATAAAGTATGGCAACAGTACTGAACAGCCCACTGTAAACAAAAGAACCTTTAGAATGTTGCCAATAATGGAGTATGGAGCAAGAAAGAACACATTTTTTTTCCCAGAAGTCTTTGCTGGTTTAGTAATATAGAGTATCTGGTGATTGTTGTAGCGCATAGTAGAACAATCTTTAAACTGTATCTCCACTTTTTATATAGAAGTTAATGTGTCAACGCAATATTTATCTTTACAAGATAATTGCAGATCCACTAAGCCCTTATCTTATATTTCTCTCAAAATATTATATTATCTTTTTAAAACTTGCCATTAGTTTTTCCTTATTATTATTTATACATTTGAAAATAATTTTGTTTTCCACCATTTCTACTAATAATGTAAAATAGCTCATTTCAGTTTTGATGACATCACCAGCGTAGGAGGATATTCCATTCATTTGAATGGCATTATCCTCACTGGTTCCGCAGGGGAAAAAATGACTTTGACTCAGCTAGTTTGGGCAGTCCTGGCTTCTCGCAAACGGCTGTAATTTCACAGTGTACGGTGTTCATATTTTAAGCAAAGCAAAAATGTAAAATATGCAATGTAAAGTACTTTGATTGTACTTTAATATTCATTAACATTTGGAAGATGCATTTCGGCACCAGACAGTCCCTTTAAACTACCCATTGTTTCCTCTTCCATGCATCTGATCACTGCATCTTAACTCCAATAGGAGAATGCCAGGAATAATTTAACATTGACTTTAAAGGGACAGTCTTGTCCCCAAACTCACTTTGGTGTAAAGTGAAGATTGCTGCTTGTATAGTGCACAGGCTTTTTTTCCATTGTGATTTGATGCAGACATTCTGCATAAATCACATTTTTAATATTTTACTCAAGCCGTAACATTGCACCAGACAGTAATATCTAGATATCATAGTGCTCATTAGAAGAGGTAACTATTATCAATTGAAGTTTGAAGATACTTGAACTCATTATTATTCTAAAGCATAGGTAGTACTTGAAAAAAGATAACATAACCCAGGAAGGACGTAATACTCTGTGATCCTGTGTGAGGAAGTGGAGTTTGCTCTTATTAGGAGACAGTTTGAACAGGTTCTTGTAGATCCTCATTTAATAATTCAGGATTTAGATTGTTCAGGACCACTTCCATATTCTAGTAGTGAATTTCCTGAAAGAACTGGTATGTCCCCTTAATAAATTAATGACTGTTAATTTGAGTGTTGTGATGTGTAAATCAGAGGGTAGTGAGTAAAAGCCACGTAGAGCCATCCGTGTTTAGATAGTGACAAACGCATCCCTACTGTTTTTGCTATTCTATGATAATAGGCTGTTAATGATGGCAAGCCAACTCAATCAGGGATTTGTAGAGAAGAACGTGTAAATGTGGGGAATTGGCCTTTTGGAGCTTGAGTTAACACATATGTTATGTCAGAATCTCAAGAGGTATTATCACCTCTACATGTTGGCTAATATTTTCAGGGACTCAGTTTGGGTTTGTCAGAGAGGAGATATTTAGGGACAGGTGCAACAGAGAGTATCAACTATAGCTGGGCACTGCATTTCATGTTTCAGGAAAGTAAATCCCTTCCCTAAAATAGTCTAACTCTTTCAAAAGAAAGGAACTTGAGTAAGCAGAAATAAAGTTGTTTGTCCTGAATCCCATTTTCTACTTGAGTCTTGTCCAAATTAAAGGTTCTGGTGCCCAGGTAGCTCTGATTGTGGAATATCCTAAAATATAGCAGTGCAATTCTTGGTTGTGTTTTGTTTACTTTGTGTCCCAGTAGACCAGGGGTGGGGAACCTGTGGCCCTCCAGCTGCTGATGAACTATAGCTCCTTTAATGCTCTTTGAGCTAAGAGGCTGGCATAGGAGTATGGGAAATGTAGTCCTGCAACATCAGGAGGGGCGTAGGTTGCCCCCCCCCCCTCCCCTATTCAGTAGACCCATCCAACAGGTGACATTGCTTGTTATAACTCCTCTATTTTTCTATATATAGTGTATAAAGCATTACAGACGGTTACATTGATGGGACAGGCATGGTGCAGCAAGTGAGTTAAATTCCCAGAAAATAATTGTCCTGAAGCCAGTTACAGATATCAGCTGTATAATTTCCATGATGCTGGTTGGCTTGGTGCAAGAACCGCATACACACCCAAATCCCACATGTGGACCATTTAATTCAATTGAAGAATTTCTCTCCAAAACCAAAATCTCTCCATCTAATCTTGGAAAGAAAAAGTATGTTTTGGCCAAAACACTATAGATAATTAACATCCTCTGTCAAAGGAAATCAAATAAAGACACATCTTTTTATTTTCTCCTCATCTTTTAGTCCATATTTAATTTTTTTTTTTAAACAGTAAACATCCCTGATGTTCATATGAGATTTTTTTTTTTTTCCTTAAAGTGTTTTTTTTTTTTACCCCATTACAACATCTCAAATAATGCAAAATAAAATTCAAATCTTTGAAGTATTCATTATGCTTGAATTACATTAGGCTATCCCTGACATAATAATATATAAGCCATTCTTACCAAGATTGTGCCCAGAATACTACATCATGTGATCCTGTATAAGCTCTACTCTCTGCTCCATAGTGGTAGCTGTTGTGCCAGGTGGGGTGTCCAGTAGCAAAGAAGGTCTTGTTATAGTTTATGTATAGTATTGTGATATTTTCATATCTATATTGATCACATGAACTTTAAATGCTACTAAGCTGATTTGGATCAAAGCAAACTTTGCTTTATTGTCTATCTACTCCTTCCAAATTGATCAATTAATGCGCTATCCCCTAGAAGTAATTCACACCGGAGACAAAGTTTCTGATCAGTGAAAAACCTGAGGCAAACCTTTATTTCTCAGAGTGGGGGACTCCTTTTAAAGCAGGAATACGTCATAGTACAGTCATAGTTTAAAGATACAATATACGTTCAACAATTGGCTAACAGTTGGAGGGTCTTCTTTAAGCCCACCCTACAGAATGCGATGTCATCTTTATAGAGTTCTCCCACCCACATTCCAGCTCCATCTTGGTTACACGATGGGAGGGGCAGTAAGTAGTTACTGAACAAAGAGGGGCTGCAGGGGAAACAGTCACTGTTACTTTAACAGTGATTCTCCATTTTGTTGCACGTGGCACATAACTGTTAACTTACACAAAGGAAGTGGGGGAGGAGTTAAAAACGGAAATAGTTACTGAGAAAAATTATGACCATGGATATTCTTTTAGGGAATGTGTGACAAATAAGACATAAACACAAGTGTATAATAGTAAAAGAGACATTTGTCCATAACAAAGCTACTAAACAATAAAAAAAAAAAAAAAAAAAGATTACGGATGTATGTAGGTTTATGTGGCGAGATATACTATTTCAGAAGTCCTGGTAAATATCAAGCAAAGGGAAACAAAGAACACCATTTTCCAATACTCCTTTGCAGGGAAGAAAGATTTTGTGATCAGAAACAGATGATGGTTGGTTTATGGGAGAGAGAGGGTGTGGAGTTCAGTTATAACTCATTTGAGCCCTGTTAGCATGAGTTTAGAATCTTCATGTTTGCAGAAGAGTTGTGTAGGGACATCATGCGTACCTCTTCTCAGTAAAGGACTGCAAGTGTAATTAAATGATGTCAGTTTCCAGTGCCAAGAAAATGAATGTTGCGCTGTGCGTCTAGCTCAGGGCTGTGTACATAATGTAGTGCTTCATCTTTGAAGTAGAGTCGCGGGGATTCCATGCGGCCCTGTCCACTTCAACAAGAGTTGAAAAGGCATAAGTTGGCTGGGTTGTGGAGCAAATTTGTGAATTTAACATTTTTTTACAGCCCTTCAACAATGAGTGTAAAGCAAAGCTATGCTTTGAGCTGTTTTCATAGCTATTTATCTCATCTCTCAGACATGTGCGAGCCTGTGAATACTGGGTGCGCTGCATTGGCAGGTGAAGAGCTGATCTCTGGAGAGCTTGTGATGGTTCACAGCCCTGGCATTTCCTGTTCTAAGGGGCCCTGTCTGTATTTAAAAGAAAACAGATTAATATGATAAGGAACAGTGGGATAATGAGAGGGCGAGAAAGTAATAATAATAACAATTTCGGAAGAGACAAGATGGATCCTTGTGGAACTCCGTAGGCCAGTTATGTTGGTGGCGACGAGCATGATCCTGATCTTATTCTTTGTGATTTACCAGTGAGGAAAGATTTACACCAGGGCGTATCGTGCCCCAGAGTGACAGGCGTGCGGCCAGCCCGGAGCACGCCTGTCACTCGGAGGCACGACGTCTCTCGTGTATTTCCGGGGGTTTGTGTGCTGAAAACTGCCAGCACACAAACCTTGGAAATACACGAGAGACGTCGTTATATCCGAAAGACAACGCTGCTACGAATTCGGCAACAGAGTCACTCGCTCTGTTGTCAATTCAAAAAGCACAAAAAGTATACAAATTCATATACTTTTCGTGCTTGTTGATTTGGCAGCAGAGTGAGTGACTCTGTTGCCGAATTCAGCACAGCGTCGTCTTTCGGATGTATTTCTGGGGTTTCTCTGCTCGGAGCACACAAGCCCCCAGAAATACAAGCGGGGGTGCTCCGTGTTATGTGTGCGGCGCACACCTAGCACATATGGAGCAACCGCCACTGATTTAAACCAGTTAAGAATTTTGCTTCCCATGACACAGATGTGCTGCAAGCACTCTATTGAAATCCCATGGTCAATGGTGTCAAGTGCGGCTGAGAGTTACAGGAGTATTAGGATGGAGTAATCACCTTTGTTACTCACCATAAGAAGATCATTTAGCACTCGGATTGTTTCAGCACTGTAGCGACATCTAAAAACTGACTGGAACAGATCACAGATGCTGTAGCTTGATAGATGGCCCTCCAGTTGACGGATAGGCATCTGTCTCGTTGAGAGAAGGCAGGGAATAATCGTATGATAATACTACATGTATCCTAGCTACCCTGCAGGCCTAGTGTCCCAGGTCTCCACCCTGGTGGTGAAACATTCTGTGCAGGAGCAGATTTCTGAGCCACTGTGTAACACACACATTTGATATGTCTGACTTGCATGCTGCTTGCCAGCACTACTGTGCATGTGCAGTAATGCTGACACCCCACTATAGGCCACAGATACAGGAAATTGCTCCTATTATCCAATTCTTCACCCCAAAATGCTAGTGTGTGCATATTTCAATGTGTGTACTTCGGTCTGTATGGAGAGCAGGGTTGACAAATATTTGTAGACTTTAGGAGCCAAGATGACCAATTGAGGAGCCAGCTTAGTTATTTTTTAGGACATGGTTCTTTCATAGAGTTATATGCAAAATAATTAAAGTTAGGTGCTTACAAGGCAAATTCTAGGAGCCCTTGCTTAGGTTGAAAAAAGACACAAGTCCATCAAGTTCAACCCTTCTACCTCCAGCTTTTGATACAAAAGAAGGCAAAAACCCCTAAGGAAGCTATTTTTGAATTTTGCCTCCTAGGGGGAAAAATTCCTTCTTGACTCCAAGGGGCAATCAGATTTCTCCTTGGATCAATAAGCTCTATTATTAATGCTTATTCTATTATTAATAGCCCTGTATGTTCTGCTTTAGGATTACTCAATCACACAAATAAATGCCAAGGCCCTACAGAAAGTCTATAACCCTGGTTTAAAATGAGAGAGACTTGACCAATGTACGTCTGTTGCCTGTGATACTGTAGTTAAACAACATAGCAAAAGTAGAGTTGTTAAAACAATAATTCCCATGGACATCTTACAGTTGCTTGAGTATTGGAAACAATTTTAAAAAAGACATAAGATGGAGGGGAAAATATATCATCCTATTCCCCTGTAACAAATATTTTTAATTTGATATTGAGTTTAATAATAATTATATGGTTTTCTCTTTAAACAAGACTGTGGCCCTAACAACGTCCGGGAAACTTAAAAAGTTCTCCCAATTGTATCTGGAACTGCAGTTACCATCCAAAGACATCTTTACATACTTGACATTAAAATATTATTTTAAGAGCTCTAGATTTGGAGATGAAAAGGAAGAAGGAAATAGATGATGTGTTTAATGCCTCTTATAAAACTATAATAATCCCCAAACTGTACTCTTGTTTATTGGATGCTGAAAAAGTGACAAAGCCAAGGCTTGGGTCACCTGGGAGAGAGCTGTTGGTAAAACGATTCAATATAGCTTGTGGGTAAAATTCCTGTAAGATGTGAGAAGATCAATAAAATGTCTTAATATTATAGACTTACACTATAAAATCGCTAATTCAGAATTATGTTGGAGATGTATGCAAAATATGGGGGGACCCTAAACATATATGGTGGGGATGTTTGGCTTTAAAGTCCCTTTGGGATAAGGTATTTCTGGAAATGTCGACTATATTTAATATGGAGATGGTAAACTCTATGCATGGTACTTAGGTCATATATAAGGGGTGCCAGAACCTATTTATAACTTTCTGTTCAAAAGATGCATAATGGAAAATATATCTCAGTTGAATTATATTCATAGCTTTCTAATTAAAGCTAGTTTGTTTTGACTGCCCCTGATGATCATGAGTAAAAAAAAAGCTCACTGTATGAATCTCTTGTAATAACTAAAATCAGGTTGCTATCTGTATAATCCAACTGCACAAAAAGTCAATTCTGATCTTTGACTCCTATATCATGTGATTGTACAACCCTACCTTCCAGTGACTGATCCTGCTTCACATTGAGTAGTAATGAGTACCAGCTTCCATTAGTCATTGATATTTTTGTAATGCGAAGCAGTGCTTCGCTCGACTCTAACCCTGATTGTGCAAGAGCCATCTGAATAGATTTTTACAAGTGATCGTTCCAATGCAGATCTCAAATTGTTATTTATACGTAGAATGGAATGTACCCAGGAGAAATCGGGAGCATCTAGCTTTTTTTTGTGTGTGGTGATTTATGTTTATATCTGAAGGTGTTTTTGAAAAACAGACAGTCAGGATGAAGGGATATTGTGAAAGAGTAGGTTGTGTTACTCAGTCCACATATAGGCCCATTATGGGTAGATGAACCAGAATCCTGTCAGCCTTTCAAGTACTTTTTATAAGTTTATTGTACCTACATTACTGTCTGGGGGGGGGGAAAACTATCTGTCAATTTTATTCCCTTCCCTGTGAAGAAAGATTTCTAAAAATGAACCACAGTTTCTTGAGGGGGAAAAAAACCTAGTTTATTTATATTTCTTTGTTATCTCAAGTTGGTTTTGTGTGAAGTCTGTGGTTAATGGGGCCCTATCTTGTTTTTGTTTTCCTAACTACTCCATATCCTGATACACACAACATTATAAAGTTTAGGAGATTATTTCACAAACCAATATAACTGTTGACCAGATATTGGTTGTATTTATTTTACTCTAACAATGTTATGTTTGGGACACATATCTCCTCCTACTAATTAACAATTATACTGGAGCTCAACACAGCCCTTTATCATTCCAAGTTAGATCAAATGAGTACATTTAAATTCAAATGTAAAATCTACAGGACATATTGGAAAAACCAGAGAATATCTGAATGTACTTCTCCTGGTTAAACACTTTGTTAATGATAAACTGAACTTGCCAACGGGTGAACGGATTCTACAGATGCTTCATGAGTTCACTGAGCTGTCTCAGCTAGTAAAATTCTCTCCTGCAGACCACAGGATGTTAGATGTGTTCATGATCCCCAGCACAGAAGTGGTCTTGTCCAAGGTTATGCGTGTGTCTGAGCAACCTCTGCCTCAAAGATCTTATTTGCGTGTCTCTACTTATCATCTATTAAACCAATTTTGAAACATTCCAGCCCATTCGTTTTTTTTGCAGAACTTTCATTATTCAGCTTAATTTTTTTTTATGTACAGGAGGAAGAGGATGATGGACTTCCCAAAAAGAAGTGGCCTACCGTGGATGCGTCCTACTATGGTGGCAGAGGAGTCGGTGGAATTAAGAGAATGGAGGTAAATATAATAATCATGGCACCTTTGATGAAAATTAGCTGGCAGCCAGTACTTTTGACACCTTAGTAGAACAGCGGTGTACCTAGTGGCTTGGTCTGTGAGCTAGCAAGCATCATGGCATTGTCGTGGGGTCATAACCTTTTTCATCGTCCCAAAAAATGGTTACAGTTTGCCCATTTAAGCATTTTAAAAAACATATGAACATCCTTGGACTGACACCTCTCAATTTAATATATTGAGCCCATGTCAGGCTTGAGATTTTCTGTAGGTTATCTATAATTAAAGTGTTACTTCAGACTATTTAAAAAATGTCCCCCCATCAAACAGCTTGCACATTGCTCTAAACTAGTAATTCAAAACTGTCATTGTACAATATCATCTATCCCATAATTACCCCCCCCCCCCCCCCCCCCCAACTGTCTGCCTGGCTCACAGCATTAAGGAACCTTCATCACAAGGAATTCAAGAAGGCCTTGGCACCTCCCTCTCTTGATGTTCCCTAAGACACGGGACTTTCTTGAAATGGAAAATAAGTTCTGAGCTTGTTTCTGGTTACCAGGATTCAGAAATGCTCTGTAATAATATTGCAATTTAACTGCGGTTTAAATCAATCTTGTGTTGACTGCTACTTTTGTAGAAGTTCATGAGAATTCATGGCTCCATCAGAACTAAGCTTTTCCCAAGGGTTATAAAATGTTTTTAAAATCGATCCAAAGTTTGGACCTAGTAATCCTGCTAGCAGTAACACATTCATTATAAAAGCTCTAAATGTCCTTAGAGCACTTGCAATGTTTGCTGCCCTTAGGAAAATCTATTGAATAGTCATAATGGATATACTGCCCCATCATCTTGCTCTTCAGGCACCCATTTAAGGGAGATTTGAATTTAGTGTAACTCGGTGGTATCTAGATTATAAATCTAATTTACCATCCTAATAGTTCACCAAATTCTGTGGAACATTGGTTGATTCAAAGTACACCAGAAGAGGTGTAAGGAAAGGTCCAGTCCTAACGGGCCATTTCCACAATTAGCTCATATACTTTACTGTCCAATTTAAACATTTGTTTCTTCCAGGTGCGTTGGGGAGAGAAGGGTTCTACGGAAGAAGGAGCTAAACTGGAGAAAGCAAAGAATGCCAGGGTAAAGATGCCGGAACAGGAGTATGAGTTTCCATCACCGAAGATCTTCAACAACCACCTAGGGAAGCCAAATGCATCCAGAAAGTGGTACTCCCCAATTAAGGTAACTACATATTTATGAGATACATTTAAAGGGACTCGTTCACCCAAACACTGCAACTAGTGATTGATTTTCTATAAAGGAAGTGTATTTCCTTTTTGAAAGAGAATACCCCTGAGAAAAGTATGGTGTCTTCCAGAATAATCCTGCACGGTGTAGTTTCACAAACCATTCTCTTTTTTGGAAAAGATAAAGAAGTATTTTTTTTTTTTTTTATTATTGTCTGTGAAATTAGGTTTGTGAAAAAGAATTATTAAATAACATATGATGATGTTTTTAAGGAACTTTATACATTGTAGGTCATATATACAGCCTACATAAGGTCAGTTATCTGCTGCCAACATTATCTTGACCTAAGTCAATGATGACCAATCTCCCGACAAGCAATGGTCTTCAAAGTGCCAGTTATGCATGCACGCACAGTTTTTTTTATGTGTGTTTGCGCATACATAATATATGTCGTTGTGGCATTAATATGTAGACAGTATTATGTAGTTGGTCCCCCTTTGCAGCTATAACAGCTTTCACTCTTCTGGGAAGGTTTTCCAAAAGATTTTGTAGTGTTTCTGTTTGGGATTTTTGCCCATTCATCCAGTAGAGCATTTGTGAGGTCAGGCACTGATGTTGGACCAGAAGGCCAGGCTCGCAATCTCCGTTTCAGTTCATCCCAGAGGTGTTTGATGGGGTTGAGGTCAGGGCTCTGTGTGGGCCAGTCAAGTTATTCCACACCAAATTCATCCAACTATTAATGGACCGTTTTTTGCGCACGGGGGCACAGTCATGCTGGAATAGAAAAGGGCCTAGTTAATAGTATTTTTTTTTTAATTGTGTTTTATGCTTAGTGGTGAATAGGTCTTAAGGCAGGTGCTATATTAACTTGCAGAAGTAGTACTATAACCAGTAAATGGTTGGGGGTTTTATTGATGAGAAAAGATTGCATTAAATGTAGGCATTTGTGTGGTAATATTTCAGTGAAAGGGTACAACTACAGTACATTGTTGGGCCCTCTTTGCTTGGATGGCACTGTAAGGGGGCAGACATGTTGTTTAGAATCTTGGGTTAGATTATCGAAGAGCTGACCATTCTTATTCAAGATATCCACCCCCTGGCAGAGATGTGGGGGCAGAGAGTGCTCAGTGTTTTCTTTGTGTTCTTTCACCGGATTGTTTCTATTTAGGATGCCTATATATGATGTAACACATCAATTAAATGTAATTTATTGTTTTACAAAGAAAAAAATGTATAGATCAGTGATGGCAAACGTTTGTGGGCCCAATATTTGGCCAACACAAACTTGCAGACCTAAAAGTGCCAACACCGCACACACACAGGTACTCACACACGCTTATACTCATACACACACTTATACTCATACACACACTTGCTTATACTCATACACACACACGCACACTCCTAAACACGCACACTCATACACACACACACTCATACTCATACACACTCATATCCATACACACTTATACTCATACACATATACTCGTACACACACTTGCACACACACACACACGCTTATACTCATACACACACACGCACACTCCTACACATGCACACTTATACTCAAACACACTTATACACACACATATACTCATACACATACTCATACCATACACACTTATATTCATACACACACACACTTATAGACCGCATACACGCACACACTCATACACACGCACACTTATACTCATACACACTTATACTCATACACACACATGTACACACACACTTATACTCATACACACACATACTTATACTCATACACACACACACACACACTTATACTCATACACACACACTTATACTCATACACACACACTTATACTCATACTCACAAACACACACATATACTCATACTCACACACACACTTACACTCACACACACTTATACTCATACACACACTTATACTCCCACCCACACACACACTTATACTCCCATACACACATACTTATACTCATACTCACACACACACTTATACACACACACATACACTCATACACACACACACTTATACTCACACAAACACACACTTATACTCACAAACACACACACACACACATAAAGGTTCAACTCTCACCGCCTATCTTCTCCGTCATCTGGGAGGTGCAGGCATCAGTGTAATAGACGGGCACCTCCCGGACGATGGAGCAGATAAGTGGTGAGAGCTGAACCTGACCGCGTGCCACAGCTGAGGGCTCGGCATGCCAGTTGTGGCACGCGTACCATAGGTTCACCACCGCTGGTATAGATCATCCCCTTTTGAAAACGAGGTTCTCTATCTGCACTAGTGAGAGAAAGACCCCTGCTTTGTGCACACCTGAGGTTAACTAAAGAGAAGGAGACTGAGTTTCTCTGCGTCTTTAGATGTCCCTTAAACCAGTAATCATAAGCTTTATCTGTGTGTAACTCTGTGAGTGTGTGTGACTGTGTGCAATTTGGGATCTATTCACTGAACCGTGAACGGTGGTGAATTGACATAGGAATAGCAAAAATCAGCCATTAACATCAAAATAGCTGTTTTTAGATTTTAGAAAAACCAACTAAAATCACAATATGTGTAAAGTAGTCACTATCAGACTAGAACAGTTTAAATGGAGTGCAAGTGAAATGTGATTATTTAAAAGTTGCACTCCTGAAGGCAACAGAAAATTGCATTAGGCTTGTGGTACTCTGCAGAAGATAAATTATAAGAGCTTCCAAAGCTCATGCAAAAGAGGGTAAAGGTCTAGCTGACTGTCTCAATTGACATTTTTGTTCATTGCTAGCCTAGCTAAAAGATAATGCCAGGGACTAATGAAAGCATTCCGAAAACTAGGCAGACTAGATGGGCAGAAAGATCTTTTTGTTTTCCAGCTCAGCAATTAATGCCTGATGTTTATTTGCATGGTGGTCCACCATTTATTGAATACATCCCTTTGTGAGGTTATGATTCTCTGAATGTGTGTGATTCTGAGTAAATGTGAAGAACAGCTTTAAGATTCTGCCCCAGGTTTCCCCTAGCTGTCGTTGCTTTCATATTTTAGTGTATCAAATAGAATCTCTGCTCCCCCATTATTTTGAACATGCCAATGTTTTATTTCTAATGCATCATTACCCCTCCTAACATGTCGGCTGGAGATATGTAGCTGCTGGGCTTGAATTTATATTTGTAAACCATGTGCTGCTCTTTGTTTTATCACACAGAACAAATGTACCATTAAAAGGAAACTACTGTCTAGGAATGCAAAACAAATGTGTTGAGTAATCTCACATGGCCTCTTCTTTTTTTAATTGTGGATTTTCAATAATTTTTGGACCAGGGAAATATCCTTTGATTAGAGGATTAGTGGAATTCGCATTTCGTAATATTAAGTAGAAAAATGTTGCACAATTACTTAAAATGTTTGGCATAAAGTGGACTTGTTATTCTGGATAAAATGCATGTTTATTCTATTAGAAAAACACGTTCAATAACTAACAGGTTAAAAATGCAATATATCATATTGACATAACTTATATTGCTCTGCGCTCAGGATACTGAATGAAGAGGCTCCACATCGCAATTGCTCCTACTCTGCATTGTTTATTGGAGATTATTTACTTGTTGGGTTGTTGTCCTCTTTGTATACATGAGAATCATTTTTTTATCATTTTTTATTGACTCTATGTTAGGTCTCTATCTCTAGTATCCATTTTGAGAATTTTACCCATGATGCAACATTCTCCAAAATCTTCCAGCAAGTCTCACTTTACAACTGTGGCCAAAGCCTGCATGATGATGTCATAAGATACTGCCCTGCTTTCTTACAAGCTCCTGTGTATCACTAGTGGGTAGGACTCGTGGCTTAGAGCAAGGAATGAAAAGAACTTTAAAATGTTAAGCTCTGTTTCATGTTGGCTAATTTAAATAAATGTAAAATGATTGTGTCGTATACAGTTACAAAGTGAAGTCACACACCGTATTTATCTCAAGGGTTATCTATAAAAATCTATTCTCAAGCAAAGTTCTGAAACTAGTCTTAACAACAGGGACAGTCCACTGGTTTGCATGGAGATTGCTTCACTTTTAGAACTTTGCAACAATATTGAGTTTTATAAATAACTCCCTGTAGGTTGGACATGCATTGTTTTATTTGCTCTGGGAATTGTTAGAAGACCCGAAGAGGGCGTAACATCCTTTTCCGTGCCATATGCTTCAGAGTTTGAAATCTGTAAGTTCTTTGTTCTATAATTGAGTTTATATTAATGAATTCTATATGTGTGTGCATTATAATAGCTCACAGAATGGCTCAGATTCTCATTATGATCAAATTAACTGAATGAATACTAGTGTTTAGAAGTGGACTCATCGTGTTACAAAGCTATGCAACATTGAGCAGATTTATAAAGTGTACAGTCCAGTTTATATGAGACCTTTGAGTATTAGATTGCTCTTAAATAGTAAATCACTAGAGGAGAATGTTGGGCTACTGTTTTAGACTGAACAGAACATCCGCTTTTGTCCTGGGCCAATAGGGTTTTGAGAATGTTGTAGAGCACGGCATTGTGGGGAATCACGTTACTGTAAAACTTGGAAAGCAAATGTTTAATAACAAATGTATTTATTTGAGAAAAAAAATAGCATCCTTGTCAGTGGAATGTTAGGTGTTTTCTTGAACTAGCTAGAGCAAAGCTGTGGACTGGTGTAGCTTGTGAGACTTGAATTTACAGTGCCAAGGTTTGCCATCTGTGATCTAGAATTTAGCCCTAGTTGTGAGGCTTAGTTCACAAGGCAAAGCTACTTTTTATTGTCAAAAAATCTGCAACATAAATGTAATGCAATGGATATTTAGTAGTGCCTGCAGCGTCACTTACAAAAAGCAAAAAAGAAAATGTTTAATTACAGGCAGCAGTTTAAGTTCCAGATCGTCTATCTATATAGTCCAATATATATACGACTATACTAATAAATGTACAATACAGGTTAGTACCTGCTTCCAAAATTAGACTGACATCCTATATCAGTGATGGCTAACAGGTGTTTGGGAACTGTATATCCCATGATGCTCATTCAGATTTGAGCATCATGGGATATCTTGTTCCCAAACATCTGCAATGCCAATGATGCCATTGCTGTTCTAGATTAATGATAAAAAATAATGGAAGATTTGAATTATTTTGAAAGCCATAATAATGAATGATTAATACTGAAGGCAGCTTCAATGAAGTGCCCATGGTGAGGATGTATCCGACCTCCAATGCGCTGCTGTTTGATAAGAACCACATGTTCCTCTTTGTTGACATGACCACGACTCCTCCAGACTTCAGCTTGGCAGCTGATGTTGAATCATGTGAACCTTAAGTGTGTTTTCTCATCCTTGGAAACATGAGCACAACATGTTATGGACACTTTTGGACATGAAGCCAAGAGGAAATCATGGAACGTACCAAAATCTTCCAGAAACAGGAAATTCAGATGTCAACAACAAGGCTGTGGAAATTTGTTTATAACTTGGCGGACAGTCTCACTACTTAAGAACGTACCGTAGATACATCGACAAAGGGCACCATCCACTGGGTGGCAGTATTACAAGGCCTGGAGCTAATGCAAAAGATGGTGTTGAAACTTGGATGCTCATCTGGTTTACAAGAATTTGAGTGATGCCAACCACTAAATACAACCTGACCTAATTTTGTTTTTCTTACATATATTTAGTGATAACAACAAAGTATATTACCAGGATGGGAACACAACAACATTTTCTTAATGGTAGTCATTTTATTAATCTTAGTGGAATAAAACGCTGAATGTACCTTGCCAGGAATCAAACCTGCTGACCATGACATCAATCAAACCTGCTGACTATGACATCAATCAAACCTGCTGACCATGACATCAATCAAACCTGCTGACCATGACATCAATCACACCTGCTGACTATGACATCAATCAAACCTGCTGACCTTGCTATCAATCAAACCTGCTGACCTTGACATCAATCAAACCTGCTGACTATGACATCAATCAAACCTGCTGACCATGACATCAATCAAACCTGCTGACCTTGCTATCAATCAAACCTGTTGACCATGACATCAATCAAACCTGCTGACCTTGCTATCAATCAAACCTGTTGACCATGACATCAATCAAACCTGCTGACCATGACATCAATCAAACCTGCTGACCATGACATCAATCAAACCTGCTGACCTTGACATCAATCAAACCTGCTGACCTTGACATCAATCAAACCTGCTGACCATGACATCAATCAAACCTGCTGACCTTGCTATCAATCAAACCTGTTGACCATGACATCAATCAAACCTGCTGACCATGACATCAATCAAACCTGCTGACCTTGCTATCAATCAAACCTGCTGACCTTGCTATCAATCAAACCTGCTGACCTTGCTATCAATCAAACCTGCTGACCTTGCTATCAATCAAACCTGCTGACCTTGCTACCAATCAAACCTGCTGACCATGACATCAATAAAACCTACTGACCTTGACATCAATCACACCTGCTGACCTTGACCTCAATCACACCTGCTGGCCTTGACATCAATCAAACCTGCTGACCTTGACATCAATCAAAACTGCTGACCTTGACCTCAATCAAACCTGCTGACCATGACATCAATCACACCTGCTGACCATGACATCAATCAAACCTGCTGACCATGACATCAATCAAACCTGCTGACCATGACCTCAATCAAACCTGCTGACCATGACATCAATCACACCTGCTGACCTTGACATCAATCAAACCTGCTGACCTTGACATCAATCAAACCTGCTGACCATGACATCAATCAAACCTGCTGACCTTGCTATCAATCAAACCTGCAACTCTGAGGATTAAACAGATTCTCCAGTTATGTCGTCCTACCTGTTAATGAAGAGTAAATCTTGCAGATGAGTTGTCCATATAGTTCATTCGCTCTATGATCCCAATGTTAAAATACATTATGGAACTTTATGTTAAAGTGAAAATTCCGGTAAATATGCAGAACATGTACAATTCTAAATGCAAACTTGTCTGAGTGGAGTGGGATTTTGTGTTACACATGTTGCAGAACACATGCTAGATGGGATGTTGAGGAAGGAGCACTCATAAAATAATTTCCCTCAATAGATAGTATTAATCTGCCAAAGAGAAGATCATCCAGTAGCTGAGAATGAGCATATGGTTTTTGGGTTCCCAGTATGCTTCACTCCCAGCCGTGTTCCATATGTTCCTGCGAGTCTCCATGGTTTTTGATATAGCAGCCTTTTATATCTCTTCTGCACATTTGTTCATCCACAGTACAGTTTACTGCTACTTTATTTGCCAGTATCAGGATTTGTATCCTCTGCTGCTATGTTAATTGACCTCTAAGCTAGTGTTTAAGCTATTAGCACTTAATTAAAAATGCATTTATTTATTTAGGTGTTCATGCTTACACCAGTAAATTAACATAGATCACAGGTACTTTACTTACACCGTTATAATTTTATTATAGTATTCTATTCCTTTATTATGTAAAGAGTAATATTTTTCATTATTTCTCTGTTAATCGGCTGCGTCATTTGTGATATCCCCATACATGTGTACCTCTGTATTTTAAAGGACTAATTTAATATGCATGGTTTCCATATTTTAACGATTGAGCTACTTAGAAAGGACTGAATATTTCATTCCTCCTCTGTATATTTTTATACAAATACACTTTTTGCTTCTATAAGGTGCCAAACGGAATCGTTGGTCAGTTAAGAATTAAAATTCCTCTAGGGAATCATCCATTAATATGTATTTACTACTCTTTACGCCGTCTGGAATCCCATGGACTGGGCTGTTGAAGATTTTGGGAACACTGCCTGTTACTATCTATGTGTGACTCTCTGCTCAGTGCTTTAGTAAACAATGCCCCTCACAGAATTCACTGATAAGATAGATAGCATCCTCCTGCATGCACACATAGTTAGGGGCAAAAAAACCTTTTTAACACAATGCTTAATGACTCCCGTCATGGATCACTCGGGAAAAATGCCAGTTGCACTAAGGTTACTTTGATGCCTGGAGTGCCCCTTAAATTATGCAGAAACAACGTTGGTGCAATGGTTTAAGTCTTCAAAATAGTATTTAAAAATTTGGGAAGTATATGTCATGTATAGTATTTTGTTAGTAATCTGCCACCCCATGTGACCTGTGTCCTATATCTGAGGTACTTCCTGAGATTTAAAGAATAAATAAGACTAGAATTCACAAGTAACTTGTGCCACGTGCGAGAAATAATGAGGTTACAATGCAAATTATTCTTATATGTACATATTGTCTCAGTGTTTAGTACCATGTCAGAATAGCTGTTCTTGATCACCTATTAGTTTTCTTATACAGAAGCTTTGTATTGTACAGAAGCTGATATAATCTGTTCTTTTACAGGGTAAACTGGATGCCTTGTGGGTCCTGCTACAGAAAGGTTACAGTCGTGTGTCCATAATGCGTCCTCAACCTGGGGATAAGGTAAGTGTTTATTCCATCAGTCATCTCACAATGACATTTTAGGTTTTCTTCTCAGATGGACTTCCCTAGCAGCTCACTAGAGCCAATCAGAAAATTCCCCTAGAGATGTCCAATGCTTATTTGTAGTACGTCAGTGTTGAAGGCTTGCACATTAGGATCTCCCATGCATCTCTAGTGAGAGGCATGGGGACTAACTTTGTGTGTTCATGCATCTACATGTGACACATATAGTTTGGGCATCCAAAGAACAGAGCATGTTTAATGCAATGAAAAAAAAAAAGTCAGAGTGAACCTTTAACATGTGTATCTAGCGTGGGTCTTGTTGATAACTATCAGTGTTTGTAAAATCAAGAAAATTACATTTGGCAGACCTGAGTAATTTTGCGAACCGTACTTAGTGTGCTTGAATTGTTGGTTTATAAATTAAAATAGTAATAACAATAAATCACTACATTTTTAGTACTATGATTTTTTTTTATGCACTGCAGCTTTAACACAAGATTGGTTTTGGTATGTGTGGCCCAACTTGTGTTGCCCGTGGGGAACAATATTGGCCTTGCGGTATGTCTGGAACGCGTTTGCTTACCTCAAATGTATCAAACTAGCATTTGTATTCTGCACAGAGCCAAGTAAAACCAAAGGTCACCTGACCTGGTGCTGCTATCTACAATGAAGTAATGAAGAGAGGATTACGAAATCCCTGGCAAAGAGCAAGGAACTAATATGTTTTTCTTTTGTTTGTGAGCTAAGTTTTGCTGCTTTTCTTAAGAATCAAAATATGAAGTCATGGTTTAATTTATGTGGTAAATAGAAAGGCTTTTAATCCTCAGTGTTTAGTGCTTTAAGTAGGGGTTCGGGAATCTGGCTAGGAAGATTTTGCAAATGGCCTTTGTGGCGAAGTTTCACTGCCTTTTTATGCATATTTACCAGGTTATAGACGACAGTCTGAACCACAAGTAAGGTTATTCCTTACTGTACAGCACAACCTTTTCTATACTGTACCGAGAAGGAGATTAGGTGGAGATTATAGGGGTAACACTATGTACCTACTTATAAACACACTTCTCAGCAGCCATCTTGTTTTTATGAAAATAGTTACGCAAATTAACAACTGGTAGTATTTTAGAAACCATGACTGACAAGACTGATCAGAATGCTTTCAGAGTTTATTTTCGAGCATCTTGGTCTGTAGGGTCTAAACAGATAGCGCCAGTTTTTCTCAAGGAAAAAAAAGGTCTTTATGGTGCCAGAAGTCCCATGGGGGAAATTTTATTATTATTATTAATTTCAAATCTACAGTTATTAACTGGAGAATTGTGATGCTTGACATTTGGCTAGTATAAAGGATTTTGGGTCAAGTTCCGGTGATTTCAGGTCTATTAAGTGGGGAAATTCCTATGGATTACTTGGGATGATGAACAAAGTCGGACCAAAATATTCAGAAACTACTAGTGGTGTTAAGAGCAGGTTTAACATGAAATGGCAATTTATAAAGGATCCAGACTTTAGTAAGATAAAAATAAAACATGATTTCAAAGTATATTAATTTAGGGTAGAGGAACATGCTTTACAGACCGCATTTTAGATATTAGCATTTTGGCTTGTTCTGCAGGGGCAGTTCTGTGAGACAAAATTACTGTGTGGTATGTTCTGCGGGGCAAATTGACACTGTGGCATGCCTAATTGTGTGGGTGCAATATGAATGCAAGCCAAGTGCTGTGGGTACAATATATGTGCAATGCAAGTGCTGTGGGTGCAATATGAATGCAAGCTAAGTACTGTGGGTACAATGTATGTGCATGGAAAGTACTGTGGGTGCAATATGAATGCAAGCCAAGTACTCTGGGTGCAATATAGGTGCATGGCAAATTCTGTATGGTGTTGTGGTAACTTTAGGTGCAATGTGGGTGCAGAAAAAAAAGGGAATGAAAACAAGAAATGCATTTTTTCAATAATATTTTTATTACATATACAAATAGTTGAATATCATTTAATATATAATATTAAAACATTTACATTTACATACAGTGCTTTACAATGCAAATTTAGAAAAATTGGGTCGAGGGGGGCCCACTGCTAAAGACTTTGCGCAGGGCCCAGTAGGATCTTAAAGCGGCCCTGGGTGCAGCACAGACAAAAATACACTTTCAGCTGTAACAACTTTAAACTAAAGTGTCTGCCAACAACGAGAAAGTGTGTGTGTTATTCTAGGACCCGAATGATCCTTGAAAAAATACTTATAACATTAATGTGACTCTAGTTATGAGTGAAGCGGGATGGGGGGGAAGATATGTGCAGTGAAGATATAGTGTGGCTCTCATGGTGGTTGTAAGTTTATCTTATCATTATTCATCCCTTTCAACTAATGTCATTGGCTAAAAGTACATTGGCTAAAAGTATCCTAGAATTCTAAAAAAAAAATGGGGTCCAGTGAGGACAAACATGGTTTATAGTACCACTCAGGTCAGTTTCCATTTTAATGAAAGCAGATATTCTCCTGGGGAGCTTCTCTCCTGTATCTCCTCAGCAAAAGGCACAGTCTGCATGAGAAGTGCACCTCTCCGCACAGCACTCCCCACTTCCAAAAAGGGAGGATCGGAAACGGAAGAATCATTTTAGAAAGTATCACTTTACTGAGAGGGTAGCGAATGTCTGGAATAGAATCCCAGCAGCCGCATAGGTGAATTCAGTGGAATTAAATGAAACCGCTCAGTTCAAATGAAAAACGGAACGCCGGCAAAATGGATGAGATAATGGATGCTTATCTGCCATTAAAAGTTTTATGTTTGTCTCAACAGAAAATGCTGCTTTATTCCTTTAGTCAGATTACAGCGAAGCTTCGGGTTATTATCAGTCACAGCTGCTTCCAATAACCATGTAAGCGTGGGTCACATGGGGATTCCTGCGGTAAGCGGTTCAGAAGCCCAGAATTCTCCTCTCTCCTTGCCATTAATAGTTTATATTACAATAACTATGGAAGCAGCAGGAACTTCAAAGGGTTGCTCCTTTTTATTCAGTGGGAGATGTGCAAGATTAAGTAAAAAGTTCCCTATGTTTACCTGCTAAACAGGCATTTGCTGAGTATCATGATCAGTTTGAAATCAAACAAAATATATATCCAAATTTCATTGGTAGTGTTCAAGTGGTAGTGACCCTTTGAAGTGTGCAGCCCCCTAAAAATACCACTTCTTGGTCTGTACAGAACACCAGGGACTGTGAGCTGCCTGCTGGAGCACAGGTTTTTTTTTGTAAGGGTTGGACTGAGATTATAGAACAAAACATTATTTACAGCGGTTTACAAATATTATAAGCGCCTGAGAAGTGAACCTGTTCAAACAGTACAACTTTTCTGTCCTAGCACACATAAATCCCTATTAAGAGGCGCAAGAAAAAGTAATGGACCTCAAATGGGAACACCGAGATTTACAGACAGATTTCAGTGTGTCTATGAAGGGAAATTAGGCCTGACTGGATAATTATTGGCACCGGTTCATCAAGAGTAGATGTTAGTGATCTCAAGAGGGACCTGGGAGCCTATTTGATAGTTAGTGAACTGTGGTAACCTGCAACATTCAGACACTATTAGCAGAGTTGGAAAAAGTCTTGATCTGGCCGATGTTTTCATCTCGGCTATTAATGCCTGATTATTGCACTTCACTTGTCCGTTCACCACAGCCCACTGGTATAATCTATGCCATGAAGCGTGCAGGCTTTACTTGTGACCACCACATCATATCTTCCAATTTTTTAAAAAAAATATGGGCATTTTTTTTTAAATGTAATTTTGCTTTATGGCAGCTGATGGTGTATGACCTGCGCTCACCCGCTGACAGTATATCATGCCTTCCAAGTGTCCCTATTTCTGCCCCAAATTCATCTGTCACTCCTTTCCTCCTCTGGTGTCTCTATATTTATGTGAGTGTATGACAGAGCTCCAAAGCAAAAGAACTTATCATATAATGTTTTAAGACACAGTACATGTGTTTTATATAGTACTTTTTTTAAACAAATGCATTATTGTTATTCTAAATTACTTACCAAATTACATAAATAGCACTCAATTGATCATTAAGTCATCTAAAATACCATGCTACAGCTAGGGTTGCCACCTTTTCTTCAAATAAATTACCGGCCTTGGTACTCTCTCCATAGACTTAACATTGGTATCTAACCATTGTTTTACCGGCCTGCCGATAAAATACCGGCCAGGTGGCAACCCTGGCTACAGCCCCTCCCCATTTAGCCTACAATCCATTGATTACTCTAGTAGATACATATCTCCTTAATCTGGACACAGTACACCACCTGTAATGAAGCATTGCGTTCCATTTAGTATTTGTCCAATAACTGCCAAGGAAAAAAGAAAGTACACTAATCATTTAGAATCCCAGCACAATACACTGCGCCTTTCTTCTCCATTATCGTAATGAGATTGTAAATACACAGGTCTTATCACTGGTTTCCTGTCTCACTGGTGACATGCATATGAATGCCATTCCTCATATTCCCAGAGAAACATGGAATTTATAGGCTTGGCCAAAAGACTGGTTTTTGGAACAGTGTTTGGTTTCATTGTATTGAGTTTGTATGTTGGCACCCAGGTGCAAGGAATTTCATTACCCCTGAAAACTAGAAGGAACTAAATATGTTTGTTGATGATTAACCTTACAATAATGCTTTTGTGGGCATTAGTCCAGATTGATCTGAAACTTACACCAAAAAACAAAAAAGTATAAAGCCCACCCATCCACACTGCTGATTTCCTGCCTGATTAAACATGTTGGTTTATATGTGTTATATCTATTATTAAGAAAAGTCTTCAAATTATTCAAAATGTTCTTACAAATATCCACAAACATAGAAATTCCGCACTGTGCAGCCATCCACTCCTTTCTACGCCCAAGGTGTGCAGATGTTGGGAGTAAAGTCAACCTACCGAATATCTTTCCAGTAGCTTCGATACTGGCAAAGTAAAGCTAAATTGTCGTCTTTGTACTTTTGATTTATTTGCTCATTTATCCTGGAGCATAAGGCCTCTAGGACAACAACTGACAATGAGTTATATTTTTGACTCTGGCGCAATATGAACTATGAAGGATCCTGGTGCAGACACTATTTTGGTACCCCAAAATTAGCAAATATTTTTCTCTCAGTGGTTACCGGACAGTGTCTGTTTTGGTCCCCTTTAAAGGGACAGGCCTGGATGCATTGCATCTGGTGCACCCCTGGTTGGGGCTACTACCCATTTGATATTAGAGGTGCTCTATACATTCTCCTGTATGTTGGTTTAAGTTCTGGCTACCCGAATGGGCATGGTAGACGAACTCTGCTTTTGTGAGCATTTTATATTTTTCATAGTGTTTCTAACTGTTAGTAGAAGTTCAAACATGGTATGAGTCTGGCTTGGGAAGGCAAAAACGTATTTGTAGGTTTCTACTTTTTCTACCAAACCTTTGGTATGTTTACTGTGTGTAAATCTTTAGTGGAGTTCATGGTTAAAATTGTGCGTTTTGGTTTGGTTTTTAGCTAACCCTAATACAGATAATCCAGGTTATACAGAACACCGAATTTCACTATAACTTTCTGATTAAAATGAAAATGTAGCAAGATTTTGGGGTTCACATCATGATCCTGCTTATATCACCATGTGAGCCTTGGATCCAGAGCCCCGTGTAATAGGGGGCTCGGGATCACCTGTGTTCACATCACATTAAACATTCTTCCACCTAACATGGGGTCAAGCCCCCAAGAGTGAATCATTTGGTGAAAAAAGAGTTGATACGAACATGTCACTCTCTTAAGTATACATTGTACAACCTAGGCTTCATAATATATAATGATACATCTTTAAATATTGAAACATTATATATCTCACCTGAACTCACCTGCACCTCACCTTTAGTGACTAGCTGCCTAAGAGATAATGCGTAAAAGGCATATTTGACAGAATGTTTGATATCTTGAAAAAAAATAGAATAAATAAATTCAGGACATTTCAAAAATATAAGAGACATGCAGGAGATAATGCTGAAAAATATATAGGGAATTTCCCAGGGATATATAATCATGGACAGATGGTACAGACTTATTGGTTCTTCTTATCTACCATCATAACCTATAGTTCCATGGGACAATTGGCACTTCCTGTCCTGTGCATTGCACAAATGTTTGGAGTAGGTATGTCTGTTCCTCAAATTTTACAAAGTTAATCACATAATATAGAGGTCTACATAAATGATATAAAATAGTTTTTTGCAAACATGTACTATACAGTACCCACAGTCAGAGCTGCAGCTAGCGTAATAATGCATTACACATACACAAGTAGCAATGATAGTGTTAAAGAAAGAGGACCAGCCGTACTGTATGCAGGTTATAACTTTCAAGGAAAAATCTTTTTATGAGCAGCTGCAGAATGGTCCCATGAACCTTTCTGCCAAACTCTACAAGAACCAAAGTCAAGTGTGAATGTGATTTTTTTCCCCCTCCCTTGGGTGGAAGAGGTTTATTACGGTCACTGATATTTTCCTGGAATTTAATACAAACAGGTGCCTAGCATTGTAAATCTATAGTATCTATTGTTAGGAAGATAACTGTAAGTTATGGCATCGTTATAACACACGTCTCTTCTCATGTGAGTATATGAGGTTAGTTTTATCTATGTACAAGAAATGAGACAGGACTCCAGGCCCCACCATGCACACAGTGATAAACTCTGTTGCAGCCTACATAACTTACAAAATAGGGGCATAGGAAGAAAGATTAAAAGACTGTTTTGGAGTGCATACAGCCATACCAGGAAGTGGTAAGGTTGGTGAAGGTCGATAGAACATAATTAGATTGTCCATCCAAACAAAGGTCCACCATGAGCAATGTTGGTGGACAGATTGAATGAGGCCCTTTCAATCTTGTGATGTCTTTCATTATGCCACCAGTTGACCCTATCTGCCCTTTCCCTAAAACACTATAAAGATCAGCTCTGCGGCTATCATCCTTTTGATCCCCATGGTGTTTGTTCCACTTTAAGAGCATCCCACCTTTATTAACCATTATAAATAGACCCTCATATACACTATTAATACATGATTTCATCTCGTCCTTCTAAAACCTGATGCTTTTATCTGTACGTTAGTGGCAGTGAGGGTCCATCCAATAGCTGCCCAGAACATCCTCTCTAGATTCATTCTGCTTTATCTCAGGTTACCAGGCCTTATGTTTATTGAAAGCAAAACTTGTCACTGCAGACTGGGATTATCCTGTTTGTTAATGGGACACTGGCAGCCTTACACCCATGTAAAAGAAGGTGGGAACAAGATGCATAAAGTAGGGGAAACAAATTGAGCAGAAAAAGAGAAGCACACACAAAAAAAAGATTGAAAATATGTGGGTAGCAGAGGCATGATTAAACACAAATCTACATACTAGACAAGCCAGAAGACTTGGAGTGCTCACATCACCGCAAGAGATTTTGGGTGGGCATATGCAAATAGGCTTTACAATGATAAGCTTTTTGCCTCTACATCCACTTTACACATGCACTTCTTGGAACAAATGCCCATTATACTTGGCTTTTAAACATAGCCTGGGACAGAGGTGTAGAAGCCAAACATAATCTGTGTGACAAGGAGATTCTAGAAAGCATGTGGGAGTTTTTAGAGTAGAGGGTATCAATTTAACTTGGTCACTGGGCTAGGTTGGATCTACCGTCGCCTATTCTAGCTGCACGTTATGTCAAATGGAAAATGAAGGCATACAAATAAATGTAAACCTAGCTTTGAGACTAAAACCCATGTACAAAATTCTTCCAGCAAATCATTTAAGTTTTGGGTAATGTGGACCAACACAGTGATGGAAAATGTTTCATAACATTTTTCTTATTCAAAGTATTATGCTGCTGTGCACTTATTAGTTCCACATGGAGCGCCTCTTCAGTCTCATAGACAGTGACAGAATAATACTGTTACTCCTGCCATTTCCACGTGTATTTTTACATTTCCTCAGCTGCCCTTTCTCCACATCCATACATTTTGATCTAGTTTAATTTCACATGTGTTTTTTATTTTTTCCTCCCTGTTCGCTTTGTAATGTGAGTCTATTGATAAAACGGTGGCAAGTATTGGCTGTGTCGCCTCCCAGCATGCCTTGGGATTTTGCTGTATATGTATGGACTCGCACCTCCACGTTGCTCCATCACATTTAGCGTTGGCACAACCCAGTTTGTAAATAATGGTTCATGTGCTGCATTGTTATTTTTTTTTTTTTTAAATAGCCCCCAATGTCTCAGCATTTTTGGGGTGTTGCCTCCCTCCCTATCATATGATTTGCCTTTCCCCTCCTAAAAGACTCATGTTCTAACTTTATTATTACCTATAGTCTTTGAGATCTTTAACTAAGCCCCTGAGCATTTTTAGAAGTAAACTATTAAACAATGAAGTTATTTTTTCCAAATCACTATTTCCAGTGCAGAATGGCTGGGATACATTTTATTTTTTTTATTATTAATATTGTCTCTTACACTGTGTGTTTGTACATTAGACAAACCCCATCCAGCTTGAATTGAGTGTTATATCCAACAGAGCATTGACTTTCAGGACACAGTGTAATTTCTACCCTGCAGAAGATAGACTACACAACCTTGTACACTACACACTACATTGTTTCATTCCCATACTCACTGAGCAAGTAATATTTTCCAGACACTCATACTGTAAAATATGTCAAGTGTTTAACCACTTCACCACACATGGCTTGTTGTGTACAACCCAAAAGTTATTCTCTACCAGGGGACAAGAGAAACTGCCATGCATTCAATAGTCAGATAAATAGAAGACTGCAATAGCCAATGAGCTGTGAATCTTTTTTTTTACAGCAAATTAATATCCTTATGTGAACCTCAGCTGCCTGTCAGATTTCCATAGTGAACGAGGCCAGAGGATCTGCCATATATTTCACATACTTTCAAATCTCACTGAGATTTATTTGGGCTTCGCAGAGTCTCTGTGTTCCAGCAGCTGGTTTTAAAACAGTGTAAGGCAGTTGTGTCATTTCTGGAAAGGAGGAAAGCTGCCAGCGCCTAAACCTTTCCCTGCCAGAGTCCTTTTGGGAATATCCTGGTTGCAAACCCCTAAAAATATCACTCCATATTAAAGCTGCAAATTAAAGCTGACACTTTTAAAGTAAATATTTTTGTTTTGTTTTAGAAATACTTTTAACTTGAAAAGTAACCTTTTGCAGGATTTCTTCTTGGGGTTGATCCTGCCTTCATGGCATCGCCTGCAAAAATTAGGCCTTCCCCGGCATCTCCCCTAGATATGCATGGGCCGGCCCATTACATATGTGCAGGATCTAAGTGATTTCTCAATTGACATCACACAAGTGTTCCAACCTTCCCAAAAACAGGGGTGTGGCTAGAGAAAAAAAAAAACTGACATTTTTAAGAATTCCCTGCATGGATTTATATGCAAAAAAACTACAGTGCACGGGTTGGATATGTGTTACAAGGATAGGTGTATATATGAAAGTGGCAGCGGTATCTGCACCTCTGAGCCTCTGCAACAAAGTGTGCAGCGGGATGTCACTGACACCCATGATCCAACCGCATCACACCGCGAGGAGGCGGAGATTTCTCCCCTCGCACAGGGGAGAAATCTCCGTCCACCCGCACTCTGACCCTGTTGGAGCACCGGATGTCAGTGAAGATGAAGCAAAGTCTATGTGTGTGGAAGTGTGACTCAGTGTGTGTGTGGAAGTGTTACTGTGTGTGTGTGTGTGTGTGTGTGTGGAAGTGTAATTCAGTGTGTGTGTGTGTGTGTGGAATTTTGACTTAGTGGGGGTGGAGAAAAAGTGACTCTGTGTGTGTGGAAGTGTGACTCTGTGTGTGTGGAAGTGTGACTCTGTGTGTGGAAGTGTGACTGTGTGTATATGTATGGAAGTGTGATTTTGTGTGTGTGTAAATGTGACTCAGTGTATGGAAGTGTGACTTTGTGTGGATAAATGTGATCTCTGTGTGTATTTGAGTGTGTGTGTGTATATTAGTGTAACTTTGTGTGGAAGTGTCACTTTGTATTTGTGTATGTGTGTCTGTGTATGCATGTGTGAATGTGTGTGCATTTAATGTGAGTATTTTTTTTATTGCTGGGGAATCTGTGATACATTCACATACTGCACTACACTGTGAGATATATAAAATATATCCACACACATGTACATATACATACATACATACATTTTCTTTCAATGAAACATGAATGCGGCCCACGCACAAATAGATTTACGGTGAAGTGGCCCACTGCAGAACAAACTTGGACACCCCTGGTATATAACATGCGTGTAGACATGCAAAGTGCATCATTCAGGAATTCTTTACAGTACACTTTGCGGCCAAGTGTGCAATTTAAACATCTCATCAGACTTTGTCTAGACACTGGACAGAATGTCAAAAGCTTTAAATAATATTATGAAGTAGGCAGAATGCAAATATTAATTCCTTATTGCAGTCCAAAATTGCTTTTTTAATTATAGGATTAAAAGTCTTTTGTAAGACTGTAAATATATTGGGATTATGAGCTTTTGGATTCTATGTATTTATGTTCTCTTATTTTGTGCTTATCCTGTGTCCTGCAAGGCCATACATAGTAAGGCTTTGTTTAAGTCCTATACCATTGCTGTTATATTTCTCTGTATGACACCTAACAAAAAACCTTGCTAGGTGAAACTATCTGCTTAAAGATATAACATTTTAAAACAATCCTAGTTAAGTTAATGCTCTTTTTTTTTTATTTCAGGGCCGATGCATAAACTTTACCAGGGAGAAGAAGATGATGCCTCCAAGATACCCTTTAAATAATGCTCCCCTCATATCTACTCCTTCAAGCCCCATATATATCCCTCCTCAGAGCCCAATATATACGCCTCCACCTCCAGTAAACCCACCCCCTCAACCCATACCTCCTACTCCATCTCCTACTAGCTGTCTTCCTCCACCTCCTCTAGCATCACCTCCCAACAGAGCCCCACCCCCTAGCAGGCCTCCACCTCGCCCTTCCATTTAAGGTTTTGGGGATGACATCCAATCACCGGCATTCCCGAGGATGCTGTTGAGGAGTTCTTCATCTTATTATCTGCTTGGATTTGCAGTTCAACAATTTAACCACAATATCAATACATTAAAAGACACTTTTTCGTCCCACGTACACAACAGTGAATATTAAACCAGATTGAGCTATGGATTTAAGTTGAAGATTCAAGTTCGACGTGTTGCTTTAAAGACCTTTATACATGTTTGGTTAGCCATGGAGTCACATGACATGGTTGAGTAATTGTGACCTGAAAGGACACAAGTCATAGAAGCGCTAGCCAACATCTACTCATCTGCTCTGCCAACAAACCCGTTTTGGAGCAAAGCTTATTTTAGATTTCCAACCTAGAATCTACACAACTAGGTACTGCAACTGACCGGTGATACAGTTGTTAATGGATGATTGTGCAGATAATTAACTTTTTGGGGGATATTAAGTATGTACGAATATTTTTGGTGTCCAGGTGAAAAGAAGCCAATCAAGCAGTTCAATTCGGGACGCCGTCTTGTAAAGGTTTAAATCTCATGTTGGACTTCTGGGACAAAACAAAATGCCTGACTTTACATCTCTGAATGGGTAGGACCAGCACCAAATGACTTTCATTTTCTGGATTTCTAGGGTTTCTTCAAATGGAGGATTTTGAACAATTTTGAATGTTAGTAGACTTGAAACAAGAAAGAAAGTGTCTTCTAGAGAAGAAGCGACTTTTGGGGGGAGCATAGGGAAATAAAAGACGTGGACTCTCCCCAAGGGGAGATAGCTGCCCATATGGGACATTATGATTCATAGTAGCAGAAGGCTGGACCTTTGCAATAACAAATACCTGCTACTGCAGATTCTATGATAATAGATTAAGTTTACCAATTATGCTTCGCAATGCATTGCTCATCTCTGGCAAAAGAGGACTAAGTCATTAAAATAATATTGTATGTATACATTTTGTCTTTTAAACTAGACCTGACACAGAAGATATTACGCATTATAGTGTGTCATATGGGCCTCAGTAGGAGGTATCGGTGATAGGGGTTCATTTTCTTGTTGATCATTTGCTTCCTTTGTGAATAACTTATATACAATCAGGTATATTTTATGGTGTGACTGTAATAGCAGCAGAGACATAACTCCTGGGTTTAAATTTATTTTAGCACATGCAGATTTTCAGGATATTTTTAGGTAATGTAAATAATCTATATTTATATTATATATGCTGTCTGTGAAAATAATGATAATTATAAATATATATATATATATATATATATATATATATATATAATTATCATTATTTTCGCAGACTCTAAGCAAGCATTCGATTTCCTTGGAAAGTACACAATAACAACAAAAATGTACTTATTTTACAATTGTAATGTTGCTCAGTGGGACATTGTCACTTAAGTATTTCCTGAAGGCTTATTGCTGTGCATAAGAAATGATCTATGCATTATTGATAGTAGAATGGCAAACAAATGCATAGCTCAAGAGAACAATGGATTGTATTGTGTCTGTGCTGTCTCCTGTTTATGGCATTACCTTGTGGTCTGATATGCAAATGATCCACTAGAATAAGGATTATGTCATTTTCATATCAGTCCACCTTGTGATGTCATAAACAAGAGACTGCAGCTAGATATTAACAACACACTCTCTTCATTAACTTACAATTCTGCACGTGCAATGAATGTCATTTGTTTTATGCACCACGTTCCCAGTGAATGCAAACAATGTTTTGGTGATGAAGTCATTTTAATGCTTAACAGATGGAAACCATGAATGTGCCAAGATTTATTGTGGGTGACTGTTTGGTCAGGTTCTGCTTTATCTTTCGGCAAAAAAAAATGTCACCTCTGTAGTCTCCAAAAACAGACTGCACTGCCACTAGATAAAACTTGCAATGCCATCATTTCTATCCACAGCTTGGTCCTTTTATCACGGGCTCTTCTAGCAATTCATATATAATCGTCAAATAAATTACAGCCTTACATTCCATAGGCCTAACATTGGCCACAAGCCAATTATTACTGGTCTCCCGACTGCATGGCTGCCCTAAATGGGATGTAGGCCATCAGCAGCTGGAGGGCCGCAGTGTGACATCGCTGACATAATTGATAACATGTATTCGAGCAATAATGTCTTTTATTGATGTAAAACAGGCATTTTAAAATGTATCTGCACTGCAGTTTTCTGGTAATCGCCTATTCCTGATGTATATATTGTTGTCTGCTGCTTACAGAACAGACCTAGAATGACACTATCTGTCTCTCTGTGCAGCAGATGTAAGTTATTATTACGCATGTGAAGCGTCGTCTTATCAAGCAGTGCTTGTTATATCCATTTTGTTCATAAATGTGTCTTCCTGTTACCGGAATGTAACCACTTACTGTGTCTTAATTCCCTGTATTGACGAACATCTGTTTTACACACAATAAAATGTTACAGATTTGGGATTTTTCCTAACCTGGAGGATTTAGTGAAAGTTAAAGTAACTTCTCAAATAATAACAGAATTTTCAAAGTACAATAAGTAATAGAATTTTCTAAATGCATACTCATTAAAAGAATATGTCAACCATTGAATAATAAATGAAGTCTTTTAAGCACAGAGGGAAATACTACTGTTGGGGGACAAAGAAACTGTATATTTGTTAACCTTTTGGTCATTCTATCTCACCTGTGTAGATGTCATGGACAAGAAACTATGTGACTCAAGACATCTTCTAAAACAGGAAAGACTGTAGTGGTACTAAGTAGGCCGTGTAGCAGTCCTGGCAATCAGAGCAGTAGCTAGTTGTTTCTGCAACTGGGTCAAGAACGAAAAATTGCCCCCCTTTCGTAGAGAAGCCATGATGATGATCCGTGATGTTGAGGGAGCTGTAGATCTTTTCCCCTTAATCATTATCATCAGGGCCGGCCTTAAGTGTTTCGGCGCCCTGTGCGGGCCACAACCCTCATCCTTTCCCTCCTTATGCTTGTCTCTTTCCTCTTCCTCCATGTATGTCTCTCTCCCTTCTCATGTTTGCCCCTTTCCTCTTCCTTGCCATGTCTTTCTCTCTCCAACCCCCCCATTTTATATCTCTCTCCCTTCCCATGTATGTTTCTTTTCTCCCCACCCCATGTCTGTCTGTCTGTCTCTCATCCTCCCCCCCATAACTGTTATTTCCCCCCCCCCCATATCGATTATCTCTCCTTCACCTCCCCATATCTCTTTCCCTTGGCTTCCCCTCCCCATATCTGCCCTCTCTCCGTCTCCACCCCCAAACCTGTTCTCTGTCCCCATATCTGATCTCTCTCCCACTCCTCCTACATCTCTGTTCGCTCTCCCCCCTCCTTCCCATCTCTGTTCTCTCTCCCACTCCTCCCCATCTCTGTTCACTCTCCCCCTTCTCCCTATCTCTGTCCTCTCCCCCTCCCCCATTTCTGTTTTCTCCTCCTCCCCATCTCTGTTCTCTTTCCCCATCCTCCTCATCTCTGTTCTCTCTCCTCCCTATTTCTGTTCTCTCCCCTCCCTATTTCTGTTCTCTCCCCCTCCCCATTTCTGTTCTCTCCCCCTCCCCAATTTCTTTTATTTCCCCCCTCCCTATTTTTGTTCTCTCTCCCCCTCCTCCCCATCTCTGTTCTCTCTCCCCCTCCTCCCCATCTCCGTTCTCCCCCCCTCACCCATTTCTGTTCTCTCCCCCTCCTAAATTTCTTATCTCTCCTCCCTCCCCATTTCTGTTCTCTCTCCCCCTCCTCTCCCATCTCTTTTCTCTCCCCCCCTCCTCTCCATCTCTGTTCTCTCTCCCCCCCCTCCTCCCCATCTCTGTTTTCTTCCCCCCCTCCCTGTTCTCTCCCCCTCCCCATTTCTGTTCTCTCCCGCTCCCCCATTTCTGGTCGCACACGCCGAAGGCCGGCCCTGATTATCATTTATCTATGCATGTGGAAGTTGCTGCATGCTAGACTGGGGCACGCGATATGGCCACACACTGGTCTCTTTAGTCCTATGCACAATGTGATCGGCACTGGGTAGTAGGCCAGAAGGGTAGAAACCTACAGCTCAGTTGCATGAGAGGGCATCGGCCTAGATATGAGCTATCATTGTTGTGCCCCCTCAACTGTGTGCTCCTGAGGCAAGTGCCACTTTAATTACTGCTTTGCCTGCAATGGTAACCTATCCTAAAGAGGCTAAATGCAAAATTGGCAGGCCTCCTCACCCATTGCTGGTACCAAGCATCTGTAGGGCGCTGCTGGTCTTTCACAGTTCGATTGTGGTGCATGCAAGGCTACAGAAGGATAGTATATGCACTCACTCAGGAGAGCATGTTGAAACCATTATGAGACTGTGACAATAGGCTTTTTCAGATATGCACTCATCTGGGCTAATGACTGGCAAAGCATCAAAAGAACATGAATTTAATGAGGTTGTAAAGCAGTTTTCATGTTCAGATATGAATATCATGGAATGGAAGGTCTACACTGGCTAGCATTAATGAAGGGCCATCCTCTTCAATCTCGCTGTACTGCTGTGTCAGTAGTTTGGACTGTCTGATCATCATGGAAACTGTTCTGCACAGCTGGTGGGGTGTTAAAAATTTGTCATCAGAACGACTGGGGAAGGAACTGTTATGGAGAGCAATTACCTTGAAGTTCAGCCAGCTGTGTCGGCTGTCTGAGCATCATGGGAACATTTCTTCACACCATCTGGGGTGCCGCAGACTAGCCACTAAATGGTTGAAGGAGTTGCTGTTGAGGACCACAGTTTTCATTTTGCTGAGGCTGCCAAACAGCAGACCGGTCATTACAGGAACTGTTTTCCACTACAGCTGGGGAACCATTGACCAATTCTCACTCGATTAGGGAAGATGCTGCTGCGGACAACATTTCCCATGACACTTTGACATCAGAGCTGTTATTGAGAACAGTTCCCATTGTATGGATAAGGTTTACTATCACTGGATTGGAGAAAGTGATCTTGCGGAAATTAGTTTTCCAGCATTTTTGCATAAAAACCTAAATTTAATGTTGGAATTAAAAATCAAATGGATGTTATATACCCGTTATATGGAAAATGTGCTGTGTAGTACAACTGGAATATGTTTTTTTTTTTAACGTAAATATTTCACTTTGAAACCATTTTATTACATAGCAGATAATGAAAACAGGTTTTGAACACTAATGGATCCCATTATAAATAAATATTGTCTATTGTCAAGTGGATCAGCTGGAGAAAAAATGTACAACTGCATAAATAAAATAGTAATTTTATCAATGGTCTACGGAATATAGAAAACTAGATTTTGACCACAGATAATGACTACTTTGACCATCTTGTCTGCCCATACCAAAATATGAGCTTTCTCTTAAAGGACAACCGCAGCCAAAACATAAGTAATGTTTAATTGAAGGATTGAAAGATCAAGTATAGAAATTTTAAATAGAAATGTTTTAATGAAATAATATAAATACTGTAGCTTACTGAGCCATCTTTGCTCTGTGTAGCTCTAATAGGGAGCGGACATGTTTAGAATCTTAACCACAGGATGTTCCCTGGTGAGTTCACATAACTCTGTCAGGTAATAGTCACTGATGCCTATGGAATTCTAATCAACATCAAAGACCAGATGATTACAGCTGTAAAATATCTCATGGGGACAAAAGATGAGGAACACTACCAAATGAGCAGGCAGTAGAGCCAGGATGCACTTTCAGTCTAGTGAGTAGAAAGTCTGGATAACAGAGGAGAAGGGTTTTGTGCTGGACTGGAGTAACTAGTTAAGTTCAAATAAAATAAAATGGTGTGCAGGTGTGCTTAAAGGAAAATGTAAAAAAAAGGCACATTTTTAATCCCCATCATGTGTGAGAAATTTGCTCATACTATAAACCAACCTGATATATCAGGGGCATGTATAAACAGCGTATACTGGCACAATCGGCATGTGCACCAGTGTAAAGCAGACTCACGGGAGTCTGCATAATATACACTGAATGCGTAGATTTAGATTGTATCTGCACCCGTTGCTCCACCGCAGCCTATAAATAAAATATACAGTAAAAGCAAAGTTTGATGGAGATCTCTCTCTCCTGCACTGCAAAGTGTCGGGAGCTATAAAAAAAAAAAAAAAAGTGCAATCGTTGTTATACAAAATAGCGATAGCGCTCTTTTTTTTTTTTTTTTATAAAACTCCCAACAATTTGCAGTGAGGTAGTTTTTATACATTTTGGTTTTTTTAAATGTTTAATAGTTTTTATACATATCCCCCATTCAGCACACTTTAAAATGTTGTTGCTGAGGATCTGCCCTGGATGCTGATATTGCACAGCACTCCACTTATCCCTATGTAAGAACCTGTTTATTACATGGCATACTTTAAATATAATTTCTTATAGCTGTTATCTTTTCTTGGAGGTACACTGGGATATTGTACAGGAGTGTGATTTCTGAACTGAACTGTATATTGGAACAACAGACATCCATTCCTTATATATCAGGTTGTAGTATACTAAACCCTGAGAAATTATCTCACATACACTGGGGATTGACATTGTTGGGTTTTTTTTATCCTATAAGCGCACCTTTCCAACATTTTATTTGTGAGTTTGGATTATACATAACAAATGGCGATTACACCTTTCTTTACCGCTCCCGACACTTTGAAGTGTGGGGAGTTTTTATTCATGACCCCCACTGTCGTCAACATGTATGTAAAAGTCACATACATGTTAAGCAAAAGAACACTTGTTGACCAAATTGGCAGACACAATACAACGTGGTTCCATTGGGCCAAATTCATGGCTGATCCTCTAACATTGCCCCTTCTGGAAGTGTCACCTTGTGCCGACTCTCCCTGTGGGAGATTACCCTGAGCCTCATTGCCCAACCCCACCCCCCACTCCCTCCTCGCTCCACTTCCGCCCCTCCATTTTTCCCCCTCTCTCTTTCGTTTTTACTTCTTCCCTTCCCAATTCTGTTTTACTATCCTACCCTGTCCATCCCCCCGCCTCTGGTTGATGCTATGTACCACAGTACCCAATGTACTATCAATGATATTACTCTCTCCTGAAAAAAGAAAAAGAAAAAATTGTGACTACACTAGGTAATGTATTAGAGAAAAAAATCCCAAGAATAAAATGTAATAACATTATCACATCCTCCAGTCAGTTAAAAAAATAATACATTAGCATAATGATAACATTTGTCTATTCAATGAAAGTTTTATTAAGTGTGACAATAACAGTTCAAAATACACTAAAAAGAAAAAGAAATGAGAAAAATCTTGAGAGACACTCTGTGTAATCCCCAGACATTCGGTCCTGCCGTTTCGGTCTCTTCTGCACCTCCCATTACAGCTGTTTCTTGTCGTAAATTCCATATAAAAATTGGACAGCACAAATTGAGCACAGCATTTAACACACACACAAAAATATGAAACCATTTAGCAGAGCTAAGAGCAGCCAAAGTCTACAAACTCCTTCTGCGCCTCATTAGAGCCGGGTAGAAATGAGCTGCGATGGAAACATACTAAAGCCACTTTACTTACAAGGGATAAATGAGATAAGAGAAGTCTGCAGCCATCTCCTGGCCTGGAATGTTAGTAACATACAGTGGTGTATCTTGGTTTTGTGCTGCCCTAGGCAGACAAAATGTGGGCACCCCACCCAACCACGTTGCACACACACGACATGCCCCATCACCCACGTTGCACACCCACGACATGCCCCATCACCCCATTATATGTCCCATCACCCACATTGCACACACACTAAATGCCCAATCACCCCATTATATACCCCCATCACCCACATTGCACACACATTAAATGCCTAATCACCCCATTATATACCCCCATCACCCACATTGCATACACACTAAATGCCACCATCACCCTCATTACATTGGAAGGAGCTTAAGCTTGCTGAACGGTGGGGGAGGGAGCCAAAAATTTTGAAGCACCAGAAGTGTGCTTTAACACCCTCTGGCAAAATGCCGCCCTCTGGAAAAGTGCCGCCCTAGGCAAGTGCCTTGTTTGCCTTGTGGAAGATACACTACTGGTAACATAGTATACATTATCTGACATATAAACAACTAGACGAAGACCTTTGAAACAATACCTATCAGCGGAATGGTGGAATTGAGACCACTTTCATTGAAGCACTGAAGTCTGTATATATAGTGGCAACTTGGTACAGAGCTTAGAGCAAAGCTACAAACTGCATGAGTGGTACAGAGCCAGACACTGATGGATAGAGAGAGCCCCTCTTAGAGTGAGTGGGGGAAAGAAGACAAATAAAGTGTTAGAAAAGGCAGGAAATGGAATGTAGAAACACTATGTCTGTTCTTACAATCACCACTATGTTTCTTTAACGAGGGGATCATCATAAATGAATGGATTTAGTCAAGCAAAGAGGGGCTTTATGGAAATCATTTTTTGCAAGTCCATTTATGAAGTGAAAACCTATTCATTGTCCCTTTGTTCCTGGATTTCCTTCTGCTACATAAAAATCAGGAACTGAATTAAAACCTAAAGAAATTACTCTGGATATTTAATTCCTCTTACCCATACTATTGCTCATTTTTGGCACGTTCTTCTTGGTTTATAACTAGATCTGTCAGTCTTGCTATTGTGGACTACATTTCCCATAATGCAAAGTTAAGCTGTGGCTGCCTGAGCGCCATAGGAAATATAATTCACCATAATAATAGTGCAAGGGTTGGTAATCACTGCCTTTGGGCTCAGAATAAATCCATGCAGCAAAACATAAAGGAAAAATCAACAAACAAAATCCTAGCTCCAATCCGAGCACTTACTACACATAAAGTAATGCCCCTTACTAACCCAGGGTAATAATCTAAGCAACAAATTAAACATTGGTTTCACCAACCTTTAGCACTTTCACTGGTGCTGCTCTGCACAGACCTGCTCTCTCTCTGCAGGTCAGATTGTATCTCTCTTCTTTCTACTCTGAGATCAGCTAATTAAAGCCTCAGCAGTTGCTAATTGGGGCAGGTGAATGAGTACAGGCTATGTAGGATTCTGGGTCCTACATACCTTCCTTCTATTACCCTCCCATAGACTGTCACAGGACACATATTAATATGGATGGCCTTCCAAAAACGATTGCCTTGCACAGTATTCTAGCAAGTTCCTTTTCGTCTTCCTTTCATTTGTACTCAGGTAACAGCGTTCGAGCCCAGTGTCAAGTGCTGCTTTATTTAGCGATCTGGCTTAATATTCAGGCAGCAACTACTACTGGAACAGATGGAGCAGGAAATTGTCTGGATCCCAAATATATTCTAGGATTTTCAGGATTCTTATGATATTGTTTCTGGAGCCGCTGCCCAGGTCATCAATGTCGATTTGAATCTTACTCATAAAATCTTAAAGTCCATTTGTAAATGGCTCTGTAAGCACATTCTCCTGTTTCCCAGTTTAGAAATTTCACTGGAAAACTATTCAGATCTTATTAAACTGGCTCAAACATCCACTTTCACTTGTACAAGGCTTGAGCTGTAAAACCATTTCAAAGTGGACATGTAATCTGGAGTTCATTCCTTGTTCTGGGTCACCAGGAAAGCCCAACTGAGCAATTTCATTATGAAATTGCTTTAACACCAATTACTCTTTTGTTCTCCAGTCTTTAAATAACTCCTGTGAAAAATGTACTTAGACAAACATCCTCCTACACTATCCATAACCTTCTTATAATGGTTTAATTCAATCTAAAATGAAACATTGTGGCTGTGTGTATGTGACACTATAGGCATTTTACACTGTGTATTTGTATGTGTTCGTGTGATAAAGTGTAGATTTGACTGTGTCACAGTGTGACTGTGTATGTATTGAATGTGTGACTGCATGTGTATGTATGGTATGTCTGACTGTGTATGTGTGGATAAATGTCTGCAGGGCCGCCATCAGAAATCTCAGAGCCCCTTACTGAAAAAAGTTCATAGAAAAATTAATTGTATGAATGTGTGACTGTGTAAATGCCACTGCATATTTTTGTGTATGTCATTTATGACTATGTATGAGTGACTGTGTATATCTGTAACTGTACATACATATGTATGTATATATGTATATCATATGAGCAGAATTTAGTGTTAGGTCCTACCTATATTGGAGAACTTTGACATAGTGGTGGGCTAAGCATAATATGGCCATATAATGTGACTAAATCTCAAAATGTGTTATCTTAGAAAGATGTTTTTAAGAAGTTTTAATGAAAACTAGAGCTTTATGAGTTTGTAACTTGATTGTATATCAGTGCGCTTCTCCCTTTGGACTGTGTATAACTATTTGATCTTCAGACGCACCCCCTTATAATAAATGCTAGTGCTTCCATTTTGGACTTGTTATATTTATTTGTGTATGTATATATGTATGTATAAATATATGTATACAGTATATCTCACACATATAGAAGTGAGTAGCAAAATATATGTGACAGCCTGTAAGTGTGTTTAGGTGATAGGCACATTGTAATAGATGGGGAGGGGGCATTAAACGTTCATGAAAATTGGAAGGGGGCTCAAAAAGGTTGGGAACCCTGACACTAAAGTTCTTATTTGCTGACACATTCAATGGATTCGGATTAGGCATAATTGCCGAACTGAATAGATCAGCCATTTGCTTTATTTCGGGTCCGATATGGCTATTCTGAGAGTTCAGATACTGAATCGTTAGAGGCATTCAGATCAGAACAATTTCACTATGAAAAGCATAGCACTTCGGCTACACAGAATGCGGGCATCAACCATGAATACAATACTTATTAGGGGATGATCGCAGCATTACAGACTTTTAAATTCGCCTTCTATCAGAAAAAAAAAGGCAGTAACAGCCCACTGATAATTTGCCCATTAATATGCCACAGCCAATCCTCCCCCCCAGTGGCGTAGCGTGGGTTGTCAGCACCCGGGGCAAGGCAAGTAATTTGTGCCCCCTAACCCGTGGATTTTAGCACTCGAGTCTCTTCTACTAGATTAGTTAAAGAAACCCTTACCCCCCAAGCACATGTATTGTTTGTTATGAAAATACTTATGTAATTAAAGTAAAATGCATCTAAATACAAGTTTATTTTCCAACACTTTATTGAGTGCGAACATGCATTACACACATTCTCCACATTTTCAGCAGGTCTATGAATACAAATATACACATGTAGTAACCTAGCATGGGCCATGCTATTATATGTCGTCTCACAACCATCGTAAACGACAAACAATATCAAGAACAAAAACTAAACATCAAAATGGAACCATACCCTGGAGATGATCCAAGACTGGGCTAGATGGAGCCAACTTCCTCAATCCTGTACCTCTAATGTTACCCCCCCCCCCCCCCCCCCACACACACACACACACATATGCCATAATTGTTGTGCCATTCAGATGCCAGTAATATTGTAACTTTCGGATGCCAGTAATATTGTGCCAGTCAGAGCCCAGTAATATTGTGCCAGTCAGAGCCTAGTAATATTGTGCCAGTCAGATGCCTGCAATATTGTGCCAGTCAGATGCCTGCAATATTGTGCCAGTCAGAGCCCAGTAATAATGTGCCAGTCAGATACCAGTAATATTGTGCCAGTCAGATACCAATAATATTGTGCCAGTCAGATACCAGGAATATTGTGCCTGTCAGAGCCCAGGAATATTGTGCCTGTCAGAGCCCAGGAATATGGTGCCTGTCAGATGCCTGTAATATTATGCCAGTCAGATGCCTGTAATAGTGTGCAGTCAGAGGCCAGGAATATTGTGCCAGTCAGATGCCTGTAATATTGTGCCAGTCAGATGCCTGTAATATTATGCCAGTCAGATGCCTGTAATATTATGCCAGTCAGATGCTTGTAATAGTGTGCCAGTCAGAGGCCAGGAATATTGTGCCAGTCAGAGGCCTGTAATATTGTGCCAGTCAGATGCCTGTAATATTATGCCAGTCAGATGCCTGTAATATTGTGCCAGTCAGAGCCCAGTAATATAGTGCCAGCCAGATGCCTGTAATATTATGCCAGCCAGATGCCCAGTATTATTGTGCCAGCCAGATGCCCAGTAATATAGTGCCAGTCAGATGCCCAGTATTATTGTGCCAGTCAGATGCCCAGTATTATTGTGCCAGCCAGATGCCCAGTAATATAGTGCCAGTCAGATGCCCAGTATTATTGTGCCAGTCAGATGCCCAGTATTATTGTGCCAGCCAGATGCCCAGTAATATAGTGCCAGTCAGATGCCCAGTAATATAGTGCCAATCAGATGCCAAGTAATATAGTGCCAATCAGATACCCAGTAATATAGTGCCAATCAGATGCCCAGTAATATTGTGCCAATCAGATACCCAGTAATATTGTGCCAATCAGATACCCAGTAATATTGTGCCAATCAGATACCCAGTAATATAGTGCCAGTTAGATACCCAGTAATATTGTGCCAATCAGATGCCCAGTAATATAGTGCCATTCAGATACCCAGTAATATTGTGCCAATCAGATACCCAGTAATATAGTGCCAGTCAGATACCCAGTAATATTGTGCCAATCAGATGCCCAGTAATATTGTGCCAATCAGATACCCAGTAATATAGTGCCAGTCAGATACCCAGTAATATTGTGCCAATCAGATGCCCAGTAATATTGTGCCAATCAGATACCCAGTAATATAGTGCCATTCAGATACCCAGTAATATAGTGCCAATCAGATACCCAGTAATATTGTGCCAATCAGATACCCAGTAATATAGTGCCAATCAGATACCCAGTAATATTGTGCCAATCAGATACCCAGTAATATAGTGCCAGTCAGATACCCAGTAATATTGTGCCAATCAGATGCCCAGTAATATTGTGCCAATCAGATACCCAGTAATATAGTGCCATTCAGATACCCAGTAATATAGTGCCAATCAGATACCCAGTAATATAGTGCCAATCAGATACCCAGTAATATTGTGCCAATCAGATACCCAGTAATATAGTGCCAGTCAGATACCCAGTAATATTGTGCCAATCAGATGCCCAGTAATATTGTGCCAATCAGATACCCAGTAATATAGTGCCATTCAGATACCCAGTAATATAGTGCCAATCAGATACCCAGTAATATTGTGCCAATCAGATACCCAGTAATATAGTGCCAATCAGATACCCAGTAATATAGTGCCAATCAGATGCCCAGTAATATTATGCCAATCAGATACCCAGTAATATTGTGCCAATCAGATGCCCAGTAATATAGTGCCAATCAGATACCCAGTAATATTGTGCCAATCAGATACCCAGTAATATAGTGCCAGTCAGATACCCAGTAATATTGTGCCAATCAGATGCCCAGTAATATTGTGCCAATCAGATACCCAGTAATATAGTGCCAGTCAGACACCCAGTAATATAGTGCCAGTCAGATACCCAGTAATATTGTGCCAATCAGATACCCAGTAATATAGTGCCATTCAGATACCCAGTAATATAGTGCCAATCAGATACCCAGTAATATAGTGCCAATCAGATACCCAGTAATATTGTGCCAATCAGATACCCAGTAATATAGTGCCAGTCAGATACCCAGTAATATTGTGCCAATCAGATGCCCAGTAATATTGTGCCAATCAGATACCCAGTAATATAGTGCCAGTCAGATACCCAGTAATATTGTGCCAATCAGATACCCAGTAATATTGTGCCAATCAGATACCAGGAATATTGTGCCAGTCAGATACCCAGTAATATAGTGCCAATCAGATACCCAGTAATATTGTGCCAATCAGATACCCAGTAATATAGTGCCAATCAGATTCCCAGTAATATTGTGCCAATCAGATACCCAGTAATATAGTGCCAATCAGATACCCAGTAATATAGTGCCAATCAGATGCCCAGTAATATAGTGCCAATCAGATACCCAGTAATATAGTGCCAGTCAGATACCAGGAATATTGTGCCAGCCCCCCCCCCCCCCCCGTACTTACATGAAGCGGCTCCGTGTCCCCCGCCGGATGTCTCCTCCGTGCAGTCTTCCCTCTTGCACGGAGGAGGGAAGCAGACACCGGATGTGACGCGACGTCACATCCGCCGACAGTTTTTTTTTTTTTTTTTTCCGGCCGTCGCATCCATCGGATGCGGCTTGCCGGAAAAAAGCGTTCACAAGCGCAATGCGCTGTGAACGCGGCAGCAGGGGCTGGGGGCCCACGGGACAGCTGCCTTGGGGCCCCCCAGGAGTAAATGGGCCCAGGGCAGCTGCCCCGTTTGCCCCGCGTTAAAGACGGCCCTGGCGGCCGCATAGGGCTAGTGCGCCCCCCCAGATATTGCGCCCGGTGCGGCCGGCCCCCCCTGCACCCCCCACGCTACGCCACTGCTCCCCCCTTCCCCAGTACTTACCTGGATGCTGCTTGTCTTCTGCAGTCTCCTCCGCAGGGTTTCTTCCTGCACACAGGTCAGTTATGACTTGCCGTCATTTCTGGTCGGCTGTGACTAAAAGCCTGCTGGCTGCTGCCCGATCGAGACACACGGGCAGCGTGGGCCCACGGGGCAGGTGCTTTGGGTCCCCAGGAATGAAGGGGCCCTGGTAGCTGCCCTGTTTGCCCACGAATCTGTCTCCCGTTGGGGACAGTTGTTTAGAATAGGGAGTCGGCAGGATATTTTTAAAGAATTGTTGGATTCATTTTTATTTTTTGGTGGCCCACCATCAATGCTACAACAGGTAATCATTTTTATTTCACAGGGCACCCCTTGAGTGCCAGTGGTGTGGGCAATGATTTTCACTTTTTTTAGGGGAATCGTCACCCCTACCTGGGTAAGCTAGAGGTGGGGGGGGGGGGGGGGGATAGGTAGGGAATATTTAACTTTATGGATTTTATTTAATGGAGTCTGGGGGTAATAGATAAAAGTCTATGGGATGATAGAGGTTACTTTCAGTTCAGTGTATTTCAGGTTGCTATGACAGTCAAATTGTAAGGTTATTAAATATAGAAACATAGAATGTGTCGGCAGATAAGAACCATGCGGTCCATCTAGTCTGCCCAATTTTCTAATGCCTATCCCATTCATGTGTAAACTCCTTCACTGTGTTTACCTCTACCACTACCAATGGAAGGCTATTCCATACATCTACTACCCTCTCAGTAAAGTAATATTTATTGATATTACTTTTAAATCGTTGCCTGTCTAATTTAAGACTATGTCCTCTAGTTGTGGTAGTTTTGCTTCTTTTAAATATACTCTCTTCCTTTACTGTGTTGATTCCCTTTATATATTAAAATGTTTCTATCATATCCCCCTGTTACGTCTTTCCTCCAAGCTATACATGTTAAGATGCTTTAACCTTTCCTGGAAAGTTTTATCCTTCAACCCATCAACCAGTTTAGTAGCCCTTCTCTGAACTCTCTCCAAAGTATCAAGGTGCATAATCTTGCACTTGTCCACATTAAATGTCAGTTGCCACAGCTCTGACCATTTTTCTAGTTTAGCTAAATCATTTGCCATTTGGCTTATCCCTCCATGAACATCAACCCTGCTGCAAATTGTTGTATCATCAGCAAAAAGACATACATTACTAACAAGACCTTCTGTAATATCACTAATAAAAATATTAAAGAGAATCATATCGTTGAGGTACCCCACTAGTAACAAGACCTTGCATTGAATATACTCCATTGACTACAACCCTCTGTTGCCTGTCACTCAGCCATTGTCTATCCAGGGGTCCTCAAACTACGGCCCGCAGGCCACATGCGGCCCGCCGAGCACATTTATCCGGCCCGCGGGGGGTGCTGCCGGCACCCCCTGCTCCCCGCTGTTTACCCTTTCTTTTTTCTTCTTGCAGCCGCAGAAGATGCGGCTGCAGGAAAACGAAAAAAATAAATAAATAAATAAATAATCACCGCGACCGGATGTGACGTTTCGTCACATACGGATCCGGTAACTGTTTCCTCCTCCGTGCAGGGAGGAGGGAACACTGCACGAGACGTCCGGCCGGGGACACAGCAGCTGGAGGTAAGTGATGGGGAAGGGGGGGGGGAGGTATAACGAGCACTGTACTATTCCCGGGCATCTGACTGGCACCCTATTCCCGGGACTCTGACTGGCACCCTATTCCCGGGACTCTGACTGGCACCCTATTCCCGGGACTCTGACTAGCACCCTATTCCCGGACTCTGACTGGCACCCTATTCCCGGACTCTGACTGGCACCCTATTCCTGGACTCTGACTGGCACCCTATTCCTGGACTCTGACTGGCACCCTATTCCTGGACTCTGACTGGCATAATATTACTGGACTCTGACTGGCATAATATTACTGGACTCTGACTGGCATAATATTACTGGACTCTGACTGGCACACTATTCCCATTGAAATACTGGTAAGTTTGTTGATTTAACTTTACTTCATTTTAAATATTGTATTTGTTCCCGTTTTGTTTCTTCACTTCAAAATAAGATATATGCAGTGTGCATAGGAATTTGTTCATAGTTTTTGTTTTTACTATAGTCCGGCCCTCCAACGGTCTGAGGGACAGTGAACTGGCCCCCTGTTTAAAACGTTTGAGGACCCCTGGTCTAATCCATTCAACAATATTGAAATCCAAACTCAAAGATTGCAGTTTATTGATAAGCCTTCTGTGTGTGACAGTGTCAAGAGCCTTACTGAAATTAAGGTAAGCAATGTCTACTGCACCACCCTGATCTATTATTTTAGTCACCCAATCCAAAAAATCAAAAGGATTAGTTTGGCATGATCTCCCAGAAGTAAATCCATGTTGTCTCTGATCTTGAAATCCATGTGATTTTATATGTTCAACAATACTATTCTTTCACAAGGTTTCCATTATTTTCCCCATTACTGAAATAAGACTTACTGGTCTATAGTTGCCCGACTCCTCCCTACTACCTTTCTTGTGAATGGGCACAACATTTACTAATTACCAATCTTCTGGGACTACTCCCGTTAACAATGATTGGTTAAATAAATCTGTTAATGGTTTTGCTAGAACACCACTAAATTATTTTAATAACTTTGGATGTTTCTCATCAGGGCCCATCAACTTATTTGTCTTTACTTTAGACAGCTGAAGTAAAAACTCTTTCTCTGTAAACTTACATGCATCAAAAGACTCATTAGTCTTTTACCCTAAATGAGGTCCCTTACCCTCATTTTCATTTGTAAAAACTGAACAAAAATATTCATTTAGGCAGTCTGCGAGGCCTTTATTAGTGGTCACCTCAGGGAAAATTGTGTAGCTTGAAATTCGACTTGCCCCGCTGTACCCCAAATCTTTCTGAGATTTTGGCCAATTAGTTTCTACGTATATTGTGTAGACCCGTCAGTGATTATGTATTCCTTGCTCATTGCTGTGTTTCTTTCCAGGAGTCTGTTCTCTTTGAGTGAAAATGTAAATGGAGAGTGGAACATCAGCACATTGTAACCAAGTAAACAAATGCAAACTCAATCTGAAGCACAATTAAAGACAACCCAATGCAAGTTTAAACCTAATTTTCCTGAATTTCCTCAATTTGATATGAGGAAATGAGATGGAAGAATGCTTTACCGGATTTGAAATTGCTGTAATTGCTTGCAACATAACGGGCCATGCTAGGAAGCCAGGCATGACTGTCATTAGGCTGGAAAGTGTCTATTGCGTGCTTAGCACTCAGCCAGGAGATTAGAAAGCAGTCACATCAACTTTAAACATATGACAATTATTTATTTACAATGTCTATAAAGCTGGGGGAGGTTTTAAGAAATCAAGAAAATTACACATTTGTACAATTCAGTCAAACTATGAGAAACCACTAGATTACATAAGACTGGCATTGATTGGCCAGGTCTAGAGTTACCACACAGTCTCTATTTTATCGACTTAAAGCCATTGTTAAGTTTATGGAGACAATAGCGTGTCTGGTATATTTTTTTTATCCAGGTCTTTACATTTTCTTTTCTTTTTCATAAGTTTCCTTAAGGATTCACCAATATGCATATCATATATATATATATATATATAATAACAACAGATAAAGCCATAAATGCGTAAAGAAATTGAAGGGTTTAATAAACTTCTCATGAATACCTACAATAATAGCACCGCATAGATATGAAATAACATAAACGAGTTCCAGCCATCTTAGAAACATAGAATGTGTTGGCAGATAATAATCCTTTGGCCCATCTAGTCAATCTTGAAAGCAATGGCAGTATGGTGGAGAAAATCGGTCACTGAAGTGTCAGTGTGGACCCTGTGATTATCCTTATAGTGTCTAAAAATGTCATGGCAGAATGGCTATATAATCTTGTTTCCAATGTGCTTGCTGGTGACATAGTTGCCCCCAAACTGCTTATAGATGACATATTTGCTCCCAAACAGCGTATTGGTGCCACCCTTGTCCCCAAACAGCTTGCCACTGCCATATTTGTCCCCATATAGTTTGTCACTGCCATATTTTGCTGCAAACAGCTTGTCAGTGAAATATTTGCTACCAAAACATTTGTCAGTGCCATTTTTGGACCCAAAAAACGTATCAGTGCAATCCTTGTCCCCAAACAGATTTTCAATGCCATATTTGTCCCCATTTAGCTTGTCACTGCCATATTTTGCGGCAAACAGCTTGTCGGGGACAAATTTGCTGCTGAAACAACTTGTCAGTGCCATCTTTGGCCCCAAACAGCTTATCAGTGCAATCTTTGTCCCCAAGCAGATTGTCTGTGCTTCTTTAAACCAGTGCAGCTTGCCAGCCCTGGCTTCATTCCCAATTAGCTTTTCAGTGCAGTTTTAGTGTCCAAACAGCTTGAAATGCCATCTTTGTGTGCAAACAGCTTGCCACTGGTATCCGGTGCTCAGACTTTACACAAACCACCATGCAGGTGTGGGGGGGGGGGGGATCAGAGCGTGAAATATGTTCATCCAGCCCATTCTGCACAGCGCGTGGGTGAGCCAGCGAGCAGGCAGAAATGTCAAGGAGGGTGGCATTTTAGAATTATTATTCTCACTCACTTTTTATCCTCTTGGTCTGTGGTAGAAAGTTGTCAGGTCTCTTTAGGGCTGTTGACCAAAATGTGTGGAGGTGGAAGAAAAGTTGTTTGGGAGTTTCCAGATATTTCAGTCAGTTTATTTGGTGTTTCCACAACATATCAATCTCAGTGGGTTCCCACTTTGGAAATTCCTGATGCTAATAACTTCTGAGGATGCTTAATCTGTGGTAAACGTTGATTCACACTTTCCTTTTACTACTTGGAAATTATCTCCATAGAAAGCTAACATTCTGTATAATATATTGCATTTTGTTTTTACTTCTAAATATTCTTTGTGGAATTTATATTTTCCCATTTTTTTAAACTGTTTGGGCACAAAGTTGGCACTGGCAATTTTTTTAGGCACAGATATGGCAGAGGCAAGCTGTTTGGGGATAAATACAGCACTAGGCATATATGTTATTGATAAGCTATTGGGGGGGCAAAGACGTTACTGAGAAGCTGTGTGGGGAAAAAGATTGCAGTGACAAACTTTTTGGGACAAAGATGGAACTAACAAGCTTTTTGGGGGCAAAGATAACACTGTCAAGCTGCTTGGTTGTAGAGATGGCATCTGCAAGCTGCTTGGGTACAGAGATAGCACTGACAAGCTGCTTGGGGGCAGAGATGGCACTGGCAAACTGTTTGGGGACAGAGATGATAGAGGTGGAGCCTAAAGTGATGGATCCAAAATAAGAAGAGATGCAGCCTAGACATTAAGGGATGAGGCAAATGAATATCAAGGGGGTGGGTTTAGGTAGGCCTAGGGCAACACACAACCTAAATTCACCACTGCACACAGCAGAATCGCAAAGGCAAGACAGAGCTGTTTGGTACAGCACACAATAAATTAATGGACAGATACTATGCCCAGGATGAAAACCATGAACAGCTGCTAGAAAAAAATTGCTGACATGGGATACATAATAATCATCAGCCTCCTTATTAACTGGTTATCAGGGACCTATCGGAGCACACCTGTCACTCGGAGGCACAACGTCCCTCGGGTATTTCTGGGGGTTTGTGTGCTGAGAGCAGCCAGCACACAAACCCCCGGAAATACCCGAGAGACGTTGTTACATCCGAAAGATAATGCTGCGCTGAATTCGGCAACAGAGTTACTCACTCTGTTGCCAATTCAACATGCACGAAAAGTATATGAAAATTATACTTATAATTAATGAGCAAATTATCAGTGACTATTAATGAGCAAATTATCAGTGGCATATTAATGAGAAAATTATCAGTGGCACATTAATTAGCAAATTATCAGTGGCATATTAATGAGCAAATTATCAGTGACTATTAATGAGCAAATTATCAGTGACTATTAATGAGCAAATTATCAGTGGCACATTAATTAGCAAATTATCAGTGGCATATTAATGAGCAGATTATCAGTGGCATATTAGTGGACAAATTATGAGTGGCATATTAAGTCTTGGATGTGCAATGTCGGTAATAGGGAAGCAGCAAATCCTGGATGTGCAATACAGGTGATGGGGCATGTCCTGTGTATTTAAATCATTGACATGATATACAAAGACCTGGAAAAAATGACTTTGGGAGGGAAGAGGTGCAAGAGGGAGATTTGGGGGGACAGAATTTCTTTCAGTAAGGGACCCTGACATTTCGGATGGCAGCCCTGATGCCACATGGGATACATGAACAAACAATGTTTTAAACCTACAATCAAGTATGGTATGCAGCAGATTTAAAACCAAAAATTTAGACTGAATTTAAACCCTAAAATCTGTTCTGGAGCATATATCATAGTTATATGTTATGCAAGGCCATATGGTAACTATTATGTAGCTTTTGCTTTGATGGGGGGGGTCAAAAAACACAAAATACAAAAGAAATAAAAACAATCATGATTGAATTAAAACTATGTTGCCAACCAGTTGCTACACTGTTGTGTTTCCTGCACTTAAAGGGCCCTGCTATAGCCAGGGCCGGACTGGCCTACTGGCATACAAGGAAAAGCCGCCCACCCTTGGACCGCTTTAACCAATTCGGCTGCGGCCGCTTTAAGAACTTCGGCTGCGGCCAAATTGCATTTCCAAGCGCTACCATTTGTAGGCAACAAAGAAGTTCGCCTAAGGTGCCGGCTCTTGGGGCCAACATCTGCTGCTGCCGGCAGCCCCATTTTTTTAACTCCTCCAGGGTGCCTCCACCTCCTCCAGCCAGTCTTAGAGGAAACTGCTGGGCAAGGCCTGTGCATTCACACTGGGGCAAATATTAGGAGCACAATATTGCTGGGGCAAGCTTATTTTATTTTAATTGTGTGTGAGTGAGTGACAAAGTGTGTGTGTGTGTGTGTGTGTGTGTGTGTGTGTGTGTGTGTGTGTGTGTGTGTGTGTGTGTGTGTGAGTGGCAGAGTGTGTGTGTGAGTGTGTGTGTGAGTGAGTGAGTGAGTGTGTGTGTGAGTGAGATGTATGCTGACGCTAACATATATGGGAGAAATGCCCCAAAATAAAAAGGATATGGAGCAAATTAAATAGCATCATTAATGTGATCATTCCCATCACAGTGACATTAACACCTTGGAATGCACTCAATGCTCAATCTAAAAATTAATAACCTAACAGTGGATGTAAGATTATATACAGCTAGCAGATGGAAACAATTATAGGTATCCTGGTATGATGTGATTACAAGAATGAATAAAACGTGTGTAAATGAGTATTGTGAATTACAAATACAGGGAGTGCAGAATTATTAGGCAAATTAGTATTTTGACCACATCATCCTCTTTATGCATGTTGTCTTACTCCAAGCTGTATAGGCTCGAAAGCCTACTACCAATTAAGCATATTAGGTGATGTGCATCTCTGTAATGAGAAGGGGTGTGGTCTAATGACATCAACACCCTATATCAGGTGTGCATAATTATTACGCAACTTCCTTTCCTTTGGCAAATTGGGTCAAAAGAAGGACTTGACAGGCTCAGAAAAGTCAAAAATAGTGAGATATCTTGCAGAGGGATGCAGCACTCTTAAAATTGCAAAGCTTCTGAAGCGTGATCATCGAACAATCAAGCGTTTCATTCAAAATAGTCAACAGGGTCGCAAGAAGCGTGTGCAAAAACCAAGGCGCAAAATAACTGCCCATGAACTGAGAAAAGTTAAGCGTGCAGCTGCCACGATGCCACTTGCCACCAGTTTGGCCATATTTCAGAGCTGCAACATCACTGGAGTGCCCAAAAGCACAAGGTGTGCAATACTCAGAGACATGGCCAAGGTAAGAAAGGCTGAAAGACGACCACCACTAAACAAGACACACAAGCTGAAACGTCAAGACTGGGCCAAGAAATATCTCAAGACTGATTTTTCTAAGGTTTTATAGACTGATGAAATGAGAGTGAGTCTTGATGGGCCAGATGGATGGGCCCGTGGCTGGATTGGTAAAGGGCAGAGAGCTCCAGTCCGACTCAGACGCCAGCAAGGTGGAGGTGGAGTACTGGTTTGGGCTGGTATCATCAAAGATGAGCTTGTGGGTCCTTTTCGGATTGAGGATGGAGTCAAGCTCAACTCCCAGTCCTACTGCCAGTTCCTGGAATACACCTTCTTCAAGCAGTGGTACAGGAAGAAGTCTGCATCCTTCAAGAAAAACATGATTTTCATGCAGGACAATGCTCCATCACACGCGTCCAAGTACTCCACAGCGTGGCTGGCAAGAAAGTGTATAAAAGAAGAAAATCTAATGACATGGCCTCCTTGTTCACCTGATCTGAACCCCATTGAGAACCTGTGGTCCATCATCAAATGTGAGATTTACAAGGAGGGAAAACAGTACACCTCTCTGAACAGTGTCTGGGAGGCTGTGGTTGCTGCTGCACGCAATGTTGATGGTGAACAGATCAAAACACTGACAGAATCCATGAATGGCAGGCTTTTGAGTGTCCTTGCAAAGAAAGGTGGCTATATTGGTCACTGATTTGTTTTTGTTTTGTTTGTGAATGTCAGAAATGTATATTTGTGAATGTTGAGATGTTATATTTGTTTCACTGGTAAAAATAAATAATTGAAATGGGTATATATTTGTTTTTTGTTAAGTTGACCTAATAATTATCGGGTTCGGCTCCCCGTGCAGTGTGATGGGGAAGTGCTTGACAGGTCACGTGACCGGCGCACACATCGTGAGGGAGCTGAACAGGCAGCATGGTAGGACACCATGCTACCTGCCACTAGCTACCAGGGACAAGGGTAAATCCTGGGGGAATGGGGGCATGTATTGGGGGTGATGGGGACATGTATTGGGGGAGATGGGGGCATGTAATGGGGGTGATGGGGGCATGTAATGGGGGTGATGGAGACATGTAATGTGGGTGATGGAGACATGTAATGGGGGTGATGGAGGCATGTAATGGGGCAACAATTTGAGCAACATCAGCATATAGTTGCTATTGAAACCAAACAAACAGGGCCTAACTGGCTACCTGGATAAAGGCAGTGTGTGTGAGTGGCAGAGTGTGTAAATTTGAGTGTATAGAGTGAGAGTGGCAAAGTATGTGAGCTGCAGAGTGTGTGAGTGAGTGGCAGAGTGTGTAAATGGGTTTATCACAGTGCTCCACAGTAATAAAAAGAGAAGGGAACTCTCATATTGACAACTCTATTGATATTGTAACTCTGTTACGACAACTGTGTGTATGTGCTTGTGTCCCCGTGTGTGACTGTGCATGTGAGACACTGTTTATTTGTTGCTGAGGGTAGGCTCAGCAAAGGGTGGCAAAATATGTGAGGGTGCTGGATGATGAGGCCGCCAGAGTGCACTCTCACACTCTTGCAGCCAATGTAGTGCCGGCTTGCAGCCGGCTGGATATGGCATATAAGGCACCTTTTCCTTCTGCCTGCACCAGTGGCTGGGTGTCCATCTGCATGCTAGGGCAAGTCCTGAGTGCTGGGGCAAATCATGTGAGTTCAATCTAAGTACTTGTGTAAGTCCTTTGTGCAATCTTAGTGGGGTAAATCCTGGTGCAAGTCCTGGGTGCTCGGGTAAGTCATGGGTTCTGGGGAGAGTGCAAAATGTGTGCTGGGGAAGTCCTGTGAGTGCAATTAGGTTGCATGGGTAAGTCATGTGAGTGCAATCTGCATGCTGGGGGAAATCCTGGGTGCTGAGGAAAGTCCAGTGAGTGCAATCACAGATTGTGGAACAGCTACGTGCAATAGGTGAAGAAATGAAAGACAATCATATAGTAGCATTATTACTATGCAGCCTTCCAGAGTCATATGGTGCCCTTATAAATGCTCTAGAAACTAGACCAGAGCAGGAACTAACACTAGAATATACTAAAGGAAAATTAATTGATGAATAAAAGAGAAGAAAGGAAAATATGCATATTGAAGAGAATGAGAGATCAGAAGTAGCTCTAAAGGTGCATGAAGGAACAAGACAAAGCAAAGAAACCAGGGTATGTTTTCGCTGCAAAAAGGCTGGTCACCTGAAAAAGAACTGCTCAATATGGAAAGCTGAGCAGCAAAGAAGAGACACACCCACAAGAGAAAGAGTTAAAACAGCCACAAAGGAAACATGAGTGGTGCATCATGGAGTGGTACCTTTAAAGTAACTCAGAAAAGCACATCACACGGATGGTGAATTGACTCAGGGGCAACAAGTCACATGACAAGTGATGAAACGTTTTTTACAGAAATTGATTACAGTGCAAAAGACAACCTCTTCCTAGCAAATGGTAAAAGTATTACAGGTGAAGGTAACGGTCAAGGGTGAATTGCATCACACCTTCAGGGGGTCCTTGTAAAGAATGTTCTGTATGTTCCAAGCCTAGAAGGAAGCCTCCTATTATTGAAACCCCTTGCTAAAAATGGACTCACAGTTCAGTTCCTAGGCAATGAATGCACAATTCTAAACAAAGCAAAAGGAAGGTTGAATGAACACCTGTACAAACTCATCACTGCAAGAGAACAAGCCAAAGCAACAACTCATAATAAATGGGAAAGGAAGTGGAATTGTATCTAAAGAAACAAGGTATTGTTCACCAAACAACCCCTGAACAAAATGGTGTAGCGGAAAGAAAAAAAAACAGACTCTCACAGAAATGGCCAGATGTTTGCTTTCAGATGCCAACTTACCTAGTACTAAGGAGAAGCAATAATGGCTACAACATACCTACAGAACAGGCTACCATCAAAAACCATGGAAAGTACCCCATACCAAATGTGGAATGGATCAAAACCCAGTACAGGACATATCAGAGTGTTCGGCTGTAAAGCATATGCCCATGTCCCAAGCTAGAAATGTTCCAAGTTGGAGAACAAAGCCGTAGAAGGCATTCTGGTGGGATACAGTGAACAAAGTAAGGGATACAGATCCTTCACCCAAAGACCAACAAGGTCACAATAAGTTGCAGTGTTTATTTTGATGAAAGGGAAGCATCAGAAAAACCGATCCTAGAAAGCTGTGAAGAGAATTTGCCCACAGAATTATCAAGAGACGTTGACCAAAGTGAAGCTGCACAAGAGTCAGAAGAAGAAGTGGAACTTACAATGGACAAACCAGTAGAACCTACCGGAGAACCAGAAATCAGACAATCCACTCGGGTGACAAAAGGAATACCACCCTGCAGGCTGCCATACACTGCTAAGACATATGGAATACATGAACCAACATCATGGGAAAAATTGCCAAAGAGAAGCCAATCTTTTTTTCACTTTCTCTATGTCTGTCTTCATTTTACCTTTCACCAAGCTGGCTGCTGTTTTAAGTCACTAATATGTTCTAAATGTTTGCTGTTTATCCCCACAAGTAAAGCCTGATATGCTTCTTCACAATCTGAAAGTGTCTCTTTTTGATGCATAACTAACATCAGAAAGGTCCCAAAAGATGATTTAAACTATAACTAATGTATCAGAAAGGTCCCAACAGAACAGATGTGAACAATGCTTGGAAAAACAGTGGCACATAAAGGGTTTATGTACTTTATAAACATATATTTTTAAGGTGACACTATTTTTCAAGCATTGTTCACATCTGTTCTGTTGGGACCTTTCTGATACATTAGTTATAGGGCAGGATCAAAGTGTGACTAAAACACTGCATTTTTACTCCTTTTCCCCTAGACATTTAAAACCCATCCAGACTAGTTCATAGGATCAGCTCAATATGCTCTGAACTGGCCTGATAAAGCTTAACTGCTCCCCAACATGCCAAGAAATATGCGTAAACTGCAGTTCGACCTCCCTTTAATTCTCCAGATTTGTGGGGAAAATTTAACAGAAAAGTGAAAAGAATTGAAGTTAACATATTTCAAACACAAAAAATATTTATATACTATTATAACATGTAAGTGTTATATATTATAATTGAATATTTACATTCGAATAATAATTTTTAAATTGTAATAAATCTTATTTTATGTTCATTTTATTTGTATGTAATTAATGTCTCACTTTTGTTTGTTTTTTTTACAGATTTTGGCTATAGCCAAATTCCTCCCATGGACGTTTATGGGAGAACTTGGGGCATTTCTGTAATAGCTGAGGACCACCCAAAATTGCCCCAATATAAGCCAAACTCTTTTCCATATAAGTTTATCGGGAGGACCGACGCTACCATTTTGGCAGCCATGGTCCAGAGGTTCAGCTTCCAAAACGTCGGCCATATTGGCCAATTTTCACACCGATTCAAGATCACTTCAGTGATTCTTGAATGGCCAGAGTTATGGGCCATTCGGATCTACAAAATGAGTCAACCAGTTTATCTATATAATACAGTCATAGACACACATAAAATAAATAAGTTTATAGTTAGAAACAGCACAGTTATATAGGTACAAACCCCAATATTTTTTTCTGGAATGGTTTTGTAAATATTTCAACATGGGAGGTTTGCAAAATGCATCAGGTAAGTAGCAGGACACTTAAAATTAAAGTGTTTTAAGAACAATGGCAGTATAGCCAGGTCCCAAACATGTATGCCAAAATGCCTAACTTATGAATGTACAAAGTGTATTAAAAAGGCACAGTGTGACAATTTTTACCCAATAGCGAAATCTATAGCTATGGTCTCCAAAATATATTTTGGATGTTCTTCGGAAAGACTATAGGAAATTGCCACAACATCTGCACTTTGATCCCTCAAAATATGTGTGAAGGATGTGACAATCGTTGCACATCTGGATGAGTCAACCAGAGCAGAGGTCACCTAGATTTACACTCATGTGTTAGTTATTTTGAGCTTTACATCTCAAAAGAATGCAGAGGAATAGAATGAAGGCGACCGAATTCCAGAACTGAGATCCAGCCCAGCGATCCTGCCATGAATTGTCCTATAGAGCAATGTTAACAAACACATCAAAGAAAGAGCGAGTACAAAACTGTTCTCTCATCATGATCAACATCTGCCAACAATATACTCATATTATACCCACAGAGTGCTCTGTTTTCCCTGCAGACATTTACATGCAAGTAATAAAGAAATGCCATCGATAATTTCATTAAAGTTTTAGTAATTACATATTTCATAAACAAATTTTTACAAAGAGGGTAGTACATAATAGAAACATAGAATGTGTAGAAGATAAGAACCATTCGGTCCATCGAGTCTGCCCAATGTTCTAAATAGTTTCATTAGTTCCCAGCCTCGTTTTTTATCTAGGACAGCGATGGTGAACCTATGGCACATATGGCCCAACTGGCACGCAAAGCCCTCTGTCGTGGAAGGAAAATTGAGACGGCACACAGCACTGCGCTGCCAATCCCTCTGTGCAGTAAACCCAGAGCGCGAATCTGGCCGCAGAGGTATGTGTGTGAGGGAGTATGTATGTGTATATGCGTGTACTGTATGTGTGAGTCAGTCTCATGCAAGTGAGCCTGAGTATATGCCTGTGTGTGTGTGATGTTATTTTACTGAACATGTTTGATATGCGGTGTTGGCACTATGAGGTCTGCAACACGGTTTCATGCAGAAAACTGGGCACTCGGGCCCAATAACGTTCGCCATCACTGATCTAGGATAACCTTATGCCTATTCTATGCACGCTTAAACTCATTCACTGTGTTTTATTTTAGGTTATGACTAATGCCATTTGGCCCATCTAGTCTGCCCATATATCTAGCTGCTGTAAAATCCTCATAACTTATTTGGTCTCTGGGCTTATCTTATCTTATCCCATGCATATTTAACCCCTTAACGCATAAGGACGTATATCTACGTCCTGAAAAGCATGGTGCCCCCCCCCCCCGCGCATACGATCACCGAGAATGTGATTGTATGCGCTTTACACACATAGGCAGTGAAAGCAACATAGGTATCAGAGGGGCACCGCGATCACCTGGTGATCGCGGGTGGGTGCTGTTTTGGAGGAGCATGCTCCTCCAATACAGTGTGCCCAGAGGAGAGCGACGGAAAAGAGAAAAAAAAATCTCTTCCGTCGCTCTAAAACTGTTGCTTGACTGCCCCTAGAGGCAGTGAGCAATATTACAGTTTGAAAGAAAAAAAGAAAATAAATAAATAAATGGAAAAAGCTACCCCTTGATCTACTAAAGCTAGATTAGGGTCATAATTAGGGTTATAATTGAGGTTACAGGTGGGTTCGGGTGAGTACAAGGGTTAGATTAAGGGGTGGGGATTGATTTAGCGTTAGGGAAATTTAGGGTTTGGGTTGAAAGATCACTGAAGAAAATGGTTAAAAAAAAACACTAATATTGTTTATTGCCCTATTAGTTAAAATAAAACATAGACAAACATGGAAACATTGGTATTTCTAAACTCAGGACAAATATTAGAATCATTTTACCATTTGTAATTTAAAAAAAAAAAAATCAGGTCAAAGTTAGAAAAAGTGTTTTTTGTGGCATATTTTCATCATATTTTATATTTTTTTTTATAGTAAATTATATCATATGATGAAAATAATAGTATCAAATTGAAGCCCTATCCGTCCTTTTAAAAAATGATATATAATTTGTGTGGGTGGACTGAACACAAAGAAAGAAATTCACAGTTCAGTAAACATATGACAAAAATAATGGAATTCTGGTCTTCAAGGTACAACAAATGCAGCAGAGCACTCGGTCACTAAGGGGTTAAACTCCTTCAGCATATTGACCCCTCCCACTTCCCACATGCATCCACCATGCTCTCAGCAAAGTAATATTCTTCCTGAACTACTTTTACCAGTAGTTAAGACCATAGGCCAGTGATAGGGAACCTTTGCCATAACCGGCACACCGAGCCTTCAGTTGTGGCACGCGCCCAGGCTCCGTCCAAGTTGCAGAGAATCTCAGACCGGTGCCGCAGTATTTCATTGTTTTATCTTCTCCCGATGTTCGTGTGCATGCGCATTATGTGGAGAAGACGATAGAAGCATTCAAGTATATGTGTGTGTGTGAGTATATGTGTGTGTGAGTATATATATGTGTGTGAGTATATATGTTTGTGTGTGTGTGTGAGTGGCTATATATGTACACGTGCTTGAGTATATATGTGTACGTGTAAGTATATATGTGCGTGTATATATGTGGGTATGCATGAACTATGTGTGTGAGTATATATGTGTGAATGTTGTGGTGGCACTTTGAGGTCTGCAACTCGGTTTCATGCAGAAAATACACAAAAGGGCGCATGTCCTCTTGCCCTGGTTTTTCTCCTTCTAAATCGACTCTCTCCCATGACATGTTGATTCTCTGTATATATTTAAGTCTTTTAATCATATCTCCGTTCTCTTGTTTTCCCTCCAATCTATACATGTAAAAATGCTTTTTTGTAAACCATGGACCAGTTTGGTAGCTCTGTTCTGAACCCTCTCCAAAACATCTCTATCCTTCTTTAGATGAGGTCTTCAATACTGTGTACAATACTCCAATTGAGGTCTCACCAGTGCTTTATACAGTGGCGTGACAACTTTCTATTGCTAATGTCTCTCCCTATACAGACAAACATTCTGCTAGCATTTTCCGATGCTCTGCTGCATTGAATGCCAATATTTAAGTCATCTAAAATAATTACCCATACATCCCTTTCCTCTAATATTACCATCCCTCTCAACTTCTGCCTTTTGTGAATCAGGACATCATAGGGTGGAGCTTGGGATGTTGAGCACAAGCCTCCAAATTGCGAGCCATGATATTTCATACTACTTTGAATTTTTACACCATACAAGCATTATAAATAATGAATTTCGGATTTGCTCAAATAGAAGACAAGGAGAAACACCCCTTGTCCTATATTCGCGGATGTCTTATAATCAGACCACAAACAGAGGTATGAATAAAAGACTAGTATTCTGGACCCCGCAGAGCTGTAGGGGACCTGGATCCTCCTCGCAAGCAGCCGGTGAATGTCTGTGTGATGAGCGCAGACATCCTCCAATGTTGCCCGACACTTCCACCAAGACTTCTATGACGGAACACCGGGGTCACGTAACCACGCTGCGTTCCCTTCATAGAAGTCCGCGCGAAAGTGTCAGGCAGCATCGGAGGGAATACATTGGCTGGGGTCTGGGGAGAGGTATGCATTAGTGGGGGACTCTATTCTGAAGTGTTTTAGTATTAATTTAAAATGGCGGGGATGTGTCCCAATGCAGTGCAGTCTTTCCGCATGGGCATTGTGGCGATTGCCCAGGGGCCTCCGACTTCTAGGGGGCCCCGTGAGATTATTTATTTATTTTATTTTTTCGGCAGCCGCATCCACTACTTCTTGTCATATCCGGTGGCGTTGGAGGGAAGAAGACCGCACAGAAGAGATGGGCGGTGACAGGAAGCACCAAGGAGGTGGTGAGTACTTACCTCCTCGTTGCACTGTCTCCGGTCGTCTCCTTCGTGCATCTTCTGTCCTGCAAGGAGGAAGGAATCTCCGGTCATCACGGTTTTTTTTTAACATTTTTCAGGCCGCGCAGGAGGGAAGATGCACGAAGGAGACGACCGGAGACAGAGCAACAAGGAGGTAAGTACTGGGGAAGGGGGAGGAGGGTGGCATTAAAAGACCAAATCCTGGCATAGAGTGGCAAAATCCTGGCATATTGAGTGGCAAAATCCTGGCATATTGAGGGGCAAAATCCTGGCATAGTGTGGCAAAATCCTGGCATATTGAGGGGCAAAATCCTGGCATATTGAGGGGCTAAATCCTGGCATAGAGTGGCAAAATCTTGGCATATTGAGGGGCTAAATTCTGGCATATTAAAAGGCTAAACCCTGGCATTTTGAGGGGCAAAATCCTGGCATTTTGAGGGGCAAAATCCTGGCATAGAGTGGCAAAATTCTGGCATATTGAGGGACAAAATCCTGGCATTTTGAGGGGCTAAATCCTGGCATATTAAGTCGCTAAATCCTGGCATAGAGTGGCAAAATCCTGGCATATTGAGTGGCTAAATCCTGGCATATTGAGGGGCAAAATCCTGGCATATTAAGTGGCAAAATCCTGGCAAAGAGTGGCAAAATCCTGGCATATTGAGGGGCAAAATTCTGGCATATTAAATAGCTAAATCACAGTGCATCCGGTGCTGTGAGGAAGAACAAAGTGCCATGCCTCCAGCACAACGTGGTCTGTGAGACCACTTTTAACATTAAGCACCTTTCCTTCTGGCTGAGTGTTTCTGTTAGCGTGTATGTATGTATGTATGTATGCATGTATGTGACTTACTACCTGAGTTAGTGTGACTATGTGGGATTTAGTGTAGTCCTTTAGGTGCAATGTGGGTGCAGAGGAATTTTTCAATAACCTTTTTATTACGTATGAAAATAGTTGAATATTAAAAAAAATCTTAATCAAATAAGTATAAATGCAACTAATTGTATTAATAGATATCATATATATCATATATTGAGAGGGAGAGAGAGATGTCTGTGTATAGATAGGCTTGTGATATGTGTGTGAATATATATATTTTCGTTGTTTTATAATTGTACCATAGATAAATGTGGCATGCTGTCACCTCACGGGGCTCCCGTGTATGGCATATTTATTCGGCTCCCATGTGTGGCATAATTAAAGAGCTCTGGTCTGTGGAATATTTAATGGCCCTGTGTGTGACATAATTTTAGGTCTCTTCTCAGTGTGGCATAGCTAATGGGGCTCATGTTTTGTGGCATAGCTAATGGGGCTCCTGTGTGTGGCATAGCTAATGGGGCACCTGGTAGTGGATGTATGAAATAGCCTTCCAGCAGAAGTGGTAGAGGTTCATACAGTGAAGGAGTTTAAGCATGACTGAGATAGGTATAAGGCTATAATAGGTATAAGATAAGGCCAGGGACTAATGAAAGGATTACTGTACTGACAGGGGAGTGGATGTATGAAATGGTCTTCCAGCAGAAGTGCTAGAGGTTAATAGAGTGAAGGAGTTTAAGCATGCATGGGATAGGTATAAGGCTATCCTAGATATACGATAAGGCCAGGGAATAATGAAAGGATTACTTTACTGAGAGGGTAGTGGATGTATGGAATATCCTTCCAGCAGAAGTGGTAGAGGTTAATAGAGTGAAGGAGTTTAAGCATGCATGGTATAGGTATAAGGCTATCCTAGATATAAGATAAGGCCAGGGACTAATGAAGGATTACTTTACTGAGAGGGTAGTTCATGTATGGAATAGCCTTCCGACAGAAGTGGTAAAGGTTAATAGAGTGAAGGAGTTTAAGCATGCATGGGATAGGTATAAGGCTATCCTAGATATAAGATAAGGCCAGGGACTTACAAAAGGATTATTTTACTGAGAGGGTAGTGGATGTATGGAATAGCCTTCCAGCAGAAATGGTAGAGGTTAATACAGTGAAGGAGTTTAAGCATGCATGAGATGGGTATAAGGCTATCCTAGATATAAGATAAGGCCAGGGACTAATGAAAGTATTACTTTACTGAGAGGGTAGTGGATGTATGGAATAGTCTTCCAGTAGAAGTGGTAGCGGTTAATACAGTGAAGGAGTTTAAGCATGCATGGTATAGGTATAAGGTTATCCTAGATATAAGATAGGACCAGGGACTAATAAAAGTATTTAGAAGATTGGACAGACTAGATGGGCCAAATGGTTCTTATCTGCCGACACTTTCTATGTTTCTAACAGCATATAAAAAATAGAGGTTAGCTTTAAACTACCATCTCGAGATGCTAAGCCAGCCAAAAGTCTCCATGATGGCATCATGGGAAGGGTGGTCCATAGCAGCAAGCAGGATTTTATTTAAACAGTACCCCATATGTCATTAAATTCAGTTCCCATAAGACTAGCCAGGCAGTTCTGGCTAAGCATTATGGGAAATAACAGCACATAAAAAGTAGAGGTTAGCTGTGTACTACCATCTCATGATGTTCAGCCAGCCAAAAGAAAGAAAGTGCTGTAGTAATCAGAAATACATTAGTATCCTTTGTGTAATATTTTTATTGTTTTATCTTGTCTGTACATCCAAACACACTTTTTCTATAAGTAGTAGTGTGACTATTGAGGTGCACTCTACTATTATTTCTCTGTTACATCAGGAAGGACCTGTAACTATAAAATAAGTGTAAGGTCAGCATTACAGGCGTGAACAATACATCCCCATTCCCTTAGCAGTTGGCCTTATGTCAATCAGGTCATCAGGCCCATTCAATGCAAGGCAGTGGTTGGGCATGATGAACCTGGGGGCTGGGCAATGTTATATAAGCAGTGTGCACACATTCCCACTTCCTCTTTTAAAGAAAATTATTTTGTTACCTGTCAGATGGAGTCCAAACTGTCACAACTTCGGAAAGCTGCTGCAATCCATGGAGAGGACTGGCTCTAGGCCAAGGTTGGTGGCATATTGGGTACTATCCCAATTGCCACAGTCTCTCCCCCCTCAGCTTACTGCCCCCCCCCCCCTTAGGGCCTCCAGGGCCTGCAGGCTTCCTGCTAGATTTAGCCCCAGCCCATCTGTTATCCGACCTACCCCCCCCCCCCCTATCTGCCCCTCTGATTCCCCCTAATGTCCCCTCTGCTGTTCCTGAGAGGAGGAAGCAGACTGCTGCTGTCACTGTGCAGCAGCCCCGCCCCCACTCCCATAATCTTCGGCGCTCATCGGTGCGCATGGCTGTCACTCGCGATGCCGGTAGCGCCGTTTACCGCCGCCACACTGCAGCTGGCCACCACCCCACAAGCTGCCAGACGGGCCGCAAAGCACACCACTAGGGTGCCGCGGTCCTATTTTAGGCCCCCCAATGAAGGGGTAGTGGGCCTCCAAGCCTCCCCGGCCCCCTCCAGTTCACGCCACGTGGTCGCAGGACACGTAAACTTTCACGGAGGCAGAAGCAAGTGTCACTGCCTCTGCCTGCCTGCTCCAGGATGGATTCTGCCAGTGCATCCTCTGGAATGGATGCATCTGGCTCCCCTTCTCCTCAGAGGGGAACCTTCTCCATGGGGGCCCTCTCTCACAGGAGCCATATGCAACATAGCCTGCCTAGCTCTGGCACTGTGACAGGCCATCATTGGCCACTGCGGGAACATGGTCTCCCCACCATTTCATCCGCTTGACAGCTGCCCATAAAGCAGACCCAGAGGTGTCGGATGTATTTCTATGGAAAACCTGGCTTTCTTCGAACTTTTTCCAATTGTGGTTTCTTTTATTATATGGGGTCCTCTTCTGTAAAACAAGAGAGTCAGGTTTTGGTGTGACAACTTAGGAGTTGTACAAGCCATTAATAATGTTTCCACTTCGTCCCTGCCGGTGGTTCGATTGCTGCGACAGCTAGGGCTTTTATGTTTGCAGCGTAACTTTCTAGTGCAGGCGGTCCACGTCCCTGGGAAAGACATTGCCGATTCTCTGTCCCGGCAGCAATGGGAGCGGTTTCGGCATCTGGCCCCCGGAGCGGACAAGGTTGCCACTCCTTTTCCGGACTGGATTTGGACGTTGGCTCGTCTTATAATCAGAGTCATCTTATATTCGATTAATATGGTATATATTAATAGTAACATAGTAACATAGTAATTAAGGTTGAAAAAAGACACAAGTCCATCAAGTTCAACCCATCTACCTATCATTCCAGCGTTTTGATCCAAAAGAAGGCAAAAACCCCTAAGGAAGCTATTTCGAATTTTGCCTCCTAGGGGGAAAAATTCCTTCTTGACTCCAAAAGGGCAATCAGATTTCTCCTTGGATCAATAAGCTCTATTATTAATGCTTATTCTATTATTAATAGCCCTGTATGTTCTGCTTTTCTAAAAAAAAACATCCAGACCATTTTTAAGTGCATCAATTGTGGTTGATAGCCCTACCTCTCTTGGCAGTGAGTTCCATAACTTTATTGTCCTTACCATAAAGAATCCCTTCCTTTGCTGTCTATGAAATCTTTTCTCTTCCAGTCTCAGGGGGTGACCTCTTGTTCTTTGTACATTTCTGTTAATGAACAGGTCCCCGGAGAGCTTTTTATATTGGCCCTGCACATATTTATATCATGTTATCATATCCCCTCTAAGACGCCTCCAATCCCCTTATTAATTTTGTAGCTCTCCTTTGTACTTTTTCTAGTTCCTTAACATCCTTTTTAAGGACTGGTGGTAGGTAGGCAATGCAATAGAGCAGCAGGAAATGCTAGCAGAATGCTTTGTTGCATAGGGAGAGGTATTGGCAGTAGGAAGAGGGAAGTGCTCATGCCATTGTACAGAGCACTGGTGAGACCTCACTTGGAGTATTGTACGCAGTACTGGAGACTGTATCTCCAGAAGGATATTGATACTTTGGAGAGAGTTCAGAAAAGTGCTACTAAACTGGTTCATGGGTTGAAGGATAAAACTTACCAGGAAAGGTTAAAGCATCTTAACATGTATAGCTTGGAGGAAAGACGTAACAGGGGGGATATGATCAAAACATTTAAATACATAAAGGGAATCAACACAGTAAAGGAAGAGAGTATATTTAAAAGAAGAAAAACTACCACAACTAGAGGACATAGTCTTAAATTAGAGGGGCAACGATTTAAAAGTAATATCAGGAAGTATTACTTTACTGAGAGGGTAGTGGATGTATGGAATAGCCTTCCATCAGAAGTGGTAGAGGTAAACACAGTTCAGGATTTTAAGCATGCGTGGGATAGACACAAGGCTATCCTAGCTATAAGACCGGGAAAGGGGGACTAATAAAAGTACTCAAAAAAAAAAATTGGGCAGACTAGATGGACCGAATGGTTCTTATCTGCCGACACATTCTATGTTTCTATGGTGCCCAGAATTGTACTGCATATTCAAGGTGAGGTCTTACCATTGATTTTTAAAGAGTCAAGATGATGTCCTCCTCCCGTGAATCTATACCTTGTTTTATAAATGCCAATATCTTATTGGCCCTTGCAGCTGCTGACTGGCATTGGGCACTGTTGCCAAGTTTGTTATCTACAATGATTCCTAAATCCTTTTCGTTAGTAGTTTTTCCCAGGGAAATACCATTTAACGTATTTGTTGCTTTGTTATTATTTTTCCGATAATGCATAACTTTACATTTGTCTATATTGAACCTCATTTGCCACTTTCTTGCCCAGTCCCCCACTCTGTCCAAATCTTCCTGTAAAGAAAAAACATCAAGATTAGTCTTTATTACCTTACCTAATTTTGTGTCATCAGCAAACACTCATCAGCAAGCTCTCAGCACAACGTGGGAGATCATTAATAAACAAATTAAAAAGAAGAAGGACCAAAACAGACCCCTGAGGTACTCCGCTCAATACCCTGGTCCAATTTGAGGATTTTCCATTTACAACAACCCTCTGTGTTCTATCTTTTAGCCAATTTTCAATCCAAATACATACATTTGCCCCCAAAGCTATTTCTCTCAATTTGTAGAGTAACCTTTTGTGTGGAACTGTATCAAATGCTTTAGCAAAATCCAAATAGATCACATCAACTGCCACACCTAGATCTATATTTTTACTGACTTCTTCATAGAATGTTATTAAGTTTGTTTGACAAAGACCTGTCTTTCACAAAACCATGTTGACTTTTACTAATTATATTCTGATTCAAGATGTATTCTTGAGTGTACACCTTTAGCAATCCTTCAAATAATTTCCCCACTACAGATGTCAAGCTCACTGGCCTATAATTACCCGGCAGAGATTTTGATCCCTTTTTAAATATTGGAATGACACCCGCCTTTCGCCAGTCTGTTGGCACTATACCTGAACTGAAAGAATCCCTAAAGATCATAAATATTGGTCTGGCCAGAATTATGCTTAACTCTCTAAGGACCCTTGGGTGTATACCACCAACAGAGTTTAATTGCTTAAGCACTTTTTCCTGTGTCAGCCAATCCCATGTTTGCGGTGACTGTTCCGTAAAACATCCAGTAGCAGGGGCTCATCCATCTGTTCTTCCTTAGTATAAACAGAAGAAAAAAAAGTATTTAAAATGTCTGCTTTCTCTCTGTCCTCACTTACCAAATTTCCCATTTGGGATAACAAGGGCCCAACATTTTCCCTCTTTAGCTTTTTTCCATTTATATACTTATAAAAAAATTTGGGGTTAATTTTACTCTCCTTAGCAATCCTTTTCTCGTTTTCCAATTTAGCCATTTTAATTGCCTTTTTGCAGGCTTTGTTGGCATCTTTGTATTTTATAAATGATAATGCTGATCCCTTGCTTTTATAATGTTTGAATGCCATTTTCTTGTTTTGCATTTCCTGTTTCACGTTACCGGTAAGCCACATTGGTTTTGATTTGTGTCTTTTGTATTTGTTTCCCAAAGGTATATATTGGGATGTGTACTTTTTGTAATGTGTGCTTAAAGGCATTTCACTTGTCTTCTGTGTTTAGTCCAAAAAACAATCGTTCCCAGTCTAAATGTTCAATTGATGCCCTTAGTCCATCAAAGTTGGCCCTTCTTAAATTATGTGTTTTGGTGGCGTAGTTACCAATTTGCTTTTTTGCATTAATCTCAAACGAAACCATGTTATGGTCACTAGTCCCCAAGTGTTCTCTTACTTTGATGTTTGAGATAAGCTGCTCATTGTTTGTTATTACTAAATCCAGACAGGCATCCATTCTAGTTGGGGTGTCTACTAATTGTGCCATAAATGTGTTATTAAGCAGGTTCAGAAACTTGCTGCCCTTAGTGGAACTAGTTGTGCCACAATTCCAATCTATATCTGGGTAATTAAAATCTCCCATGATTAGAACTTCATTCAGATTTTCAGCCTTTTCAATTTGTAATAAAAGCTGACCTTCTCCATCAATGCTAATATTTGGTGGTTTGTAGCATACACCTACAAGTAATGTGCGATTCTTTTTAGTGTCTAAGCTAATCTCCACCCACAGTGTCTCCACATCAGTTCCAGTTACGTCATGCACACCTTCTTTAATACTGGGCTTTAATTTAGGATTTACATATAGAAAAATCCCTCCCCCTTTTCTATTTACTCTGTCCTTTCTAAAAAGTGAGTAGCCTTGTAAATTAACTAACCAGTCCTGGGTTTCATCCCACCACGTTTCTGTGATTCCGATTAAATCATACTGTTCAGCACTTACCAGTATCTCCAGCTCACCCATTTTGTTTGTCAAGCTTCTTGCATTTGCTAAAAGACATTTAAGATTACTACCCATTTTCTGTTTAGTTGACAAACACGTAATGCCCGCAGGTTTAATTGTATGTACCTCCCTATGATCTATGTTAACCCCACCAGTGCTTTCCTCCTCCTTTCCCATAGCTAGACCCACCTTCCAATCTACTCTAGCTGCCATTGCTTCATTTTTATCTTGACCCTCCCCCCCAGAGCTTAGTTTAAAAGCTCATCTAACCCTCTAGCCATCCTCTCCCCTAATACCGCAGCCCCCTCATCATTGAGGTGCAGCCCATCCCGTCCATAGTGTCTGTAGCCGACTGCAAAGTCTGCCCAGTGCTCCAAGAACCCAAATCCCTCTTGCTTGCACCACCTTCGCAACCACGCATTAATCTCCCTAAGCTCCCGCTGTCTCCCTGATGAAGCGCGTGGTACTGGTAATATTTCCGAGAATATTACCTTGGAGGTCCTTTCCTTCAGCTTATTTCCTAGTTCTCTAAAATCATTTTTAAGGACCCCCCACCTACCATTAACTTTGTCATTAGTACCAATGTGTACTATGACCGCTGGATCATGCCCAGCCCCTCCCAATAATCTGCCTACCCGGTCCGCAACATGCCGAACCCGAGCACCCGGGAGACAACATACAGTTCGGCATTCAGGGTCCCGGCAACAGATTACCCTGTCTACCTTCCTAATAATAGAATCCCCTACCACCACAACCTGTCTAGCCTTCCTAGTGTCCTGGCTCTCAACTGTGCTGGGGAGGCTACTCACCTGGCTGCTAGGAGAGTCCGCCTGCCCCAGAAATGCCTCTTCTGAGCTAATCCCCCCAGCATCCTCACACAAGCTGGCAAACATGTTGGGGGTGAACTAGCTCAGAACAAGCCTCCCTAGCTCTCCGACCCCTACTGCCCCTTACACAACTAACCCAGCTCTCTGCCCTAGAAACCTCTTCTCCCCCATCATCACCCTCCTCTACACTGGCCCCAGCCAATGCCTGCTCCGTGAGCAGTAAACTCCGCTCCATGTTGCTTATGTCCCTAAGTGTTGCCAGTTGCCTTTTTAGATCTAATATTATATTCTCCAAAGCACCAACCTGCTCACATCTGCAGCAGCGGTATGGACCCTGGGGAACTTGCTCCAAGAAAGCATACATGCTGCAAGACATGCACTTAGTGGCATTGTCCAACATGCTCTCTAATGCAAAACACCCAATATAAATAGAATAAAAAAGGATTTATACTTTACCCTCCTTCTTTGCTTCTAACTCCTCCACTTAAGCAGCTTGTTCACTTTAGTAGATGTTCACCTGGATTCGCCTGACTCAGTATTCGCCTGCTTCCTCCAGATAAATGGCCTTCAAGTAAACAGACTCCCAGAGAAGGTTAATTAACTGATTGCAAACAGCCTTGCAAACCTTTTCCCTCCAAAACAGTTGATGATCTGTTAATGATCTGTTCTCTATCACTGTTCGCTGATCTCTAATTTAGTCACCCAATCAAAACCAACGTCAATAAGGTTATTCTGATGTGATCGGCCTGAATTAATCAGTGATGTTTATGATGTAACATGATTATGAATCATATTGTTTTTTTTATATACCCTAACGGATGAATGAATTCACTAAAGTAGGAGTTTCTCCTGTTAGAAGGGCTCAGCTGTCCATGGATAATGGATAGTTATATCTTTAAAATGGATTTCTCTTTATGCATACATTATTCAAATATAACTATGTTCTTCTAGTAGGTGAGTTTATCCTACTAGAAGAACATAGTTATATTTGAATAATGTAGTAATAATGTAATAATGTCCTGCACAGTGCAGGGAGATGGTCTAACTCATCTTTGGTGAATAGCTCCCACACAAAACACAGGTCTGATCCCTGATGTTTTAAGCCGTTAGTAATTACTGATGGCACTTTACAGCAGCATTATGTTGAGAATAGCAGTAAAGTGCAGATTGAGCTTCCTCCATTTACTAGAATTCTAATATCTTGGACAGCAAAACATTAGTCAGAACTATTAAAATTCCCCAGTAATAACTCGTGGGGAGGCACACGCCAGCGACCATTAAGCAGCCAGAAGGGAGGAGGCAACAACACCATTGAAAAACTCAATTGAATCTTTTACTGTTTAATGGTAAAGAAAAAAATGTGAATATATGTATACACAATTACGGTAATAATGTAACTCGCCACCTGTAAATGAGTTGCTGGAGGGGGGTTGGATGTCAAAGGACATCTTGCCTCCAAATCTTGCTTTGGTTTAGGGAATAGCCATTTGTATTGCGGTTCACTGAAGGGAGTTCAAGATGGGAGACCGATATGAAGTTTGACAAAGTGGGGAGTAGAGGGCGGTCGAGTTTGTTTTAGTGAATAGTATGAGGAGGTCAACTTGGAGGGTCCACTTTTAAAGTGAGAGCAGCAAAGCAGCCCCAAAGCATGATGCTCACTCCGACGTACCTCCCTGTTGGGATGATGTTTTAATGTTGGTATGTAGTGCCCTTTTCATGCTGTCCGTAGTGCTGTGTGCTGTGTGCTCTTCCTAAACAATTCAACTTTAGTTTTATCAGTCAACAAAGCATTTTATTTGTCAGTAGCGTTGTGGAGCATCAAGTTGCTCTTTGGTGCTCATTTCTTCAGAAACTAGTTACAATACAATATCATCTCCATTTATTAACAAGTTGTCTAACTGCGGACTGATGAATGTGTAAACCCTTTCCAGCTTTGTTTAAACAATTCTTGATCATTCTTGTGGATAGCAAACTCAAAATGTTTGATTTTGGGGTTTTTTTTTAAGTCACAGTTGCTTTAAAATATACCTCCGATCCAATTTCATCGATTGGACGCCGGGTTTGTTAACTTTTGACTCCAATTAGCCTTTGTTGAAGTCATTAGTCTAGGGTTTCACGCAGGGCCGGCACTTATCAGCCATGAAGCATGACAAACCACTTGCAAGTCTTTCCACATCATTTTTGAAGCAGCGGTTCCCGATTACTTTTTTTTTTTTTAGGTTTACTCCCTCTTTAACCCACCCTACTTATCCACCTTAGTCGTTTCAAGATGGAGACAAGCAGGCATAAAGTCAAACTTCTCTTGTGTCACAGAGTCTCTTCTTTTTGGAAGAAAGAAGCAGCTATTGTTTTTCAGTATTTAAATCTGTAATTATTTCGGCCCCTTCACAAATTTGAATGGTTTTTAAACGGTTTCTTTTTTTGTAGTGTTTTATTTTCCAAAACAACATGCCATGGTGACGGGTCTATAGATCATTTTCTAACAGCCAACACCCTGTTACGTATAGATTTTCTCCTTTTGGCATTTCTCCTCACCTTCTTACTGCCAAAAGACGTGGAATGTTTGAATTAATAGTGCAGGCTTTGAGATGATTTGGAAATGGCAGCAGGACAAGTTCACCCATTACTAGGCCGCTAACTCACAATACAATTTGCTGCATACGGAAAAAAAAATCTGTATCGGCAATATAAACAACACTAGACATCACTAGCAACAAACTAAGGAGTCTTTGAATGCTGTGTGCTCTCTCCATTGAGCTCATGGTAGCTTGCACAAGAGAATAAAGAAACATATATATTCGTAATGCTGTGTGTTAGTTACTTCCTGGAGTTATTTCGCCACCTACTGGTGAACCAGTCTTTGCTGCGAAATGTAAAAAACAGTGTTTTGTAGGGTGACAGCAAAGCAGGGGTGGTGGACACCACAACACTATAAGTGTTTATTATTATTATTATTATTTATTTTTTTGCTAAATTGCTCTGTGATAGGAACATGTAGTAAGGCAGTACAGATATACTGACAGATAAGCTACAGAAATTGATAGACAGACAAAACAATTAGATTGAAAGTGCTAAAATTAGGGCAGAGCTTTCCAATCGGTGTGTCGCAACAAATTAGTGTGTTGGCTGCAGTGAGCAGGTGTGTCGCAGAATGATAAGACTTACCCCAGTGGCCAGATTTGCACTCAGGATTTACCCCAACATCCATGACTTACCCCAGCACCCACTTTGCACTCAGAACTTACTTCAGACAAGACACCCTGCCGATGCTGCCTTTTTCACTGAGCACCACTTTCGTGTCCATGATAATTGTAAAATTATTTCTGTTACTTATGGAGAAATGTTGTCCTGCTGAATGCCTCTGATCTCTCATCAATAATCATAATACTTTTTAAAAATCTATACTCCCTGATTAAATATGTTCTAATTGCTGTGCAAAAGCCTGGTTCTAGTGATAATGAAGTGACATGCAGTACAATGAGGTGTATCTGAAATCTCCTATCTGATCCTGATTCCGAATATCTAGCAGACTCAAAAAGGATTTACCTCAGTACAGAAAGCACCCCTCACTGAGAATTGACATTTATACTGTGTAAATATAATTTTTGTTTTTAGTTATCGTTCCCCTTAATTAAAAATGCTTTGCTCATGTCACCTACATATTAGTGGGGTCCAGACTGTGCTTTTACATTATAACATATTTTGATGGGTTTTTAGTTCTTCTACATGTATGTAAATATTTGTGATGCAGCTTTAACATAAAACAAGCTCAGGGGCGCTATTGTTTTTTTTCCTGGTATTACACTATTTATGAATTAGCATCCTTTTCTACACAGCGGGCAAGTATCGGGAGCCCTGCTTCTCAATAACTTTTTGTAAAGAATATGAACTGGCAGCCATTTTGTATCAGTTTTTTTTATTCTTTTGTTATATTTACAAATTGGTTTAAAAAAAATGTCCATTTTCACAGCGTCACACTTAGGGTTGCCACCTTTTCTTCAAAAAAATACCGGCTATGCACCTAACTCCATAGACTTAACACTGGGGTCAAGCGAATTTTTTACCGGCCTGCCGGTAAAATACCGAGCCAGGTGGCAACCCAAGTTACACTAGGGCATGTCTCTGCCACCCTCATATTACCTTGACTTTGCTGTGGTTTTAAGATATGCCAGTTTGACACAGACCAGAGTATACTAGGCCATCAGCAAGAGAGAGAAGACTCAATTCCAACAATCTAGCAAATAAGCCAGCCAGGCAGAATTTAAAAAAATCTCACGTGTGGATCCAAGAAATAATGTCTTAGAGCCTAATAGCAATCTCCACTACAGTACCAGCTAACTAGCTTGTGCTTAACATGTACATGTGCATTAATAACATGACATTTCAAGAGCATTGTGTCGAATCCGTAGAATCTGTTCAACCCAAAGGGATGCAGGTTCAGTTCCTGGCAGGGCTGATTCAGTCCTTCATCCTCTCGTATTAGATAAAAGGAGTACAATCAAACTGTATGACTGTAACATCCTTTGGCAACTGGGATGTCACCAGAAAAGCATTAGGAAATGAGAGAATATCTTAATATTACCTTAGTTATTATGATTCGCTGATGCCCAGCCATTAGTGTTCTACAAAGTAGACTGTGCTACTTTTGATGCTTGTGCAGCAATATGGCTGCTGCAGAGTCCAGGACCCATGATGCTTAGGCAGCCAGCCGACTTGTTGAGCATCATAGGAAGTAATGTCTGCTTCAGCTTCCATATCATAGCCATCCGTGGCCTAAATCTGAATGGGTAATGTTGTTTTTCAATGTTACTGCTTTACTGTTAACATACATGAACTCCAGACATGTCTGGAATTTTACCAAACAAGTGGCATATAAATCCAAGTAGTTTGCAGATTTAAGCATTCAGCATCCGTACAGTTAATAAATCTAACTCTTTGTACATTGAGACAACAGGCCTGCCCGGCAGTTTACTGGAGACTGAGGAAACCATGCAACTTACAGTTTACAGAAAGACTGCCAAGTGCTGTGATGTTTAGGGTGATCTCGGGACATCAGAGAGATGTATTCTTTATGCATTTTACTGAAGGAGAAGAAAAAGGGGAGTTCAGGGGAGAGGAGAGGACAACTGGTGATATAGTACACCACCAGCGTCTTATAGAATAGAATTTAAAGGAGCAGTGATGCCTAACCCTTTCCTCTATTCCATCCTAAAATACAGGGCGGCATAAAACATCCTTTAACCCCTTCAGGGCCAGGGATTTTCCGGTGCTGGTGACCAGAGCGATTTTTCAGTTTTTAATATGCGTTGAAACGTAATTTTCCTCTCTGTCATTTAACGCACCCATATAAGTTATATGTTGTTGGTTTTTTTTTTTAAAGGACAGTTAGAGCTTTTTTTGTGATACCCTATACATTAAAATAATCTATAATTTAGTATTAAAAAAAAAAAAACATATAAAAGGAACATTTTGGGGTAAAAAATGTTTTTCCCCATTATTTTCCCAATAATAATCTACACAACTAGTACAACACTCGCCCACTTATCCAACTAACTAATTAACTAATCAAAAAAATAAAAATATAATTTCTCAACCCCCCCCCCCCCCCCAACAACAAATAACTCAGACCAGTGTGATGTCATAAGAATCACAGAACGGTCATGCAGGGGTTAACTATAATTAATATATTACAATAAAATATATTTATTAAAAAAAACTTGACAAATGCAAAAATAAAAATTGTAAAAAAAATAAAAAAACGAGGGCCATAAAGTAAGGAAACTGATCACCGTTACAAACGGTAATCAGCAAGGGAAGGGTTAACTTTTTATTTTCCATGATGTCCGTTTTTTTTTTTTACAGGTCACTCTCTGTGCTTCACTATAAGCACGTGAAGCACAGAGAGTGAATAAGAGGCCAAGGCAATGTGTGAACGTCCAAAAAATAATTTCATTTTCAAAACATAATTTACGCCACAAAACAATTTATAAACAAACATAAAATGAATAGAACAGTAATCGCAGTGCAAGACAAAATGAAAGTGCTGTTGAACTAAAATAAAAACCTATTGAAACAAATGAGACTAATTAGAACGAATAGGAAAGCCAGGGGTGCTTTATGCTCCTGAGAAATTTCTCTAAGTCTGGATGTGGTGGGAGACGAAGCAGCTCTGAGGTTGTGTTCGATGTCCATGCTATTCTTATATTTTGTCTTCAACCCGTAACATGAGGACACTTTGACTTGCCTCAGTCAGACAGGACAAATGTAACCAACACTCAACGTGAGTGCTAGTTGTATTTGAACAGAACTAGACAATGCCCAAGCTTCCATGTGCAGCCACAGCTCCACGACATCATAAGTGACATCACAAGGTCTCGCGTTTCTTTGGCAGGTACCCATATGTCCCCTTCTTCCACCTCATTACTTACAATGGAAAAATGTGTTGATTCAACTGTGTTCTTTCTGTTATGAAACTGGCTTACTGCCTAGCTTCGCGAGTAAAATGTTTAGGCTATAGACGCCATTTTGTTCTGCTAAGCCAGGTCAAGTTTAATTCGTTATTTTGTTGATTGACCCCAAAGTAAACCATAGTTACCTGCTTTAATCTATTATATTGTCTTTTTCCTGCCCATAAAATGACCAGAAGTAATTCTATCTAAAATCTATATAAAATCCAATTATTAGTTAGTTGACACAGAATTGGAAGAGCATGTTTTTGCAACTGCATTAACCCAAGATTGAGAGTCAACCTGTAAACGACCAGGTGGGTATGTGATTTTGTTTTATTTATTGCAGGCATATACATTTAACTTTATTTGCTCTGCTTTTATTTTAATGGATTATTAAGGGGTTTTTTTTTTTTAAATATTTTTTATATTGTATTCATTTATATTCAATCAAATATTTTAAAGGTCATTGCATCCAAATCCCTATTTTTATTGTATTCGCAATTATTTATAAAATATAAATAGAGAAACCTGCTGATCTATATAATATTGTTGCCAACTGATATTGTTATGGTCAGCCCTGCTAAATTCTAGGCAATCAAGACATTATAGATGGAAATAGGGTTCTACAGTGATGACACCCATAGGGTCTGCAAAACCCTTATTGAGACTCTGCAACCTTGTCCCTGGCTCTGATAGGGGCCAGGAACACAAAACTGACATTTTGGTGCTTTTGTTCTTAAGGACAGACAGACTTAAGGACAGACAGACTTAAGGACAGACAGACTTAAGGACAGACAGACTTAAGGACAGACACAATAGCTGTGGCTTGATATGCTAGGTAATAGACTTGGGAGCTGCCTAAATTGTTGTTTCCGAATGCATTCGGACCCCCCCCCAAAAAATAATTGTTTCTTCCAAACTAAATTTCGGCCAATGGGGTATTCGTTTCAGGAATTCCATTCGGACAAATGAAATTGCGCAGATGTTCATTTCTGAATGTTAGTCGACTCGGGATACTCAGATTTTCTATGAAACCCAATCTGATCACATCAGTGATCTGAGTATACCTTAAATTCGGCCTGCTCAGACCACCAAAGTGATGTGGCCGATTTTTTCGTGCCCGAGGTCCTCTGGAGTTCGCCTGCAGAAATGATAGCATTGATCATCCCCACTGACTTCTATGGGGGAGGACTACGGACCATTGGGAAAATAGCCAAAGTTCTCCCGAAAAGACACACATTTAAAAATAAATAAAAACGAAATACAATTATCTGTAAAAAAAAAAAATAATAAAATATATATATATATAAAAACATATTTAAATTAGTATTTAAAATATTATATTAATGTTTGATACACAATATATATATTTATATATATACATACACACACACACACATTAATATAAATTTATATAAAATAGTATTATATATATATATATATATAATAGTATTTTATATAAATTTATATTAATGTGTGTGTGTGTGTGTGTATGTATATATATATAAAATTTTAAAAAATTACAAATCAATTTTTGATTGGCATGATACTAGTTTTAACATGCCATAATACCATATTTATCCCCAGAAAGGAAATGTTTTTATCGAGCCAGGGGGTCCAAACGTTGCCTTTGCGTGTGGCGTTCACCTCAAGACCAAAGGAAGGGCTTGACCAAGACCTGTTTTTTCACAACACTGCTGCAAAGTTATCTTTCAAAAATAAAACAAACACAGAAAGATGGTGACTGTACATGTTCAAAGTTTATTGTTTCACATAATTCAGAGGTGAGTTTGTTTGTTTACTAACAAGCACTGTACGCATCTTTGGTCCTCTGTAAACACCTCCTGCACTAACCCTCTCAATGTAAGTGGGGCATATACCCTACCTGCACCCAAACGGTTAGGGAGAACAGCAACATTTTCCATCTTATGGAAACGTTATTTTTATACATATAGATTTCCGTTTGATTTCAATTTCCAGTTAAAACAGAAAATAAAAAAGACATACACATTTAAACATTATTCAACGTTGCAATATTTTAAATTGAATACAAAAAAAAAAATGGATAAAAAAGGAAACAGAGGAGGTAAAATAATATATAGACTTAACAGACTAATATATCACATTATTATTTTTTTCCTTGTCGTTAATAGTGCATGGTTAGGTCTCGCCTTCATTCGTTTCCTTAAGGAGTCTGTCGGTTGTGACTGTACAGGAGTTAATTAGGTATTGGTGATTACAGACCCCAGTCGTCATGTACCCAACAGAAGGGTCTGTGCTAGTGCACTAGGTCAATAGACTGCGCTGGAAGCAGATAGTTGGCAGGACACAAAAAAAAAAGGCTGATGTTATTTGCCCTATCGCTGGCACACACTGCATGCCCAGAGAGGGGGCTTTTCCTTCAATCCAGCAGCTGTAAACCCAAATATTATATTAATCAAGTACAGACTACTGTAAAACAAGAGATGCTAACCAGCTGGATGGAGAAGAGGGGAGAAAGATTTCACAGTCATTACATTCCAAAATGTCAGCTAGCAACTGTGCCAGCTCAAAAACAAGTCCTTACTGTAATGTAAACTAGACATACAAGGCATTAGAACAAACAGGTACAGTATATTCGGGAACAGGATGGCCAGGATTACATCAATGAATCCTACAGTTTTCCATTATCTACACTTTATGAAATCCGAGCATCTCTTTAAATATTTTACAAACACCTGAAAACATGTGTGCTGCCTGGAATTGTTATTCCAATTGTAAAATAATTAGAGAAAAAAAAAAAAAAAACTAAAAAAAAAAAAAAAGGAGGAGGAGTTTGGTCAAGACAGAGTTTTGATATCCAGGGATTTGCAGTTACCTTTAACACATAATTACATGCTATCAATAAATGCATTAAATACTGTGCAGTTCTACAACCCTTCGCAGTCAAAAATGGATTAGAATTCTCATTTGGCAAAAAAAAAAAAAAACAGGACAGGGGCAATGCATACCTATCCAGACATATTTAGAAGTCTTTTAGGACAGATATACAAGAATAAAAAGCACTTTAAACAAAAAACACCAAGTGCAAGGAGTGATGTGGGAATAAAAAGACAAAAAAAAAAAGCTTTCCTAAATGCTTCCTCTGGAATGTATCAATTGGACTGGATCTTTCAAACCGTAGTACCTTAGTCCAGTCCCAACTTTCTAGTGATTGCTATTATTTTGGATTTCACTGTCAAACATCCGCAAAGTGACTTTACCACCACAGAGTAACGTCTGATCATTTGATGATTGCTACATACAAAGCACACTTCACTAGTGACCTACTTTTTACATCTTCCCCAATTGGTTCAGTCTCTTAAAATCAAAAAACAGGTAAATAAGAATATCATGACGAGAAGCAGTCTTTTGGCAGCAAGATATAAAGCACTGCTTAGTAAATAGAGGCCGTGTTATGTACAGAGAAATAACCAAATAGGAGAAGGTGTAAAGTGCTGGTCATGAATCCCAATCCTGGTGCATGCTTTACTGCAATGGTCACATCTGATCTATTTGTACGGTACTGTGATTCTCATGCAAGGTGCAGGGACAGGATCTGGCAGATAACAAAATACCAGAGGATGGGAGGGAAACATAAATATAAAAGTAAAAACCAATATTTAATAAAAAAAAAAAAAAAGTAGAAATAGTGTCTTTTCTGGACTGTGTGGTTCCATCTTACTCCACGGTCACTGACTTGGCCAGATTTCTTGGACAATCCACCTGACGGAGAGAGAAGGGCGAATGAAAAATCAGAGGTTGAAAGATAAACATGTTGTGCAACAGGCAGGAGTAAAACTATGGGGCTATTTATAAAAGTCAATTCTGTGGCTCAACATAGAAACATAGAATGTGTCGGCAGATAAGAACCATTCGGTCCATCTAGTCTGCCCAATTTTCTAAATACTTTTATTAGTCTCCAGTTCCCTATCTTATATCTAGGATAGCCTTGTGCCTATCCCAGGCATGCTTAAACTCCTTCACTGTGTTTACCTCTACCACTTCTATAGTTGTTCTTCTTTTAAATATACTCTCCTCCTTTACTGTGTTGATTCCCTTTATGTATTTAAATATTTCTATGTAATACCCCATTATGTCTTTCCTCCAACACTAAAAGTAGATCAGTCTCAGGACTGACTTATAAATAACCCCCTATGACCTAGGCTACCAACTGTGGTCCCAGCGGTTTCTGGACTACAAGTACCATAATTATTTTCCAATCTACAGCACTAGTAAGGAATTATGGGATGTGTAGTTCAGCAGCAGCTAGAGGGTCACAGTTGGACACATAAGCCCTCACCTAGGGGGAGAGATACAGTACGGGGGGGGGGGGGGGAGAAGAGACAGAACAGGGGAGGGGGGGAAGAAGAGACAGAACAGGGGAGGGGGGGGAAGAAGAGACAGAACAGGGGAGGGGGGGAAGAAGAGACAGAACAGGGGAGGGGGGGAAGAAGAGACCGAACAGGGGAGGGGGGGAAGAAGAGACCGAACAGGGGAGGGGGGGAAGAAGAGACCGAACAGGGGAGGGGGGGAAGAAGAGACCGAACAGGGGAGGGGGGGAAGAAGAGACCGAACAGGGGAGGGGGAAGAGAGACCGAACAGGGGAGGGGGAAGAGAGACCGAACAGGGGAGGGGGAAGAGAGACCGAACAGGGGAGGGGGAAGAGAGACAGAACAGGGGAGGGGGGGGGGGGGGCGAGAGACAGAACAGGGGAGGGGGAAGAGAGACAGAACAGGGGAGGGGGGGGGGCGAGAGACAGAACAGGGGAGGGGGGGGGGGCGAGAGACAGAACAGGGGAGGGGGAAGAGAGACAGAACAGGGGAGGGGGGGGGGCGAGAGACAGAACAGGGGAGGGTGGGCGAGAGAACAGGTATGGGGGAGTTAGAGAGATACAGACATGGCAAGGAAGAGGAAAGGGACAAACATGGGAAGGGAAAGAGACACATACATAGGGGGTGAAAGAGACAGAGGAGTAGGGGGGGCGCCACGGGAAGCCCGCACATGGCGCCGGAACACTTAAGGCCAGCCCTGCCCAGGAAACCATATTATAGAGATTAGAATTAATGTATTCTATGTATATTTATATCTTTTTATGCATGCTTTTTATTTCTAAATATCTCTATTTTTCAGTAATATGGTAAAGTCTTTTTTCATTATTTAGTACCTTAAATTATTCATTATCGGACAGATATAACCAAAAGAAACTTATTCATCAGAAGCCAGGGACACAGAGGCAAAGACCCACTGAGAGTATTTATAGACCCTATAAGCTTCCTTCCAAAATACCATGAGAACTTTGCAATATCACTCATAATGTGGTGGCGGTGTCCCTGAACCTGGAAGTACTGCACTCCGCGACTCTGGTAAATCCAACTGGCGCTCACTTTGAGCACAATTTACATTTAGCTGGTCAGACGGGGGCCTCATCTGACAGAGGTGATCCCGCTGCAGCAGAGAGCAGTGCATCGTGGGGGGCTATGATGAGCTGCTGTTCAGAGGACGTTCTATACGGTCATCACGATAGTTTGTATACCTGAGCAGGTTAAATCCTTCTTGCAGTTGCATAATTAGAAGTACTAATGAAGAGAAAGTGCAAAATAAAGATGCGTTGGTCTAACAGTTATAACTTACATCGAATCCCCTCAGGACAGCGAGATGGAAGGCGAGGAGCTGCAGGGGAATAACACTCAGGATTCCCTGCAGACAGTCCACTGTGTGTGGCACTTTAATGGTCCGTTTAATGGAGTTTATGGTTTCTGTGTCTTCTTTGTCACAGATGACAACGGGGCGCCCCTGAGGAAAATAAAAAGGGAGGTATTGTTGGAATAAGTGTAGATGCAAAAGGTGCGTTAATCCATCCATGGAGAGAAAAGAACAACATTCACCTATTCTGGTAATAGAATATGGTGCCTTCCTAAGGCGGGCCTTAATTCTCCCCAACCAGTCCCAAGCTAGAAGACTCCATCACAACATCCCTGTTCAGCCATACCATTCCTAGCCTCCTCTCTCCACAAGCCTACACCTCCTGAATATCCCTTTTCTAGTGTGGCTTTCCAGGTGGGAATATAATTTGATGGCTCTTGGCATCAATCCAAAAGGAGGAAGGAGGCAGCAGAGGTTGGCAGGAGATCCAAAGTAAGGAAGGACTATATTATCTATCCACTTCTGTGTACGGCTAGGACTTTTCCCTCACACCATGTGTGTTATGGTGTGGCTATCTGACTATTACTTCTGGTGCACATCTGGAAGTGAGCCGCACCACCAAATATTGTGGTTACCCCTGCTACGGCTTAAATAAACCATTGGTGCGTACAAAATGGTGAGGAAAACATACCTGTCGTGCGACCACTTGCTGAAGAGCATTTTGGCACTTGTTGTAGGCGTGATCTCGCATGATGATCATGATCACTGGCATGAGTTTGTCAACTAGCGCCAGTGGGCCATGCTTCAACTCTCCTGCCAAGATGCCCTCGGAATGCATGTATGTGATCTCCTTGATTTTCTGAACAAACAAAATAAAAAACCCTTTCAGAAACTAGGAATAATAAAATCAGCAGCAAAATGAATTAATATTGAATATTAGTGGAAACAAAAAAAAAACAAAAAAAAAAAACTTGCATTTAAAAAGGGACAGTCCAGGCATCAAATTAAGTTTTATCTATCCGGTAGTTGTGTAATTTGTAAACAAATTCATGCAGGGAATGCTCAGGCTCTTGTTCTAGGCCTCTTATTATGATTAGTGCAGATGAACGGAATTGAATGGAGTATGTGCAGTAATGGGTTCATTCATAAATTGGTAAATGCCTCCCTGTTTTTGTTTTGACAGCAGTGGTTTGGAAAGCAGGATATCACTGTAACATTACAAAGGACTGCACAGGACTAGTAGGATCTATGGGGTCCTCTGTGTGGCTACTTGGAGAATTGTTGAGAATGCCCATTTTTGTTCAGACCAGAAATTGTTTCCTATATCTAAGAGAAAGCCTGCAAAAGTGATCAAGTACTACAAAAACTAGAAAAGAAAAAAAAAATGTTCCAAAGTGATGGCTTTAATGTGCATTTACACCAGTTTTAAATGTGCATTTATTCTATACTATATTCAGGGCGATTCTATAAATGTCGGACTCTCTAATTCACATCTATTTTATTAGTAGAACTTTAAATATCAATTAAAAAAAAAAAAAAACAACAACAACTTAAGAGCATGGCTCTTCTAGTATGACTAAAAAGTATAACTCCCTAATTTATACTGCAAATAAAAACAAACAGACTAACCAAATATATGATAAATTCAAAAATGAGGTTAGATTTACATGGAACAAGGACAGGCCAGAAGGCCAAAATCCCAAATTAGGAAAGGACAGATGAGCAGACATGGTTGAGAACGGGTTGTAGATAGAGAATGAAAGACAGCATGAAACAAGACCGGTCCTGTTTCTGTTGGCAGATATAGAGGTGGAGACAGAAAACATGGTCCCCGCTCTACTCACCAAGGCTCCTTCCAAGCAGGTTGCATAGTGATAGCCACGACCCATTATCAGGACGGATTTCTGCTGGTACAGCTCAGCCGCCAGCTTCTGAATCTCAACATCCAGGCTAAGCACCTCCTTAATGTTATCTAGAAGAGAGAAGTTATGCATGTCTTAACGGTGAACAGGATGGCCAAGAGGAAAAGGAACAACGGACTGGTAGATGTTAACGCACACTGACCCAGGTTACCCATCTCCACCCATGGATTTACTATACCGATTTGGACCTTCACCTCTCTCATTGCACTAAAAAGACCAATATTACTTGTACTTGTGAAGCAAAACTATAATATATATATAAAAATATATAAAGCAGTACAGTATATTGCATGCATGTTACCTGGCAAGACTTTCAGGCCCTGCATTATTTCTCTGCGTCGTTCCTGCATGGATATGCGGTCATCACAAACCAATAGGGCAAACATTACCAGGGATACAAACTGGCTAGTGTATGCCTAGAGGAGAGAGAGAAATACATATTCATCACAACACAGATAATTACAAGAAGAATTACTAAGAGGCTCCATTTTGTTTGCTTAAACTGACTGTCAAACTAAACATTGCTTGTAGTGTCAATGTATTTATGCATTGTGTTAGCAGAATTGCAAGCAAATGCATAAAAGAAGAGATATAGGTTTTAAAAGTGTCTGTAGTGAGTCTCCTGATTATGACATCACTTGTTACTTAATATGTAAATTAACACATTTTCAGTCTCAAATGTGTCTATTGCAAATCAAGCCACAAGGTGATGTCATAAAAAGGAGACACCACAGACACATTTAAAAAAAACACAATTTTCTCTTGTTTTATGCATTTCCAGATTGTTTTTTTTATTCTCTACATTCACTGTGTTTGCAGTGTTTTAGTTGACAGAGTGCCTTTAAGCTACAGGTTTACCAATTTCCAAAACACAACTCACTTTAGTGCTGGCCACACCAATCTCAGGCCCTGCGTTGATATGGACGCCACAGTCTGTCTCCCGGGAAATAGAGCTGCCCACGGTATTTGTTATTCCCACGGTCAGGGCACCCCTCTCCTTGCAATAGCGTAGGGCAAGAAGTGTGTCTGCGGTTTCTCCTGCAAAATAATTAAACCAGACAAGTTAGAACATCAGAGATTTATCTACAAACGCAATCAGTACATGTCAAGCAACCATCAAAGATTAGATAGCAATGGTGTGTTACTCAGTCACTCTCTCCAACTGCAAAGTACATTCACATTCAAGGGTAGGAATGGCTAAACTGTGGCATGGCAGCCTTTGTGGATTACATACCCCATGATGCCTATCGAGTCTTGTGCTGGCTGAGTAACATGGGAAATGTAGTGCACAACGGCTGCAATGAGCAAGGCTGGCCATCCTCTGAGGTTAAATGACTGGGTTAAGCAGGCCATCAGCCCCATTTCACACCCTTGTTTAGGTTATAGTCTATTTGTATCTTCTCACCGGACTGGCTGATGAAGAAGCACACGTCATCCCTGAAAACAGGCGTGTTTCTGTCCAAAAAGTCGCTGGCGAGTTCCACCATCACAGGCAGTTCCGTCAGCTCTTCCAAAATCTGACGTGTCTGCACGGAGAGAGAAATGCCGTGAGTCGCGGATCACAAGAATAATATTCACCAATTGACAGGTTTCTCGGAAAATCCAAGCTGCATTCCAAATGGCTTCTAAAAAGCAAACTGCGGCTCTTCAAATCAAGTGCTCAGACAGGGAAATGCACAAAGAATAAATGGCAGCACCCTGTGCGCAATAAAGTACAGGCTTCCTGGATACAGTTATTTAAACGTTATGAACTTTGGCCAATTTATAAATGTTAAACATGTTCTTTTCTATAAGTGGAATGAAAAAGGCAGTGATGCTTCAACTGCCCTCACATGTTCATCTAATTTATCTCTGTGGCCTCAAATCTTCAGTCACGGTGGACATTTCTGCACGGGATTGAAGAAATCAATCAGGTAAGTCATATTATCGAGTAGAACTGAAATTTATTTATTCGATTTTATAAAACATCATCTTCGTTGCAGTTTGAACATACCACAAGAGAGTGGCTAGGTTTCAGTCTAGGACGGCCTTCCTCAGGCCTGGCTTATCCAATGGGGCAAAGTGGGCAGTTATTCCAAACTGATTTAGGTTGACTCCAATAAGTGTTAAAAAAAAAAAGTTGCATAAGAGGGAAGGGGCGCAAATATTCCTAAACTGGGGCCTCCTTATACCAAGTGATCAGGCATGTTAGTAAGCAGGATGCAGAAGACAAATGACTCAAGCTCCCTTTCTGTGAACAATAGCACAGTAACTGCTTTTGGATTGTTTGATTAAAACTTACTTTGTGGGCTGTTTTCCAATTTTGTAAACATTAGAGAGACGGTGCCTTACTAATTAAAACCTCTGCGGAGGGCCCACAAGTATCGAAGTGAAGTTCCTTCACAATGGTGTGTACATAGAGCTCACATATTTTTCCACTTTTTTGTCCGTTTTGCAAAGTATTATAATTGCGTGGAACGGCGGCTCACGTCTCCCTAAAGTGTGGAAGTGCCAAGTTAACAACCCTCTACTTTTCTTCTCTCTGTTCTTTTGTCCTCTTTCTCCTTTCTCTCTTCATTCTTCTTCCTTTCCCTTTTGTTTGCTACTCCCTTTCTCCTACTCCCTTTTCCAGTGTTCTCTTTTTATTTATCGTTTTATTTACTACTATCTGGTAAGCCAATTGTACAACGAAATGGCAGTGCTGGGATGTCTGAATTCCTACTTCTACTTTATGAAACAATACATATAAACAATTATTACTCAAAGTTTTGAGACATTGGATTTGTGATATTTCTCTGCCAAATAGATGTCAAAAACGTCCTATATCCATTAGCCACTAGAGGTCAATATGACCTAATTTTGAGGTTTACGTCATAGGAATGTATTGTGACAGCAACGCTATCCTCTTTGAAATATTTTTCCATTTTTATTGTCGATTTTGTGCCCAGTTCATGCTCATCCTATCCTGGCCACCACGGCCCCCAAACCAATAGTGTTATTTGTTGATAAGTCCGGACTAATAATACATCATTGACACAGGGCGGTACACTCATGATGTCTGCATTGCTTCAATCATATGTATATATAGTAAATACATAGTCCAGGTTATTGTCAACATTATTGATCAATAAATATTTATATTATTAAAATTATATTAATATTATAATTAAAATTGATCGATAAATTTATAATTTGGCGAATATAGTTCTATTTACAAACAGATGCTCATGTCTATACTGTTTCGGGAAGACTGTTGAGAATATTTTTCTCAAAACGTCACTTTCTTTGTGAAGAATATCTTTATGTTACAGGTTTACATAAATGGCAATGATATAAAAAACTTAATAAAAAGATATATATTTAAAAAAAATTGCTACATGTGACACACATACAGGATTGTGTATAATGCAAAATATAAAATTCAACTACATGTGCTTGTTACAAAAACAACAATGGAAATCATTATGGCAGGGTGGAAACGAACCGCAGAAGTGAAAGGCACTGCCAACAGGCACTCTTTTGCAATAGACCATACTAAATAAATAAAAAACACAACAACTGTCTTTACCCATAGGCCTTTTCACTTATCCTAGTGAAGAAGCAGCCAACTGTTCTCCCTGAGATTGGGAAAGATTACAATTTTGAATTATGCTGCTGCTAATGAACGTCTCAGTCAAAAACGACAGATAAAAGAGAGCTACCTAAAATAAGCGGTGGTTTGCTGCATTCTGGTTTGATATTTTCTTTAGAATTCCGTATATAGTGGGAGAACAGTCTGGAACAGTCAGAGTCTGCATAACGGAACTGTTTGTATGTCTTAATGTGCGATTGGCTGAAATTCTATGCTAATGGGAGTCGTTTGCCAATCAATGTTTCAATGATCTGTCATCCAATTACATTATATGAACTGTCCAGGTAGCAGAACACAAATGATGGAGAGGCCTCATGCCGGCACATTTCTTTCTGGGCCCTTCCTCCATTTTTGTTTTTCACAGCTGCTTTATACATTGGACCTCAAAATGGGAGGTGAAAGTCAATGTGAGGTACACATATTCTGAGCACTTTATAGTTAGAGAGCAGGGAACCTATAGTTAGTACTTCCCCATATCTGATAATTCACTATTGCAAAGTGATGTCTGATTTAAGAAAACTGCTTCATTGACTTTATGCCCGTGCAGAAGAAAAACACAAATTGTATTGATTTTTTGCACAATACTCACTGCTACTCCTGCATGATAACTGGTTCCACAAGCTATGAGTATCAAGCGTCGACACCTCTGGATTTCTTTCAGGTGGTCTTTCAATCCACCCAAATTCACTATGGAAGATAAACATTTATTAAATACAAGTATATGAAAATAAATGTCCTACTAAAATAAATAAAATCCTAATCAAAACAAACACTTGCGGTTTATCTTACTGATTTAAAGGACAACTAAAAGAGTTTGTTTTATTTTAAACCCTAGTTTTCTTACAGAAAGTCAGAGCGGGGGCTTTTCCCCACTGGTTGATCGGGGTCAGTATGGAGAACGTGTTTCTCGGTTAGTGTAGCAAGACCCTCGTCTCCAAAGAGGATTAACTGAGGGGACCTAGTTAAAACAAGGTTCTCTCTATGCACAGTAGTGAGAGACTGTCGCTGACCAGACCAGGCTGTTGCTGACCAGACCAGGCTACCTGCTTTCCAAGGAAGTATGACCGCTGCCAGAGGATAAGCTGGCATATACTATCAACAGTGCATGCCAGTTTATCCTGATATCAGGAGCACTAAGCTTCTACAATAAGAAATAAAGAAAGTTTTGAGAAGCTGTGTGGAACTTGGTTTGCAAAAGTGTTGTTATAAAGTACACGGAGAGACTGACACTTGGCACTGACAGGAAGTGACAAAGCAAGGATTCTGGCCTACCAGTATAGAAAATACACACACACACGGCACTTCAATTTCAGAGGTCAGTGACCTGCATTACCTGTGAGATCGTCAAAATTCACTCTGCCTCTCATCGTGTTGACAACAGACTCCGGCTGCTCGAAGATTTCTTTTTGCATGAAGAAGCTAAAGTTACCTGCCAATGACAAACAATAAAAATACTTGAAACCCGGGTTTCTTGGTTGTGTACAGGCCCCTCAGTAATAGATCCAGACAGCTGATGTTACTTGAAAGCCATTATCGGCACGGCACAGCACCCCTCTCTATTAAATTTACCCCCCACCCCAACAGTCCTGATTTGTGCAGCACATTCCCGATTTGGGGGGGGGGGGGGGGGGCTGTCACACCTAGCTACTGCGCATGTGCAGTAGGGGGGCTTGCACTCAACCGCCCAAGACCTGTCCCCTCGGCTTTGGGTGGTACGCATTTGGTTTCTCTTGTCTTCAAGTATGTTCTGGAGATGTTACTATTGCTCAACATCCAGGGAGGTTACCAAGGGTTTGACAAATACTGGCAGACAAACGTGGAGTCAGAAGCCAGTGCAGGTTTCTGGTTAAGGGCCAGCAGCAGGTATTTTCTCTCTGGCTCCTGGGGTTTGTCAAGCCATGCACTAGCCAATTTAATGGTACTAATGTTATCGAATTTAAAAAGGATGAATAGCTGAGGAGTCCATGTAAGATTCTACCAGGTGGAGCATTAGCCTACAGGCTCTGCTGAGCCAACATGTCCAGCCAGAGTCCCAGCTCCCATCCTATAGGGCACTCACCCTTCATGATCTGCTGCAGCTCCATTTGCAAAGTCTGAATGGCACGGGCTGGGTGATCACCAACATTACGCCTAATTCTGTGGATCGAGAGTCTACCGTCCACCACGGCAGCCACATCATCATCCTCCAGGTAGATGACCCTGTTGGTGTGCTCAATGACCGCACTGAAAAACATGGAAAAAAATACAAATACTTTTAGGAGGAGGATAGCGTGTACACAGCCATGAGAGATTCTAGTTTACAGATCATATCACATAGTTCAACATTTGTATGAAGGACAATCTATATGGAATTGTTGAAAATATTTGCTCCAATGAGGTGTATGGATTTTACCAAGAAGACACTATAAGGCAGCACTCTCATTTAGAGCCACGCTTCACACAAAAAAACGGAATTCTGGGTTATCTCACCTGGCGTCGGACGCAAAGTAATATTCCACGGCTTTCTGGTCCACGGGGAAAAGACAGGTTGTGCTGTCTACTCTGGTCAGAGAACAACTTCCTTTCTTTTCCAAACCTGAACCAACAAAAACACACAAGGATTTATAGCACTCTTCACAGGGGCAAGGAGTGAGAGTGGGAAATAAGCGGACTGAAAAGTCCAAGAAATCGCAGCCAAACCAGAGGAAGATTAGCTCATGGTAGAGGGAAAAGAAATGCTCTGAAAAAAGAGAACTCTTAGTCGGTGGAAAAAAACTCAGGCAAGCTGGTGCTCATGTTGTGGTAAAGATGCTTACGGGTCTTACAATATTCAATGGCCTGCTTATGAATGCCAAGGATGTCATGCACTATGTAATCAATGAAAGATGCTGCATTCATTGCTTTTAAACAATCATACACTTGCGAACAACAAAAAATGAAGTTATGTTGAACTGAAAGATTGCAACAAGTTTAGGCATTTTAAAAAACAATTACAGCACCTTATTGAGCGTTCTTTGCTTGTATAGCGCTATCAGAGGGCTGACATCTTAGGTCAGATGAAGGAAGAACAGACCCAAGATTCTAAACAAAATGTCCGCCTCAAGCAACGCCAGCAAAGAGCTCAATTTATTTATTCATTTATTAAAACATTTCCAGATAAAAAAAAAAAAAAAAACACTACATTTGATGCATTCTTTCAATTAAAACATAAACCACAACTGTTGGCAAATAAGTTAACTATTCCAAAAAATAAATAAAAAAAAACACGGAGCTGAGACTAATAATATTGTATTTGTTTATTTTGAAAACTTCAATTAATCCCTTGCATCTCCATTGAAAGAGTAAATAATAAAATATAGATTTGAACAAAAATCCTTTTTTTTTTTTTTATATTGAGCAATTAGTGAGTTGTGTTTGAAATTGTTATTGGAACAGATGTTCTGTTTTTAAAAGCTTGTCTAATTAAGAAAAACATTAATTATAAAGGCAATGAAAAATACAGAACAACTTTTCCCCGAGGCACTTCATTAGGTAGAATTGGTTACGACCTGTATAATTATATATTTCAGTAGTATGTGTAGGCAAAACTGTATGGTGTTCATAAATCAATTCTAAAATGTGGTGGAATCCACTAGTTTCCATTACTTCACTTTCACAACTTTGACCTTTATTAATAAGTAGAAGTAGACCAAGTTGGAGGACAAATTGGTATAATTTAAACAGTGAAGGATGAACTACAGACTCTGAATAAGTTACCATTGTAGGAGTTATGCCAGTATAGCTTCTAAGCCATGATTTGTTTTACAGGGACAGTCCAATGCCGATTATGATCTAATCCAGTAACTTCTCAGACTTGATCACACAGCAGAGTGACAGTAGCCCCTTTTTGTTATTCTGCATAGATACTGAAGTACTGTATGTTTATGAGTATTACATGGTGTACTTTAGAGTACTATAGAGATTTTAAGAGATTCACATCCTTTGCTGCACTCGATACCACAACATGAGTTGTTATCAGACATTGGCAGTCTAAAGCAGATGCTTAAGTCCCAATAAATGTATTTTCCCTTAATTTAGCAGGTAGAAAATCCCCATACAGCAGAGATAACGAGAGGAAAACAAAAACACAGATCCGGATTGTAACGATCCTGACAATCCAAATAGAGAAATAAAGAGAGTTGCTGGCTGGAGCAGGTTTGTTCTAATATTGTTTCCCAAGAGTTTTTAAGTGTGAAGGGAGGGGGGGGGGGGGGGGGTGGTACCTGTATTGCGGGGAAAGGAAAACTACACGGATATAATGATATAATGATCATATACTATGTGCCTGTATGTATTCACATACTCCTGAAATCTCAATTTACATTTATTGGAATACTGGGGAAGGTACTTTTTGTGCACCTAGGCTTAGCGATGGCTCTAATAGCAGAGAACAGAAAATTATATTCCAAGACCGATAAATGAACAATAAAGTTATGCCAATCCATGAATTACAACACACGGGATGACTATTTATCGGGAAACAGTGACCTCTAGTGTGAAAAATAGGTAATGACTGGATCTGAAGATGCTCCAAAAAAGTCTTTATCAAGCACATTTTGACCAACTTCACCACCAACTTACTTCCCATTATCTGTGCTTTACAAATATTTTTTTTACAGGAGATGTTATAGAGCATTACATTTGGCAAAGTGGCCATCCTGTAGTTCCAGATTTGCACAGTATATGTTTATATATAACTTGCAGTAATGGGTTTAGGGAGTCTTATGATATACTAACACATGCACCTCTATGGGAAACAATACCAGACACTGGTCTTTGAGAACCTCCTTAAAACAAACAGAGCCCTTTTCTAGAGAGGAGTAGAGTAAGAATGGGAGTCTTGATGAGGCACCTTGATCCGTTCTAATGGACATTACTTCAAGAGAATAGTCCATGCTCTGGGACACTGAAAGTACAATGAGAAAGTGCAACAACAGGAATCAGACATGTATACAAGCAGACTATGCATTGCAAGGCTCCTCAATGCATACTGTAACATACATCAGTGAAGAGGCACCTGAGTATATGCAGCCAGTGTAAAACACAAAATGAGCAGACATGCAACTAGGCTTCAAACAAAAGCATGCACAGTCACCTACACAACGTCAAGCAGAATAGTGGGATTTGGTTTTTAAAAAGGAGGAGTTTGTCATTTCTTTCTAGTTCCACGGTTCTAGAGTGTTCCTACCAGTAAGCTATATGGAAGCATGTGGTTTTTTTTTTTTGTTCAGTGAAACAATTAGAATTATCCTTGACTTCACCTCAACTGAATGAAGTGCTACCATTTTGAACTATTATCTGTGGTTGCAGATATGCAGACACATGGAGCCAGTGGGGCTCTGCCATGTGAAGTTGGTTAACCTGCATTAAATGTAAGATCAGTATAGTAGATACAAAATTGAAAATAAGTGTATGATGTGATTTTATGCACAAGATAAAACAAGAGAACAAACTGATCACAAAATGTGACCTCTTGAAAGTAGAATTGCAAATCCCACTATTTTACTGTAATCCTTTTATATCTTCAGAATGCACAGTGTACTGTATCACTTACGGGTGGGCGATTTGTAGCCCCATGCCTTCTTAGCTTAATCTGCCAGAAGCACTGTCCTTCCTCAACAGAAGCCATTTCATTACATGTATACTCTGCATGCATGAACAGCCACTACTGGGATATACCATGCAATTAATCACTGGTCTGGTTGGAGTTTGACTTGCTCCACCTAAATCTCATCAGTCATCATGCTTACCTGAGCGGTACAGGATGGGAATGTGATCTGTAGATAGCTTGTGTTCACTGTGTACACCCATCAAAAGTGGGCTCCCCCTCCTACAAGACAAAAGCAATAGATGTAAGCTGACTAATACAGTACAATTCTCCCAAAAAAATGTCACTATTTAGTAGCAGTCCACACCATATACAAACAGTCCAGAGCTACAAAAAGTATATAATACACAAAAAATCCAAACAGTCAGAGCTTCCACTGAGAACATTTTCGTCAAAGCAAAGTAGATATAAAAATACAAAATGTATTCAAGGAAAAATATTCAGTGTAAAAAACCGCCTTACAGGTTTCATACCGTAAGGTACTTAATCATAGGCTTGCTAAATAATACAGTACAGCAGAACTAGCAATGTACAGGAGGATGGATAGGTTTCCTACAATCTAGTATAAATGGAAGTAACTACCTGGTTCCAACAGCCTGGCCTGGGAAATGGACACTCTTAAACACAAGGGCAAACGCACCTTCCTGGCAAGGAAAAAGAAGAAGAAAATGTGATAAATTTAGCAGTTGGTTGTACTACAGTAATATAGTTAGGGTTATTAATTCAGGTTTCTGCTTATTACAGTATGTTTGAATTAATGTGAGATCTTGAATAAAAATAGTTCACACACACACACACACACACACACACACACTTACAGATTGCCTAAATTACACATATTATTGCAGAAAAAGTGTTCTGGGACAAATTTGTAGAGGTTGAACACTCAACAAGACCAATCCATTGTGGAACAAGAACACCATGTTCCAGGCTTAGAAAGTTACCGCAGAACTTTTTTTGTTTTTAACTTGTATAATCATACGTAACTTAAGGAAAGTTAGATGAACTAAATGCATAGTATGCTTTCAGGAATTAGTAGCTTTACTTACCAGCTGTTGGATGACCCGCTCTACCAATGTGGCAAAGCTGATTTCACTGCTTTCACGGTTGTCAAACATGTACTTCACAAGCTTGGCGATAGTCTCTGTGTCAGTCTCGGACTCAAACTCATAACCTTTACTCTCCTGAAATGATCAGAACAGAAATATACGGACACATCGATTAAGAGGCCATTATTGGACTTGGTGTGTTCAACTTAAAGTAGGCCTAGTAGATTATCCAGAAGTCTGGACTGTTATATTATATATAGATCGCCTAAGTCAATCAGGCATTCCTTTTCATCTATTACTTGCATGAAGGGAATGCAGGCCACACAAACAGTTAAAATGGAGGATATATTCATATAAGCGTGGAACTGAACCAGCAATACATTATAATGTAAGCCTCTGCACCTTTTCACTGTAGGATACTTCAGAACCCACTGAAAATCTGCAGACGCTGTTCACCTTAGAACAACATGGGGCAGTGCTGTCCATCTTTTGAATGGGGGAGGAAGACATACCGAGCAGAGGTTTGAAGTGGGGTTTGGGTAGCCATTTTTCACTTCATGAGGGAATTACAATAGATCTTAAGAACTGTTCTAACGCACCGAGGGCAGTCATTTGATGTATGGATCCCATGAGGTTTAGAAGGAGGGAAGAACATGGATCAACTTACCAAGAATTTCTTCAAATCCTTGTAATTTGTGATAATGCCGTTGTGAATAACGATAAATTCTGAAAGAGAAATGATTTCCTTAGACAAAGTAATACAGAGCCACATTAAGCGACATCAGTTCAGTTTAGCTTTTTAAAATGACCCTTTTGTAAAATCACAGAAAATAGATTTTCAGGAATTAGGATACGTTTAGAAATGGTTACTATAGATGACAGGGTACACATGAGGTAAAACCATATTGTGTATGTATAATAGGAAAGGTCATTTCTTGTCACCAAAACTCTAACCTGGGCCTGAGTCATTGAACTAAAATGGCAGTCTCTGAACAAGGTGTCACCTACCATTGCCTTTGTCAGAGCGCTGAGGGTGGCTGTTTGTGGGACTTGGCTCTCCATGGGTGGCCCAGCGAGTGTGAGCGATACCTAGATGAACCTCAAATTCAATGTCCAGAACCATGTCTTCCAGCTCTGCAAACAGAACAGAAGAAATATAAAAATTAGGTCATAGACATTAGGAATCCAACTAAAGTCACAAACCCACTTAAAACGCAAACTGCAGAAATAAAAGCTCAATTTTATTTAGTTTTTCGCCTGAGGAAGGGGCCTAGAAACATGGTCTTGAAAGCTCGCAACCAAACTGTCAGTTAGCCGATAAATGAGCTCACTTTACCTTTCAATGTTTGTTCGGTTATCAATCTAAAATGAAACGTTACATTTAAAAGAGAGTGCGTGTACCAATTTCGAGATTTACAAAAAACCTATTATCATAGACAAGCGGCATTCCTTCTGGGGGTCCCCATGCCTACATTGCAGGAGGTCTTTCTAAGAAAGAGTGGGAGTGATATTTGCTCAGTTACAATGTGGAAGAGATTAAAGTGCTATTAATTACTCACATCTGACATGCATCCTTAATGATAATAAACATTTTCAGTCAGGGGAAATGTCTCTATTTAAAAAGGTAAATGGAGCGAAAATGAACCAAAAAATGTGGAAAAAACAGGAAAAACGCATGAAAATAAAGTGTTGACAACATTAATAATTACTACTCTGTGTAACTTTAAACTTTTAAAAACTACCCAGGGGTAATGTTACAATTCAGAGGGCCCCCACTGCCCAGGCAATGTGACCTAGGCCAGACACCACTCTGGGGAGGCCATATAACCAGATGCTTCAGGAGAATGGTTACAAAATGAAAATAAATAAAAGACATGCATACGTTTAGGGCTCCCCATGAAGGGACCAGAACATATGTTGAAAGGAGGAAAGTAAAGGAAGGGTTACATATGTGCCATTAGATCAGTTCCCACACCAGTATCTAAAAACTCTAAAGGTGAACAATCCTTTTTTTCCAATTTATTGGAATTCTGGAGAGTTCAAGGTTTTGTTCTTTGGCTTTCTCAACACTAAACTTTCTATTGTGAAATCCTCTGGCAGAGGGAGAGCATTTAGGAGGGTTTTTAGGGGTAAGGGGAGGGTGAGGAGGGAATGTGAAGTGACATTTTAGTGGAACTGTTTTTGTTGGAAAACAAATATTTGGCAAAGAGTTTGGACTCCTCCAGCAGAGCAAAGTGTTAGGTTTCATGTCATTAAAAGAGATTCAACAGAAACTTCTACATCGGATTTCCATTAAAATCTCCACGTCTAGAGTCTCGGGGGAATCGGAGCCGCATTCCTTCATGAAAGAAGGCCTTGGCCCTCTAGCTGCTTAGTGTACTGTATCACAATCAAGTCAACTGACCTTCAAAACATTAATGCTTATCCTGGTAATCACTGGTCAATTGTACCCTTCAAACACTAAAAAAAATTTGTGTTTCGTTGCCATGGTAATTGCAAACAGAGTTTGACCCTAGGGGTTTGGCAGTTATGCACCCCCAGGTACTTGCTATTGCAATGGCTCATTTCCTGGACAGATGATCTGATTTCAAAGGCAAAAAAAAAGTAGTTTTTTAAAATCCAGAAGAATACATTTGGGGGGGGGGGGGGGGGGAGTGTTGGGGGGGGAATTGTTTTACTTCACTGGGTACCACAGAAACTTAGCACAAAAATATAGGTTCTCTTATTCAGAAAACCAAGAACAAATTTAGAGCGTCTCTTCATAAAAAGGGAAGGGAGACAAATAGCCTCTATGTATAGGTCCATCACTGTACATTCTCATGGCATTGTACTAATGGCATTGTACTAATGGCATGGCTTAATTCAGTTAGGCCGTAGTGGTGGTCCAAAACAACCATCACAAGTTTGTGGATCTTTTTACCTAGATGGAGAATATTTGTGGACATGATTAAGTAAGTAATTTGTTAACATGCATTCTACAGGCACCCTCTGTCCATGTTGTGGGGGGGGGGGGGGGGGGCAATTAAAAAATGTATTTGTTTTACTCCTTTACTCCCCCTTCAAGTTTTGTCCATGGAGAACATTCATTCTATTCTGATTTCTATTCCAAATAGAGCTACAATTAGAAACAAAGCCAAATCCTTGCTCCTGACACCAATCACCAAGCCATCAGTGCCTAATTGAATTGAAATCTCTAATTTGCATCCGCCGATCATTCTGAATGTTATACACAGGCCAAACCTCAGAGAATGACAGTGTGGACGCACTTCACCTCTGAAACTTCGTTGCAAATCAAGTAATTTGTTCCTAAATGGACAAGTACATCCTATTCCCCCTCCTGCTTTGCTTGCTTAACAATATTAAGAATGTGTCTTCTGGGTCTATGAGCAACAGTATCAGGAAGACATCTCACAAAACCACTATTGTCCGACTACATATTGACACAGTTACTGACATACTCCGTGGTAAACAGCCAGGCAGCCTTAGACTAAACAAGTGGACCTGGCTATTCGAATGGAAAAAAAGCCTCGCTTGGAAAAATGTCTTCCCCAGTAAAAGCCAGGTGGCTGATCGCACAGCCACAAGATATTAAAAATAACTTATTTCGTTAATAAAAGCAAGTGTTGGCTCTTTATTTCTAGGGTGGAGCCATGCATACTTAAAGAGATATACACCACTGCTCCTTCTGCACCAATCGTAGCCAATGCCGACTGGATCAGCTTGTGTGCTTCAGCTTTCAGGTACTGAGGAAAATGACACGCTTCTTTAAAATGATATCTCATTTGGCCTCCATACTAGACTTGAGGGCCATCCTATTTAATCTCATACAAAGAGCACTGATAGAAGTCACAGGAGGTTCTATGAAGGTTGATCATGTTGGGAGCTACTGCCACCCACACAATAGGATGGAGTGACACCTACTGTCGATCTCTTCATCCAGGGCCTTGACTTTCCCCTTTTTCTTGATCAGCTGGATTTTGTTTGCGTTGTTTTCCCAGTTCTTCTCATTTCCGCCATCGATGCCAACACCTAATACAGCATGGTATGAAAATTACAAGGCATTAGGGTTGCCACATTTATAAAAAAAAAAAAAAAATATATATATATATATATATATATATATATATATATATATATATGTAATGCTATTGCCTCCATAACTTTAAATGCTTTTACTGAGAAGACACACACATTTAAAACACATATTTTCTCCTAATTTAGGCACTTTGCTTGCAATTTTGCAAACACAATGTATAGATCATTTTCGATTCCTTGCATTCACAGTAAAAACAATGTTTAGGTGATACAGTCCCTTTAAGATAGGCCACAAGTCAATGTTTTTTTTACCAGCCTACCGGTAAAAGACCGGTTGAGTGTCAACCCTAGAAGGCATGTTTGTGTATTCACCTTTCACTCCTCTAAATAAAATGTTTGTTAATGTTCTGCCTAGAGTGAAACAGCACATGGGGGGGGGGGGGGGGGGGGGGGCAGGGGGGAGACAGCATGACAGGAAGTAAGATATTGTTACAAAGATGCAGAGTTTAAATAACTAAATACAATATTTTACCTCTAAATCCCAAAAACTATTGCCTGGTGAAATTATTTGGGGGACATTAGTATATCAATAAGACATTACATTTTCCCTCCATTACATTGGTAGTAGTCACTCGGCCTTCGTACCTCACAAATCATTATGCTCAACGCCCACCAATCACATCCCACTCTATGTTTATTACACCCTCCATCATTGCAAAACAAACCTTCGAGTGTCATTCTCAGCTATTTCTATCTTTGCCTATCCCTGGTCTCCAGACCACCAAGCCCACTAGATGGTGAGTTATGAGAAGAAGGGCTCCATCTACCAGATATATTGTGCTTCTACCTTGCTCTGTAATGTCCCTCTATGCTCTCCACCATGCAAATTATTGGTGCTGTATAATAATTGATAATGCAATGTAAATAATTTCTTATACAGATAGAGTCATAGGTGTGTACATTGAGTATGAACATCAGGGGCTAAATTTGTTTCATCACTTGGACACATTACATGCTGCAATCAAAATCCAGATGCTATTTGACAGCTTTTTGTAGCTCACCTGCGGAGTCATATCCTCTGTACTCCAACCTCTGTAGGCCTTTGATAAGCCTCTCAAGGATTTCCCGCCGGGTGCGGGGCACATGATAGTTGAGGTAAGCAAAAATTCCTAAAGGGGAAAAAAAAACAACAACACATGAGCCAAATGAGAAACTGCTCAGGACAGACATTTGACTGATCAAAATTAAAATAGCATGAGCATTCCTTAAAATAAGGCTAAGCACAGAACAACTAGTTTCAGCATTAAAGACAGGTGAATCATTGTTTAATGAACTGTACCAAGGGGACAGGGACTATATTATTCTGGTGTGAATCTGTAGCTATAATAAAAGATCTCCCAGAATGCATACTGTTTATACTTGCTGCGCAACATTGGAGAGAGGTACGCTATAGCTGAGCACCTGCAGGCTACATCTCCATCAGGCGAGATAGATAGATAGATAGATAGATGTAGTTTGTACAGTCATTAGGAAGAGACCACGTTTCTTGGGTTTTGGATTTACTTTAATCTGGTCTGGCCTCTCCTGCTGAGATCATATAATGTAATTAACAGCTTTAATAAAAAGGTGAGGATAATGTAGTTCGCAGAATACATTAAAAATAGACGTTCCAGTTAATAAATAGATCAGCTACGTCTTTGCTGATCCTCATCCTATCACAATAACCCTTTCAACCTACTGAAGCACTAGAAAAATGTATATATTAATTCATTTATTTTCTTACATTGTTCAAACTCTAAATATTCCTAACTTGCCTCTATATTTGACAAATTTTATTAGCTCCCCTGCACCTTCTTCACATAACATTTACCGCACATTCTAAAAATTACCAGAAATAGAAATTATAAGTCGGACCCTGTGTGATTAAGTAGATCTGCTCAATAAGATCTGTGCACAGAGTCGTGGGTAGGATTATGGTCCAACAGCATAAATTGTGGTTTCGAGTAAATCCAGCTAGGTAAAAACATGCCGTCAAGGCCAGCAAAGGTATTCTTTATAGCACAGGTGGAGGCTTGCCAGATTAAGCTATCCTCGTTCACATCCAACACTAAACTTCTATTCAGTGGACAGCAGAGGGCTGCATTCAGTAGAACAGAAGGCACCTTTTTAGATACTAGAGGAGACTGTTTTCAGCTACACAAAGAGCCAATTCAGGCACAACACAAATACGTGCAAACAGTTTTTACCATGAGAGGGGGAGGGAACCAGACTGAACACATTGAAAGCATAAAAATATACTTGTACATCAAGAATGCCTCTCTCCTACAGTCCCCCCCCCCCCCCTCTCCCTCTGAATATGTAATAATTATTATTGCTAATGATCAAAAAAAAAGACAGAAACACAGATTTCCTTCCTCTTTAATGATAGTTCTGTACATGGCTAAACTTCCACCTCACAAAAAAATGTAAGCGCCCAATTATAAAATGTCATGGGGACTATTTAGGGTTGCCCTGGCCGGTATTTTACCGGCAGGCAGGTAAAACATTGGCTTGAGGCCAATGTTAAGTCTATGGAGGCAGCAGTATGGCCGGTATTTTTTTCTGTAGAAAAGGTGGCAACCCTAGGCCCGTTACAATTTTTTTTGTTGTTGTTGTAGATCAGCTCTGCTGTGATGATATCCAAAGGAGCCCAGGGGTCTAATGATGGCTAATGTTTGTGGACTACATTTCCCATGATGCAGTGTCATGGTAAACGTAAGTGGTAGCAATCCCTGGCCTTCACTGACATCCACATAAATGAGTGCCATGGAGGATGAAATGAAACAACGGAGATGTTTTTTCTCTTAGTGTACAAGACAGCAGCAAAAACACGATTGATCGTTGGTTAAGGACATTCTGAAGACACTAACTGGATAATCACAGCCCAAGGTTGGTCTTATTGTCGTTTGGCATAAAATGGGTTTATAAAAGGGCTTGAGGTTGGGGTCCTTTAACATATAGGTTACCAAGAAACATGACTTCAAAGGGGTCATCCGGAATAAGAATGTAGAATGGGCAAGTCACACCAAGTAATAGGATCATTAGCAACTAATTGACATTTTAAATGTATGCATACACACACCTAAAGTGAGATTACATTGAATGTACATTGAGCTGCAGGGAAACCAGGATTTCTACACCCAGTCATTTGGAGAATGAGGTCCTTTAAGGACTAAACAAACAGGTTTATCCTCTCTTTTACTACTCTACCTGCACCTTATCAGGAGGGTAGGGCTTTAACTTACATCACTGGTTCCCAAACCAGTCGTCAAGGCCCACCCAACAGTCCAGGATTTAGGGATTACCCAGTTGTGTCCAAGATGTTTTTTTTTTTGTTTTGTTTTTTTTTTAAAAAGAAAGGGGGGGGAAAAATCGTGGACTGTTAGGTGGGCCTTGAACCGGTTTGGGAACCAATGCCTTACAGGCATTTATGTAAAAGTAGAAGGAAAGAAGAAAAAAAAAAAAAAAGTAAAGGAACCAGTTACGTCAAAATGTAATTTAAAACAGGTGTATTGCAGCACGTGCAACTTGACTAAAATGTACAACTTCTGTAATAATTATTTTTATATAGTGTATAAATATATTTATTGCTGTAATCCAGCAAACATACTTCTGTGCATTATCTGTTGAAGCATGCTGCATTAAGCATGGGATAAAATACAGTCACTGATCCTATTTTAAGAATTCTGAATATACAGCTGCATACCTCCCAACATTTCCCCGGCAAATCGGGATGCTGGGGGGCAGAGCTGTCAGTAGCCATTCTCCGGTGTCCCAGGCACCAGATGATTAGAGCTGCAAGATTACGTCCTGAATCCCGCTAAACTCTACCTCTGTTCTGAAAGGCGCTTGGCGGGACAGCCCCCCATAGAGAGCTCGCAGGTACAGACCAATAGGGACTGTCCCATGCAAAAGTGGAACAATTGTGGGTTCTGGAGCTACATGCTCAGAATGCCCGCTTTGAAGTGTAATGTCACTGGAGACATCACTGACATTCTGCTCCTGTACAATGGGCATACTCGTGCATCATTATGGGAGAATAATCCTATTTGTAGGATTAGCGGAGACCTTGATTGATCTACTTGGCAAGAGGAGATCCTGGAACATACCAGATAATATCTGACCAGTGTTTTACTTCAATTGTAATTAAAGATATTATTGCAATCTTGGCCTGGCTAACCAGTGACTACACAGATCTCTGGGCCTAGCAATCCAGCGAAGATGGCTCCTGCACAGGATGTGTAAAATTAGATCACTATGTGGTTGCATAGGTGTATATATCCATTTCTGTGCATTCATGCCAGCCACTTGTCAGATGAAAGCGGATAACAGACATACAGGAATGTACTTTTGCCCATGATTGCTTCCTGGTCTTCCGATCAAGACCTTCTTGATAATAAGGAAATACCAGAACGTAAAGATTTAAATGTATGACATACAAAGTTTGCTTTATCCGCTACCCCTTAGCATACCATGGTGGGTTTATTAACTTCACAAAATATCATACAGGGCTTTACAGATATATTTCAGGACTCCAGAAGCCAATAAAATCCTTCTTAGTGGTGTGTCGATCATATAAGGTGGGAGGGAGGAAAGAATTTGCGAATGGCAATGTGACTGAAAATGGAAACATATAGGTGAATGCTAATGCGAACAGTTAGGAAGGACGATCATTAGGAATGAACGCAAATGCTGATGATATTGTGAACAGTTAGGAAGGATACAGTGGGGTGAACAAAAATAAGCAACAAATTTGGTTCTGCCCCATTTAAAAAAAAAAAAAAATAAGTATTGCTGTCCATTTGAATGCTCATAGTGGCCTTCAACTCAACATAATTTCTTAAGCATTACCTTTTAAATAGGAATCTAGCCTCTCAGCTAGTGTCGCCATCTTTTTTTTGGGGGGGGGGGGGGTTATTGTAGACAATGGCTATTTAAACATTTCTGCAGTGTTTTTGGTTTAGCTTTACATTTACCTCTCTCATTTAATATACCCACACATATTTTATACCATGGTTTTCATCATATAACTGACTATACATTAAAAATAACTAAATCAAAAGAATAAAAAATACAACACTTTTGCCAACTTTGACCTTAAAAATCTTTTATGCAATTACAAAAAAGACCCCATTTATATAGTTTCTAATATGTGTCCTTAGTTTAGTAATATCCATGTTTACATGTTATTCAGGGTTGTGTTTTGCTCGTTATAGGGCAATAACCGATAGTAGTGTTTTTTGTTTTAAAACCATTATCTCCTACAGTGACCCCAACAAAACCCTTTTTTTATTTACCCCTCGCATGAACCTGTAACCCTAACCTCCTAACGCTAGATCTAGGGTTAGCTTTTCCTTTTTTTATGTTATGTTAAATTGCTGACTGCCTCCAGGGGCAGTCAAGCAACAGTAACAGAGCAAATATGGCACCTGGGAGCACCGTGTGAGTTGATCACAAAGCCCTGGGGAAGTCAAATTTTGGTGTGGCATGGAGTCTCGACATCAAGGCATCATAGCTACACCATCAAAGCATAGGAAGCGACCGCTGATTGCTGCCTAAGTGGCATTTACTGCAAGACGTTCCGTCCATCATCACAGACTACATGTTTTTGCATGACATGCCTGGCACATCATGGGTCGGGAAGGGGTTAATTAAAATCAGACATGCTATTGCCTCTATTTAATATCAACATGAAGCCAATTGTATACCATCTGCCACTAACATACCAACACTATTCCCAGCCACTGCTTATAACTATTATGCAACTCCTAATTTGAAAGTTGATCAACTACATGCAGCCCGACCTGTGGTCTTATCATGACTGAAAAGTCCACAGGTTCCATGGTATTAACCTAAGAAATTAATAATATCCTCCTACAACCGCTAAAGTTGTGTTTAGCAAATCACAGACTGAAATAGAAACCATTTGAGTAACTAAATATAAAAACCCAGCTGGCTGTCTGAGAAAAATCTAATACAACAATATAACATGACTCATCCATACAGTTTGAAGCCCATTGGAAAGGCAGCGTTCTTATACTTCACAATGTCAGCACTAGAACATGACAAACCAGTACCCACCCAAAAACCTTCTCACCCCTCCCCAACAGAACAATCAGATTCCATTAACTCAAGTGGAACAGTATCACCACACCACCACCACCAATTACCAACATCACCTTTTAGAGAAGGGTCTGCTGTACTGTTCTTTGACATCAAAGTTTACCATATCATAAATAATGTGGCTTGTCCTCGGTCTCATTTTTTGTGCAAAAATACAAAATAAAATTAATTTTTAATTAAAAATATAATTCAAGAAATTTATAATTTATTATTTTTTTTAGATGGACACATGAATCAATGTAAATTCAATAAAAAGGGCTTCATGTCAGAGATAAGTCCGTCAGGAAAGTGGCTTTGTGTGTAGAATTGCATGCATGCAGCTGGTTCTTACTTGTAAAGCATTTTCCTTGTCAGCACGGTCAGATTAAAACGGTCGTCAAATAGTTACGTTTGTTTAAATGAAAGATTGCATTAAGCATTGGCATTTTTACTTGACCTATTTTAATGAAAGAACACAAAGAATCTTACGAGTCCTTCTTTGCTTGTATACCTCTATCAGGGGGCAGACATGTTGTTTAGAATCTTGGGTCAGGTGAAGGAAGATCTGACCCAAGTGGTCTGTCCCCTGATAGAGCTATAGAAGTGGAGAGGGCTCGATAAAAGTACCTTTTTGTATTCTTTGAGTAAAACATTTCAAGTTAAAATGCCTACACTTGACCGCATCTTTCAATTAAAACTAAACTTAACTTTTTGCTGAGAGTTGTCCATGTTAAAATATTGTCCAAAAAGATTATTTGCCTGTATTCATATTTTACATGCAAAAATGTATAGTTTTAGAGAGTTCATGGATGAAAAAATAGTGGGATGCCAACCTTGACTCCACTCATTGGGTAAACGTTAAAAGTGTATAGCTGTACACACAGAACTGTACGTTTACTGCCTCACCTATAAAAAAAAAAGAAATAATGGGGGAAGCAATGGCATGCAGCAGCACTGATAACAAAAGCATGCACCCAACACCACTTGCGACCTTGCAGGCCAAATAAGGCCTGTTTGACAGCACGGTGCTACCCACCTGGCTTTGCTGCCTATAGGAATATGTGTAAGTACTATCCCTATAGATCAGGGCTTGACAAATTTAATTTAGTTTTAGGAGCCAGCTAAAAAATTTAGGAGCCAGACAACGGCACATCACAATATCATAAACGACACGGAGACAGTCGCATACACCCACCTCACATACACAGTCAGTTCCATTCACACACACACACACCACATACAGTCAGTTCCATTCACACATACATCCACAGCCAGTTCCATTCACACATACATCCACAGCCAGTTCCATGCACACATACATCCACAGCCAGTTCCATTCACACATACATCCACAGCCAGTTCCATTCACACATACATACATCCACAGCCAGTTCCATTCACACATACATACATCCACAGCCAGTTCCATTCACACATACATACATCCACAGCCAGTTCCATTCACACATACATACATCCACAGCCAGTTCCATTCACACATACATACATCCACAGCCAGTTCCATTCACACATACATACATCCACAGCCAGTTCCATTCACACATACATACATCCACAGCCAGTTCCATTCACACATACATACATCCACAGCCAGTTCCATTCACACATACATACATCCACAGCCAGTTCCATTCACACATACATACATCCACAGCCAGTTCCATTCACACATACATACATCCACAGCCAGTTCCATTCACACATACATACATCCACAGCCAGTTCCATTCACACATACATACATCCACAGCCAGTTCCATTCACACATACATACATCCACAGCCAGTTCCATTCACACATACATACATCCACAGCCAGTTCCATTCACACATACATACATCCACAGCCAGTTCCATTCACACATACATACATCCACAGCCAGTTCCATTCACACATACATACATCCACAGCCAGTTCCATTCACACATACATACATCCACAGCCAGTTCCATTCACACATACATACATCCACAGCCAGTTCCATTCACACATACATACATCCACAGCCAGTTCCATTCACACATACATCCACAGCCAGTTCCATTCACACATACATCCACAGCCAGTTCCATTCACACATACATCCACAGCCAGTTCCATGCACACATACATCCACAGCCAGTTCCATGCACACATACATCCACAGCCAGTTCCATTCACACATACATACATCCACAGCCAGTTCCATTCACACATACATACATCCACAGCCAGTTCCATTCACACATACATCCACAGCCAGTTCCATTCACACATACATCCACAGCCAGTTCCATGCACACATACATCCACAGCCAGTTCCATGCACACATACATCCACAGCCAGTTCCATTCACACATACATCCACAGCCAGTTCCATGCACACATACATCCACAGCCAGTTCCATGCACACATACATCCACAGCCAGTTCCATGCACACATACATCCACAGCCAGTTCCATGCACACATACATCCACAGCCAGTTCCATGCACACATACATCCACAGCCAGTTCCATGCACACATACATCCACAGCCAGTTCCATTCACACATACATCCACAGCCAGTTCCATTCACTCATACATCCACAGCCAGTTCCATGCACACATACATCCACAGCCAGTTCCATGCACACATACATCCACAGCCAGTTACATTCACACATACATCCACAGCCAGTTACATTCACACATACATCCACAGCCAGTTACATTCACTCATACATACACAGCCAGTTACATTCACTCATACATCCACAGCCAGTTACATTCACTCATACATCCACAGCCAGTTCCATGCACACATACATCCACAGCCAGTTCCATTCACACATACATACATCCACAGCCAGTTCCATTCACACATACATCCACAGCCAGTTCCATGCACACATACATCCACAGCCAGTTACATGCACACATACATCCACAGCCAGTTACATTCACTCATACATACACACAGACCAAAGAACAAAAATATATTTCTTAGGGTGTCCTCCCTCCCTGCTGCTTACCTCATTGCAGGGGAGGGGGACATTTATGCTGGAGCCCGATCTTCTTTTGGTTCATGCTAAGTGCCGTGTTGTCACGTGACAATCGGCACTACAGCGTGTTGCGCGAGGGGGCGGAGCTTACAGTCTGTGTGATCCGCACAGACTTTCTCCCCTCGCGCTGAAAGTAAAACGGATGGCAGCCGGCAAGGGAATTCTGTGACAAACAGCACCCGGGCGCCAGGTCTGATTTCCTGGTCGCCATGGCGACCTGGCGCCCGGGGTTTGTCGAGCCCTGCTATAGATGCACACTTTTGTTTGCATGAAGTTAAATTAAACTGGTTTTGAATGACTTTGTATCATTGCTAAATAAGCAAACATTTTTTTTAACAAGCTATTCTTCACCATCACCATGAACATGGCCCAACACGCACCTATATATTTCAGATTTGGCCCACTTCAGGGAACAAATGGACATCCCTGACATGTGTGCATGTCCGAGACTTATATAAGTAATTAATTACTTAATGCTTCTAATATGTACTTTTAGTACTAGTCTGCTTAATAGTTACAAAGAAAAGCCACAGTCCTTATAGTTTCCTGCTCGATTTTTGTTGATACAAAGAAGACAAAACACCAACCTCATTCAAACCAAAAGCCAATTTGCCTTAAAACGCAAAGTGGAATGGAGGCCCTCCGCAAGATCAAAGTGCCAGACTAATTACAAACACATTCATCTCAATTTAAAAAGATTAGAACTATACACGAGGCCTAATTATTGGACCTTAATTAGGTTACCACTTTAAAAAGTGACTTTTCAAATAAACAGACAAGCCCAGTTTGGCCAGTGTATTTGGTTAGCAGTACAGTGCAAACTGATATACAGCATTGCCTGCTTGTGCATGTTCAAATTCGAGATCATCCCCTAGAAACGAATCCTGCACAAGATATATGTCTACTCCAGTGCCGACAAGCTGTTCCAAGAAGTGGATCATTTGTAGCACGTTACTTTCAAGCTCTGCCCACACTGTATCCGCGGGCATTTGCGAGTATCCGTCCTACTGAGCTTAGGCTGAAATACGCTCAGCACGGCACGACGATTACTCGCGAGTCAGTGGACACATTGTGCCGCTTTAAGGCTACAAATTATCCATTTTCGAGGAACAGCTTGGCAGCACTGGAGTTAGGGCTGCCACCTGGCCGGTAGGCTGGTAAAAAATTGGCAACAGACCAATGTTAAGTCTAGGGAGACAGTACCAAGGCCGGCCAAGAAAAGGTGGCAACCCTAAATGGAGATGGTTCTCATGTTTAAAAAGGTCTGTAACTGAACCAGGAGCAACATTGCAACTGTACTACGTACATTTAGAGATGTGAAGGAAGGATCCCAGTGAAAGCCACTACTCCCACCACTCCCTGCTACCACTCTCAGTGAGTGCTCAGGAGGAGGTGAGGACTTACTCAATAGCGGGTACTCTGGTAGGAGGATCTGAAGCACTTATTTGACATATGGGCTGTTCTGCCTATGTTATCAGGAGGCTGTGAGATGCTCAATGCTCACCTGCGTTGCACACATTTTTTTTAATGATAGAACAGACTGATAAAAAAAAATTTTTTTATTTAATTTGCGTGGTATAAGGTCATCGGCCAAAACTGACCCGTTCTGCTAAGCATGGTTCAGATGCCACTGCCATCTCATGATTAAATCTGAATACTTATTATGTCTGCTCACTGTTTGGCCCACATAGGAAGTTTTTAATATAAAAGTCTGGGTATTTTTACTGCAATATAATTTTTAAGCTAAATGTTTTTAAGTGGGTGTTCCCCAAGTACTATGAAGTTATTCTTTAAATTGATTTTCTAATTTCTTTCAAAAACATTCTTAATATATTTTGATAATATAAATCTGAGTATACATGTGACCTGTTGTTTTGCACTAATTTAACGGAGTGCTATCTCTACCACACCCCCGCCCCCAATTTCTCACTTCAGCTTCTTAGCACATCAGGCTAAATATGTGCCTTGGGTTAGACCTAAGGGTTAGACCTAAGTATTTTGTATTATAATGAACAATTGTTAATCCTGTTGTTTAGAGTCACTAAACTTTACCATAGTATGTCGCTGCTGTCGCCAACAGTCTCTCACTGCTTGCGAGAGATCCCCTTTGAAAACAGAGATCAACAGAGAGGACGATCAAAAGAGCCCCTGTTCGGACAGGAGGTATGCGCGCTGACAGTGCCTCAGATCTGAGGAAGAGCCACGAGTAAAAGTGTATGTATCTGTAAAGATGCATGTCAACTATACTCAGGATCAGGAAAACTAACATTTGAACACTTCCTCTAAAGAAGCACAGGTTAAAAAATACACACACAAAAAAGTTTTGTTTTTTCTTTAAAACATATATTTCCCATATTTTATGCATTTGCTTGCAATTTTGCTAAAAATATATAGATCATTTTTCATTCTCTACATTCACAGTATAAGCAATGTTCAGATTTACAGGGTCCCTTTAACGGAATAGGCGGTCACTTTAAAAAAAATAATATAAAAATATATGCAGCATCACTAAAACACAAGGATATATCATCTTACTTCTGAGTGCCAGGCTACCAACACAGCTCACTGGCATTCAAAAAGTAAGAGACATTGGTCCAAAGCCTCTGCTGGGACAGTAGTAACTAAGAAACATAAACAAATGCAGAGTGGGTGGCACATAGTATGTAGAACAATGGGGGAGAGCTGACACTCTGTTGCCAAAGAACAGGTTAGAAGTGACGACAATCATGAAATGAATAAGAAACACTGTAACTGCTATTTAGTGAAGGGGCATAAAGTAGATGATCAGGGAGTTTAAGAACTGCTTCTCAAACAGTGAAGAAATCATAACCAAGAAAAGGTGTCATTTATTGATATGGGGATTTGTGCTGTCTACTGAATTACTCTGTTCCAGATTATTGACATTAATACACAACATTACCCCTATTATATAGGCCACAGAATCCCTTGGCACTATATAAATAAGAAACATAGAATAAACCTCCTTCACTGCGTTTACCTCTACCACTTCCAATGGAAGGGTATTTCATACATCTACTACCCTCTCACTAAAGTAATACTGCCTGATATTACTTTTAAATCTGTGCCTCTCTAATTTAAGACTGTGTCCTCTTGTTGAGGAAAGGGAAGCAGCAACAACTAATTACAATTTATACAGATGTGAATACAAGTAAATCAATGAATGAATGTCCTCTTGTTGAGGAAAGGGGAGCAGCAACAACGTATTACAATTTATAGAGATGTGAATGTAAGTAAATCAGTGAATGAAGTAAAAAAAAAACAAAAAAAAAAAAATCTAACATGTAACAAATAACCATAACAGAAAACAGACAAACACTTTGTGGAAAAGAAACAACTGGTCTGTATGATCTGCCTGTAATAAAAAACCAAGATGGATTTATTCATTTGTTCTTAAGGATAGCCTTATTGCATATTCCAGGTATTACTTTACTATTTCCACTGAAAGGCTATTCCACGTATCCACTACCCTTTCTGTAAAAAAAAGTCTCTTAATAATTAATGGGAATTCAAGAATGACAAGGTCACTAAAGGCACCCAAAAATATTGCCATCCACTAAGGTAAAGTAATAATAAATCTGGGAAGAGAAGAGGCCCAAGGGGGTGACAATTACTAAAATTCTGCACACCAGGAAACACTACTGATTAAAACGCATAACCACACAAGATAAAGGAAAGGCAAAACGAACAGAACACAATTCATTCAATTCATCTAAATAAAAATGGTCCATATGAGATGCCATGAGATAACTCTGACAAGGTGGGCATGCAGAGGATGTGCTTGATCTCCTTATATAAACAAGATAAAACAATGCCTGCTGATGAACAGAAGACACAGAGTATAACTCACCACACATGTTTCTCTGTCACTCGTCCCTCACACAGACTGCTGATGCTGGGTCTGCCTGAAACCAACCCTACCTACATAAGAGATCACTACCATGTCCTGACGTCACTCGCACTGCCATCCCACACCTTCACTAACCCTATTGGTCAGCCTCCTGCCCTTCTGCCCCTTAGCGCTTTACCATTGGGCACTCCCCTCAGGGTGCTCCGCCCACTGTACGACACATTTGTTCAATTGGACGGAGTAATGTAGGCGTGGCTAACTGGTGGCAGATGTGACGTGGCCGGATCCATCGAGGAAGCGGTGACTCTGCACAGGGAGCAAGGCAGTGTGAGCATTTCTGGGTTGGGCGCCGTACGTCAAGGGGCGGGACATATTGCTTAACCCTTACGCAGCTATAGCCAGCTAACTCCGAGTACTGAATGAGGTTTATTATCCTGCCAAGTATCTTTAGCTCTGTATCTCTCTGTATGTCTTATTGCTTGCACATTACTTTAGCAAACGTTCGTTTAAATAACATTATAGAATGTGAAGGAGCGAAATCTAAATAGTATTTTACCCAAACTGTGTGAGCCTATCACGGAGTGAGCTGTATTTATTAATTGATCTTTTCATGTTATATTATTGGTCATTTAGCACATTCACAATCCTTTGTATGTCACTAAATAAATCTGTTTAGTGTCTCACTGATGCTTGACCTAGCAAACTGGTCTAATAGATTGCAAGTCAATGAAGGGGATTACTATAGACTTGTTTCCTTACGGGACGGGATATACCCTGATTCAGACCACTGTGCCTGGGCCAAACGTGGCCCCCATAAATGTCCCTGGATCAGTGCCAGCCAGGCCACTTACCCACGTAGTGCCACTGTAAGCAATGTATATATTTATGTATTTACTCCATAAACCTACACCACATACATTGTTCTTAGTTTGTGGGAAAAAATGCTCAAAAAAATAGTTTCATTTAAAAAATCTGACCATCTTACTTTAGCAAGTTCTGCAGCTGGAACATAAAATATGAAGAAGCGTGTGGCCACAGTATCATCTATCTCAAGGGCTAGAGGAGGGCTGGCAAGGGGGGCAATAGGGCAATCACCACACCCTCCTAGGGCTGCTATAATCTCATTCAATGGGCTGGGGCTGCACAACCTTTCACTTTTAAATGCCCCAGTCATTAATATTTCCAATCTATTTGTCTATCAATCAATAAATCTCTGTACCTTATTTGTCAATATATATATATATATGTATGTATGTGTGTGTGTGTGTGTGTGTATATATATATATATATATATATATATATATATATATATATATATATCCCAATCTCTGTAACTTTATTTGTCAGTATATCTGTCAATCAATCTCTGAACCTTATCTGACAGTATATCTGTCTGTCTTTCAATTTGTATCTTATCTGGCATCTGTCAATCAATCTCTGAACCTTATCTGTCAGTGTATCTGTCTGTCTATCAATCTCTGTACCTTATCCAAGGCCGCTTTAACCAATGGGCAAAGTGGGCACTTGCCCTGGGCCCACTGGTTTACGGGGGCCCCCGCTCGTCCAACATACCCCCCCGCTGCCTGCGTGACTGTCTTACACGGCTTATTCTTAATGCTGCCGTATGTGATAGCGAGTCATATCCGGCAGATGTTTGTCCCCCCTCCACGCACGCTGCGTGCGTTAAGAGAAGACTGCAGAAGAGGTGGCCAGGAGAGCAGCAAGGTAAGTACTGGGGAGTGGGGATTTTTTTTATTGGGCAAACTGGCTGCGGCATATTGCTGGGCATACTGTCTGTGGCATATTATTGGGCATACTGTCTGTGGCATATTTCTGGGCATACTGTCTGTGGCATATTATTGGGCATACTGGCAGTGGCATATTATTGGGCATACTGGCTGTGGCATATTACTAGGTATACTGGCTGTGGCATATTTCTGGGCATACTGTCTGTGGCATATTACTGGCCATACTGGCTATGGCATATTACTAGGTATACTGGCTGTGGCATATTATTGGGCATACTGGCAGTGGCATATTACTGGGCATACTGGCAGTGGCATATTATTGGACATACTGGCTGTGGCATATTACTGGACATACTGGCAGTGGCATATTATTGAGCATACTGGCTGTGGCATATTACTGGCCATTCTGGCTGTGGCATATTACTGGACATACTGGCTGTGGCATATTATTGGGCATACTAGCTGTGGCATATTACTGGACATACTGGCTGTGGCATATTATTGGGCATACTGGCTGTGGCATATTACTGGACATACTGGCTGTGGCATATTATTGGGCATACTGTCTGTGGAAGATTACTGGGCATACTGGCAGTGGTATATTACTGGGCATACTGGCGGTGGCATATTACTAAGCATAGTGACAGTGTCATATTACTGGGCAAACTGGCTGTGGCATATTACTGGGTATACTGGCTGTGGCATATTACTGGGCATACTGGCTGTGGCATATTATTGGGCATACTGGCTGTGACATATTATTGGGCATACTGGCAGTGGAATATTATTGGGCATACTGGCTGTGGCATATTACTAGATATACTGGCTGTGGCATATTCCTGGCCATACTGGCTATTGCATATTACTAGACATACTGGCTGTGGCATATTACTGGACATACTGGCTGTGGCATATTACTGGACATACTGGCTGTGGCATATTCCTGGACATACTGGCTGTGGCATATTATTGGACATACTGGCTGTGGCATATTACTGGACATACTGGCTGTGGCATATTCCTGGACATACTGGCTGTGGCATATTATTGAGCATACTGGCTGTGGCATATTCCTGGCCATACTAGCTATGGCATATTACTAGACATACTGGCTGTGGCATATTATTGGGCATACTGGCTGTGGCATATTCCTGGACATACTGGCTGTGGTATATTATTGGGCATACTGGCTGTGGCACATTACTGGACATACTGGTTGTGGCATATTATTGGGCATACTGGCTGTGGCATATTATTGGGCATACTGTCTGTGCCATATTATTCTAGATTGTAAGCTTACGAGCAGGGTTCTCTACCTCATGTACCAGTCTTTACTAGTTTGTCTAACTTAGTATGTAGTTCCTTTCTATGCTCTGTACCAAGCGCTACGAGAATTTGTGGCGCTGTACAAATAAATGTTAATGTAATGCAGGGCTCGACAAACCCCGGGCGCCAGGTCGCCATGGCGACCAGGAAATCAGACCTGGCGCCCGGGTGCTGTTTGTCACAGGGAGCCCTTGCCGGCTGCCATCCGTTTTTCTTTTACTTTCTTTTTCAGCGCGAGGGGAGAAAGTCTGTGCGGATCATACAGACTGTAAGCTCCGCCCCCTCGCGCAACACGCTGTAGTGCCGATTGTCACGTGACAACACGGCACAGGAACCGAAAGAAGATCGGGCTCCAGCATAAATGTCCCCCTCCCCTGCAATGAGGTAAGCAGCAGGGAGGGAGGACACTGTAAGAAATATTCTTTTGTTCTTTAAAAAAAAAAAGGTGTGTATGTGGTGTGTGTGTGAATGTAACTGACTGTGTATGTATGTGAATGTAACTGGCTGTGTATGTATGTGTGAATGTAACTGGCTATGTATGTATGTGTGAATGTAACTGGCTGTGTATGTATGTGTGAATGTAACTGACTGTGTATGTATGTGAATGTAACTGGCTGTGTATGTATGTGTGAATGTAACTGGCTGTGTATGTATGTGTGTGTGTGTGTGTGAATGTAACTGACTGTATGTGGTGTGTGTGAATGTAACTGACTGTATGTGGTGTGTGTGTGTGAATGTAACTGACTGTATGTGGTGTGTGTGTGAATGTAACTGACTGTATGTGGTGTGTGTGTGTGTGTGAATGTAACTGACTGTATGTGGTGTGTGTGAATGTAACTGGCTGTGTATGTGGTGTGTGGGAATGTAACTGGCTGTGTATGTGGTGTGTGTGAATGTAACTGGCTGTGTGTGTGGTGTGTGTGAATGTAACTGGCTGTTTGTGTGGTGTGTGTGAATGTAACTGGCTGTGTGTGTGGTGTGTGTGAATGTAACTGGCTGTGTGTGTGGTGTGTGTGAATGTAACTGGCTGTGTGTGTGGTGTGTGTGAATGTAACTGGCTGTGTGTGTGGTGTGTGTGAATGTAACTGGCTGTGTGTGTGGTGTGTGTGTATGTAACTGGCTGTGTATGTGGTGTGTGTGTATGTATGTATGTATGTGTGAATGTAACTGGCTGTGTATGTGAGGTGGGTGTATGCAACTGTGTCCGTGCGATTTTGTGATGTGCCGTTGTCTGGCTCCTAAATTTTTTGGCTGGCTCCTAAAACTAAATTAAATTTGTCAAGCCCTGATGTAATGTATTACTGGGCATACTGGCTCGGGCATATTACTAGACATACTGGCTGTGGCATATTACTGGGCATACTGGCAGTGGCATGTTAATGGGCAAATAGTATCATATTAATGGGTAAACCGGCTGTGGCATATTAGTGGGTATGGTGGCTGTGGCATATTAGTGGGCTTACTGGCTGTTGCATATTAATGGGAAAATGAACAGTGGCATATTAATTGGCAAATTAGCTGTGGCATATTAATGGACAAAACTGTGGGCAAACTGTTTTTTTTTAATGGGCAAACTGGTGTTACATATGCTAATGGAAGACTGATTGTGGCATGTGAATTGGTAAATTAATGTGGCTCATTTTAATTGGCACAGTGATTCTGTGGCATCTTCGGTGGGGCAAAATAACATGTACTATGGATCAAAGTGACACTGTGGCATGTTCTGCAGGGCCAGTTCTGTGAGGGAAAGTGACACTATGGTATGTTCTGTGGGGCAAATTGACACTGGCATGCCAAAACATGTGGGTGCAATATGAGTGCAAGTCAAGGGCTGTGGGTACTATATGGTGTTGTGTTAAGTCCTTTAGGTGCAATGTGGGTACTGCTCTGTGCTAAGCAGCTTATCAGTAAACTAAAAACGGCTAACACTGTACTACTCCTATATCAATAAACTAAAGGAGAGTCAGTCAATCTAACCTTTTGGATAAAGGGACAATTGTAGCCTACAGGATCATATACAGTTTGCCTAAAATCAATGATATGATCAGTTTCCACATTGGTGATGAAACGCATCAGACTTGTTGGACATTTATTTGATGCAAAGGTTAACAATGAAAGGGGTATTATTATTTTATTATTAAACAAACTGTATGATTATTTGTAGTTTTATATTTTATTTTAACTCCTTTTATTGACAAAAGTTTATTTAGCATGCCCTACCATTTTATTTTATTTTTTTTGTATCAAACTCTACTTTATTTTTTTTTTCAAAAAGTTGGACAGCTGCTGACAGTTTTAAATAATAGACACTGAAACAGGCTTAGTTATTTGCTTTACTTATAAAGAATTGTATAGTTCAAAGTTTCAGTGGGAAGAATGAAGACTGAGGTGTACAAACAAATACAAATTCAGAATTTGTTTGAGAGACACATTTAAAGACGCACTAAGCATCCAAATAATTTTTTCTAAATGAAAAGTCATTTTTCATTGTTTTATGTCACTTTTAAATGGCACTTCTGCAGACAGAGACACAGGACTTGGGAGAAATCATTTCATGAAGCTGTTGCTTCACTGAGCCGGCAAAGACTAAGGGGCATCCATATCACAGAGCTCTATTGTGCAGGGAGAGGATGACCTGACAACCGCCTCAGTCTGTCATTGGTCTGTCCATGTGTCTATCACGTATCTTGTATGCAGACACATGTCCTTTGCATTCCATGAAGACTAGAAACATAGCTATGAATACATTTTAGTATCTAAATCCCAGGATTCATTGGGTCAATGTTAAAGAGTATTCATTTACTATGATTATCTGAATTCTGAATTTGTTTAATTTACATATGAACTACCTTGATTAATTCATTGCTTTCCCTCTGAACACATAGGATTTACATAATTTTGAGGGCAGCATCTAAAATCTATAAAATCTTTAAAATAAAAATTTGCCATATAAAAGAGTCCCCCAAATTTGTATCCTGGTCTAATGTGCTAGAACACCATATCTAAACATCTTCAGCATGTCCTGTGATCCTTCTAATACCAAAGTGCTCCACCCTAGTACATTACATTACATTAACCTTTATTTATATAGCGCCAACAATTTATGTAGCACTAGAGCATAGAAGGGAAACTACATCCTAAGTTAGACAAGCAAGGACAGACTGATACATAAGGTTGAGAGCCTTGCACGCAAGCTTACAATATAGAGGCAGTGGGTTACATGAAACGGGATGGGACGGTTCATCGCGGCTGCATGAACGCAGCCGCTTCACAGTCACATCTCGCGCGAACACCAGTTCAATGCGCAATAGGTCATCGCCAGTACTTTCTCCACGGGACAGTCCATCGCGGGATCACTGACGGTGAGTATTATTAGGGGTTAGGTATTAGTATTAGGGCTCGGGTGGGTTAGTATTAGGGTTCAGGGGTGTTAACATTAGTATTAGGGTTCAGGGATAGCGTCCGCGTTGCTATTCATGGCTGGCAGTTCTTCTTAATAAACACAGATTTTTTTCGTATACATCCCATAATTGATTGTATTGTCCTGGGCAATGTGTGGCTATTTATGATGATTTGGCGACCTTGCTATTAAGTTCACATTAGCAACGGATTGGCTGATTCACATTTTATTAAATGCTTTTGTATTAACTGATCCATTTAAAACTATAACACAATATGCGGTTCCCAGAACTTTATACAAAGGTATGAGGTTAAAATTCAGGTCAGAACCATGAATAAAATAGCCAAAGTGGTAGAGGTTAATGCAGTGAAGGAGTTTAAGCATATATGGAATAGGTATAAGGCTATCCTAGATATAAGATAAGGCCAGGGACTAATTAAAGGATTACCGTATATACTCGAGTATAAGCCGACCCAAATATAAGCCGAGGCACCTAATTTTACCACAAAGAACTGGGAAAAAATATTGACTCGAGTATAAGCCTAGGGTGGAAAATGAGGCAGCTACTGGTAAATATTGCCCCCAATATGCCATTTAATATGCCAGGATATTGCCCCAATATGCCAGGATATTGCCCCCAATATGCCAGGATATTGCCCCCAAAATGCCAGGATATTGCCCCCAATATGCCAGGATATTGCCCCCAATATGCCAGGATATTTCCCCCAATATGCCAGGATATTGCCCCCAATATGCCAGGATATTGCCCCCAATATGCCAGGATATTGCCCCTTAGTATGCTCGTTATGCCACCCTTCTTCCTCAGACCCCAGCACTTACCTCGTTCCTGCTCTGTCCCCCGGTGCTCTGAAGCTGCGTGGCTGTGAGGGAAGCGTTGTGAGCTTCCCTCCAGCCGCACGGTCAATAAAGTTTGTTTAAAAAAAACACACTTTGTTGACCGCCGGCTGGAGGGGAGCGCACAACGCTTCCCTCACAGCCACGCAGCTTCAGAGCACCGGGGGACAGAGCAGGAACGAGGTAAGTTTTATATTTTTTTTTTTCCCCCACCGACTCGAGTATAAGCCGAGGGGGGCATTTTTCAGCACAAAAATTGTGCTGAAAAACTCGGCTTATACTCGAGTATATACGGTACTTTACTGAGAGGGGAGTGGATGTATGGAATAGCCTTCCAGTGAAGTGGTAGAGGTTAATAGAGTGAAGGAGTTTAAGCATGCATGGTATAGGTATAAGGCTATCCTAGATATAAGATAAGGCCAGGGCCTAATGAAAGGATTACTTTGCTGAGAGGGGAGTGGATGTATGGAATAGCCTTCCAGTGAAGTGGTAGAGGTTATTAGAGTGAAGGAGTTTAAGCATGCATGGTATAGGTATAAGGCTATCCTAGATATAAGATAAGGCCAGGGACTAGTGAAAGGATTACTTTACTGAGAGGGTAGTGGATGTATGGAATAGCCTTCCAGCGGAAGTGGTAGAGGTTAACACAGTGAAGGTGTTTAAACCTCATGGGATAGGCTTAAGGCTATCCTAGATATAAGATAAGGCCAAGGACTAATGAAAGCATTCTGAAAATTGAGCAGATTACCTGGGCTGAATGGTTCTTTTCTGCCAACACATTCTATGTTTCTAGATACATCTTATTTGCTGTCATACTATTATTATTATTATTATCAGTGTTTAATCTAATTTCACTGGATACTACAAGCTATGCTAGAATAACCCAGCAACCAGTTACTTGAAATCTTGTAGGGCTTGACAGGTAATTACAGTGCTTCCAAGACCATTGTTCTCTTTTACTTGGGAAGGTAAGAGATGGCATGTATTGGAAGTTTAGCTCCACACACAGTGTACTGAGCTCCTCCCATAATCCCATGATTATTCAGGGCCAGACCTCCCCTATAAGAAAAAAAAGGAAATATTTGCAGGTATACTCAGGAACAGTCCTCACAAATCCAGGGCTAGTCATATATGTAATAAACTAAGAGCTAATAGTTTGTATCAACACTACATCTTCTATTACTAGTATGTCATGTCTTATACAATGTATATATAATGCTGTCTTTCATTCTTCTAATAACAAGCATCCTGTAAGATTATATTAAATTGCCAAGCATCCAGTAAGATACAGATTACACTATTTTATTGATCATAATTATGTACACTGTGTGACTACACCAACCGATAGACACAATAATTCACATCACAAGACTCATTTAATGAACATTTGGTATTCTGCTGCCTTTGTAATAATCGAGAATGGGGTTATATTGCAGACATAGTTAATTAGTTTGAATAAAAGGAATATCAGCTTCTATCTTTCCAGTAACTGCATTTAATCTAGAAAAATAAAAGAAGAAATCCTTTCAAACTTTGTCATTGCTGAAATTCTCCATCATATTCTATTTTTCTGTAAAATGGAGTAAAAAGATACAAATAATAGGGAATATAACTAGTTACCACCCAGCCAATATTCTACCAGAGGGACAGTAAAATTTGACTTGCCTGTCCATGACGTTTGTAATGTTTGTTTTATATTTTTAGACAAAAGGTGCCAGCCCTAGATTGTAACATATTAGGTATTATTCCTACTTAAATAGGCGTCCAATCTAAAGGAGTCCGTGGCTCTTACAAGAGATAAAAGTGCAATAAGGTGAGGCACCTATTACTTCGATCTGTTGGTTTATATCAATATGGTCGTAAAAATTCTTAACCACCCCAAATATTGACTAAAGGGAGCAGCACAAATAATACATGTATATGTATAAAAACAACTGAGAGACTTCACTTGCCACCTTTATAAAGTCATATCAACATATTAGATAGTATGTCAGTGATGTGACCAAAAACTCTAATTTCTATGTATTAATGACAGCTTTATAATACATGCAGCCTGTTTTTTTTGTATAAAGTATGTAGCAAATTACACTGTACTTGCAGAATGCTCATGCCTGTTTAATAAACACCATATTATATGTGTATTGTGTTAGATTGTGTGATAAGCTTAGCAAACCAATATTTCTCTTTTTCCTGCTTATAATTATTTATATAAAAATATATTTGTGTGTGTCTGTAATTTACCTTAAACACCCTACACCACAATAAAATGTGTAGTATTTCATTCAACAGACATGGTCAGCTTATTGTATACCCGAATGTATCAGAGAAAACTTTAGCTGGCTTTCTTTGTTTTCTAGTATTGCCTGAGCATGCTAATACAGTATATACAGTAACAGTATTATAATCTGTATACGGCATTACGGCAACAAACACTCTAAAAGGAGCCGCGCCTATCTTGTGACATCATAGGCTACGACAGCTTATTCAGAATGCTTCATGATGATGTCATTAAAGGCTGTAAAACAGGTTCAGGGAGGTCACAAAAGGAGTGGGGATAAGATCTTACCTTGTTTCTCACTGAAAAGATATGTAGAGCTGTATGACTTTGAATGACCATCCCATAAAATGAAAATAAAATAAACATGTTTTGGGGTGACTTGCACAAAGGAATGTCTCTCTGCCATTTGGGGTTGCTAGGCAACATTTGCAAATAATGCCGGCCATACTATTTCTTCCATAGACTTAACATTGGCCTCAAAAATTCTTTATTGACCTGCTGGTAAAATACCAGCAAGGTGACAACTCTACCTACAGACCCTATGATCCTCAGCCAGCAGTGCCCCCTGTCTACAATTCCTGGCCGGCTGTATATCAGAGGTACACTGGCCGGCTGTATATCAGAGGTACACTGTATACTGTAATACTTGTAACATAATGTGGATGTCCAGAGTCCCAGCCTGATAGAATGTTGGTGGCTGATCATCATGGGAGTTTCAGTCGACAAATGTTATGTTGTGTTTTGTAGCTCTGTGAGCTATTACAGAAAAAGAGGGTAGTAAAGAAGGACACACAGGTCCAAACTATGAACTGTTGTTTTTAAATACACTTATTATGCAGCAGGGATGGTCACCTTTGGCACTCCAGTGATTACATTCTCCATGATGTCCAGAGGCTCACATTTAATGAACCTTTCTTTTTTCTGTATTTCTGATTAGGAGCAGATCACCAGAGCATTCCTAGTATTGAGTTTTAATACAGTGGTGCAGAGGCGGCTCTAGACTTTGTGAGGCCTTAGGCGAAAGTCGAACATGAGGCCCTCACGGACACACATTATTAAATAAAATATATGCAAGTGATAATAAAAATGAACTGTAGAAATAGCATATTTCAAGATCAGACTCAAATCCCAGCTTCTAGAAATGAACATCTCCTAGAATTTTATTTGTCTCATAATTATTCTACAAACATCTATAAACATTTGGTATAGATAAAATTGTGTGCGGCTGACATTGTTATTGCTGTGTCCTAAATGTGAACACTAACACATATCACACAGTCATTCATAGACACACTCAGTGAGCACACACTGACTCACAGACACACTCAGTCAGCACACAATCACACTCAGCCAGCACACACTGACTCACAGACACACTCAGAAAGCACACAATCACACACTCACAGAAACACTCAGCCAGAAGGAAAGGTGCTCAATGTTGAAAGTGGTCTCACAGACCACGTTGTGCTAGAAGATTGGCACTTTGTTCTTCCTCACAGCACCGGATGCACTGTGATTTAGCCATTCAATATGCCAGGATTTTGCCCCTCAATATGCCAGGATTGTGCCACTCAATCTGCCAGGATTTTGCCCCTCAATATGCCAGGATTTTGCCCCTTAATATGCCAGGATTTTGCCACTCTGTGACAGGATTTTGCCCCTCATTATGCCAGGATTTTGCCCCTCACAAATCCTAGAATTTTGCCTCTCAATATGCCAGGATATTGCCCCTCACAATGCCAGGATTTAGCCTCTTACTATGCCAGGATTTTGCCACTCTGTGCCAGGATTTTGCCCCTCATTATGCCAGAATTTTGCCCCTCACAATGCCAGAATTTTGCCCCTCACAATGCCAGAATTTTGCCTCTCACTATGCCAGGATTTTGCCTCTCATTATGCCAGAATTTTGCCCTTCACAATGCCAGAATTTTGCCTCTCACTATGCCAGGATTTTGCCCCTCATTATGCCAGAATTTTGCCCTTCACAATGCCAGAATTTTGCCCCTCACAATGCCAGAATTTTGCCTCTCACTATGCCAGGATTTTGCCCCTCATTATGCCAGAATTTTGCCCCTCACAATGCCAGAATTTTGCCTCTCACTATGCCAGGATTTTGCCCCTCATTATGCCAGAATTTTGCCCCTCACAATGCCAGAATTTTGCCTATCACTATGCCAGGATTTGACCCTCATTATGCCAGAATTTTGCCCCTCACAATGCCAGAATTTTGCCTCTCAATATGCCAGGATTTTGCCACTGTATGCCAGGATATTGCCCCTCATAATGCCAGGATTTAGCCTCTCACTATGCCAGGATTTTGCCACTCTGTGCCAGGATTTTGCCCCTCATTATGCCAGAATTTTGCCCCTCATTATGCCAGAATTTTGCCCCTTACAATGCCAGAATTTTGCCTCTCACTATGCCAGGATTTTGCCCCTCATTATGCCAGAATTTTGCCCCTCACAATGCCAGAATTTTGCCTCTCACTATGCCAGGATTTTGCCCCTCATTATGCCAGAATTTTGCCCCTCATTATGCCAGAATTTTGCCCCTCACAATGCCAGAATTTTGCCTCTCAATATGCCAGGATTTTGCCACTCTGTGCCAGGATTTTGCCCCTCACAATGCCAGGATTTAGCCTCTTACTATGCCAGGATTTTGCCCCTCACCTCATTAAGCCAGGATTTTGCCCCACACTGTGCCAATATTTAGCCACTCATTATGCCAGGCTTTGCTCGTTTGTGCCACCCACCTCCCCCCTTCCCTAGTACTTACCTCCATGCTGCTCTCCGTTGTTTCCTCCGTGCATCTTCTCTCCTGCACGGAGGAAGGAAGTTCCGGTCGCGTTTTTTTATTTTTTTTAAACTTTATTGCGCGGGTTCAATAAAGTTTAAAAAACAAAACAAAAAACGCTATCGGAGCTTCCTTCCTCCGTGCAGGAGAGAAGATGCACGGAGGAAACGTCCCAGGTTAGTGTAACAGGGAGCTTAACGCCTGTTACATCAAAGGCAATAAGGTGAGTTAGGCAGCCGCGAGGCCCCCGTGAGTGCGAGGCCTTAGGCGGCTGCCTAACTCGCCTAATTAGAGAGCCGCCTCTGCAGTGGTGTATGATATTTCACACTCTTTGCCGCAGTAAACAAAGTTTGGACATTTGGATATATATTTATGATCATTGATGACCAGTTGGCTGCCTATAGGATCTATAGTACTATCTCAAGAAATGAATAACCTAGGCTTGTGCATGGAATGTGGTCATAAATATTAGAACAGTGTGACAATGCAATTATTAAATCTTCTGCCCTTACACTTTCATTGGTCAGCTACCTGCTATCTACATTTTCCCCAAAAACCTCATTAATGAATGTTTATATCACTTTGTCTTAATGACCAACACTTACATAGATATTACAAGGATTTCTGCAGCCTGTACAAAGAGCTTAGCAGGGCCCCCAAACTAATAGCCCCCATGTGTATCTCCACTTAATACTTTATAACATCTTGATGGAGAAGCAGAAATATTATCACTATGTTGCTCTCTTTAACATACAACACATTATAGTGTGCGTGTGTGTGTGTATTATATAAACTATGAATATATTGTATCTTTTGAAGAAGGCTCAGTATGCAAAGTATTGGTTGCTGAACTAAAGTAGGATAGAAACATAGAATGTGTTGGCAGATAAGAACCATTCAGTCCATTTGGTCTGCCCAATTTTTTTGAGTACTTTTATTAGTCCCCCGTTCCCGGTCTTATATCTAGGATAGGCTTGTGTCTATCCCACGCATGCTTAAAATCCTTGACTGTGTTTACCTCTACCACTTCCGCTGGAAGGCTATTCCATACATCCACTACCCTCTCAGTAAAGTAATACTTCCTGATATTACTTTTAAATCGTTGCCCCTCTAATTTAAGACTATGTCCTCTAGTTGTGGTGGTTTTCCTTCTTTTAAATATACTCTCTTCCTTTACTGTGTTGATTCCCTTTATGTATTTAAATGTTTCTATCATATCCCCCCTGTTACGTCTTTCCTCCAAGCTATACATGTTAAGATGCTTTAACCTTTCCTGGTAAGTTTTATCCTTCAACCCATGAACCAGTTTAGTAGCCCTTCTCTGAACTCTCTCCAATGTATCAATATCCTTCTGGAGATACGGTCTCCAGTACTGCGTACAATACTCCAAGTGAGGTCTCACCAGTGCTCTGTACAATGGCATGAGCACTTCCCTCTTCCTACTGCTAATACCTCTCTCCCTATGCAACCAAGCATTCTGCTAGCATTTCCTGTGCTCTACTACATTGCCTACCTACCTTTAAGTCCCCTGAAATTATTACTCCTAAATCCCTTTCCTCATGGATGTTTATGAGTCAAGGCTCCCTGGCTCCTGGTATTTGTCAGGCTCTGATTTAACCTACCTAAATGCTTTCGAACCAATTAAATGGCCTCTATTCCAGGCTAGAAGTACCCCACTAACTGCTAACGCTAGTCACAGCACATCCCTTTAATATGGTGTCACATTTATATCTGGCTGGTCCTTTATAGATATATTTTAACCCTATTAGTGCTGACTTCGTGGTAAATTAACCATTCATATGAAACCTGGAAACTGGCAGGAAACCATATTAAAATAATCTCTAGAATGACCATACAAATGTGCAAAAGATCTGTGCCATGGGAAACAAAACAAAGAGAAACTGCTAAACCTCAATCTACCCCCCATCAAGATAATGTAAATATCCAGAGTATGAGGGGAGAATGGGAGAGGAGGGGATGAAATTGAAGGTTTCACATACAATGTGGAATCAATTAAGTACAGGACGGAGGCATATTTCAGAAAGAGACAGGCCAGAACAAGAGTTCATTCTGAAGCTGGGGGTAGAGACAGACTCAGGAGAGATGTGAATTACAATACGTGTGGCAGATTTATTAATCAACACCTCAGTAGGGAGAATCAGAGTTGGGTATCCTGCAAAGAAAAACAAAAAAATGTGTTTCATATGTTCATAGGAATAGCAAGGACTAATGGGGGGTATTTATAAAGAAGTAGCACACACAGATAACTCCTAATAATGGTACATCTTTGTGTGCGCACTAACGCATAAAGTAGACCCCTGACAAAATGGTTTGCTCCAGCAGCCTGAGCGCCTTAAATGAGGAATCATATTGGGGGCTATGCATAAATCTCCCCACAGATCTTCCCAGGATGAATACATAACCCAAAATAAATGTCACCCTCTCTCAGATTGCATATACCTCCTTAATCCAGGCCTCTCAACTGTCCGCTTTATGCGGGACAGTCCCGGATTCAAGGCTCTGTCCCGCCAAGCTCTATCTCGTTCCCGTTTTTCAGAATAATCAATAAACAGAGTCTCAAATGGTAACTGTACTTGGACGCACACACACACACATCAAATAGCATCAAATGTCTGTTCCATACATGTTACCAAACACAAGTCTATATAGTTTTTTTTATTCATGGCTCAGTGAACTATCTGTTGGCCTGGTTTCTCTCACACGAGTTGAATAAACATGCATTTGTTGCCATGGTCTTTCTGGATAAAAAACCATTACTTAAAACATGATACATGGGTATTTTATAATGTGCTTTTCATCCTATTGTGTTCCTGTAATGACCAAATCTATATCAAGTGTGATCAGGGTGACCATTCACTCATCTGGGAAGAAGGAAAACTAAGTTACAATAATGAACATTAGATCAAATCAAAAATTCTAAGTCAAGTCAGTGAAAGTCAATGATAAGGCCAGATAATCAGTGTATCCCTAATCAAAAAAGCTAAATTCCTGGATATTACAAAGTGGGAAAAGGGAAAATACCCAGAATCACATGCACAACTCTTGTATTGACTTCCTTAGTGCATGACTATTATTTGCATGGTGCCTGTTGGCCTGAATTAGAAAGGCAGATTAGTCATATCCAGTAACACCAGACCACCAGAGTTATAGGCATTGGTCTAATGCTAAATAGGCACACACCAGCAAATACACGCACTCATGTTTCATTGTAAGTAGAAATACCTTATAAACATAGGAGAACACTTCACAAATCACATTATTGTCTTCATCTATAATCTTTATTCCAAGCAGATACAATGAATATTGATTATCAAGAAAAAAAAAGAATGAACAATCTTAATGACGTGTTGTTGTTTTAAGTTAACCCTTAAGCTGAAATGCGGGAATCGTAGTGACAGTAGTTCAAGAGATGTTATGACACAATGGTATATAGCTAGTGGGACTTCAAGGAGACTTTATTTCCTTTCCAGTCACATCTTCATCCTCATCAGTGACCTGTTAAACACAAAAAAAAAACAATAAAAAACATAAATTTCTATTTAGATCCAAATATCATTTCAATCATAGACCTGGAGTGAGCACTGCATCTTCCAGTACAGTAATCCGTAAAATAATCCTATATATTTTACCCAAAGCAGCCCTGAAGTGTGAGAGCACTTGGTTTTTAGGAGACCCTCAGTGAAATACCAGTTGTGACATTTGTAAAGATAATCATTTAAGTGAGCCTAAAATTGTTTATTTTTATGTGTTTAATCAATGTATCATTATAAAAAGAATTTGTGATTTATTTTTTATTTTTTATTACACTTCAGGCCATTTCCGGAGGGCTATTTCAGCTACAGGTTGAGTGTCCCCCTTATCCGTTGATCCATAAGCCGTAATGATCCAAAAATCAAAGTTCTGCTTTGTTACAAAATCCCACAAAGATTGGAACGTTTGAGGGGCAGATTGTCAAGTCTGAGGAACAGATAGGCAAGTCTGAGGGGCAGATATTCTGATACACCAAACGTGATTTATTTGCTCTATACAGTATTTGCATTGATTCTCATGAGTGTTAAGTGGTTTAATATGCCTAATTGGTGAAAATGATCTGTTATCCAAAATACTTCTGGTCCCAAGCATTATGGATAAGGGATACTCAACCTGTATAACCAAAGTCCTCCCAATTCATTTCAGTGCATTTATCTGATTTTGGTGACGGGAGATATCTGTGTGGAATCGGCTATGATTTCCAAATTGCATATTTGGAGGTCCATCTGGGCTGCCTGGGTACCCCAAATCAGCCCGCAATTTGGATACACTATTTCGGTGCCGAAAACATGACCCTTTTATATTCAGTTCTGCCTCTCAACTGAGGCAGAGCTGATCTGGAATGGTCAGTGGGATTGACAGTCTAATTTGAAAGCCTCTCTCTGATAATTCAGTAAGTGTTCTCTCTATTGATTAGATATATATAAAAATAAAAGGTCTCTCACGTCTGTAACAGATTCATAAGTGGACAAAAAAAATGTCTAGTGGCTCTTTAATAAGCTCAAATTTCACACAATGTATGCTTCCATCATTAAACAGACCTATCATTGAATGGAATAATAAAATAGTCTAGGGTCCCTTTAATGCTGTTTGTGTTACACAGAAACAAGAGGTAAACATACATAGTCACTATAAGTGGTAAGCTGCGCATTAAATGTTTGTCTGATGCCAAAGTAACTTTTGTCAATAGTTTATGGTTTGGAATGTGACTGCCAGTGGGTGTGTGTGTCACAGGCAAACTGGCACAGGAAAGATTAAACAGGTCAGTTGGGAATTAATAGACAATAGTTTAATTAAAAGTAAATCTTTTCCATTTAGAATGCTATTTAAAGCTATTGATTGTCCACCCCGCCCATTCACTCATAGCCAGATGTCTATATTACCAGTAACACAGAAACCTTTTCAGGATCCCTCCCTTGGCTCCGTTATTCAGCATTCTGGCAGTGAATGGATGAAGGGGGAAAGTTACCAAAGAGGGAAAAAATGATAATCCCAAACCCTTTAATAAAAAAAAGAATATGTCTTTTTGTGGTCAGTCCCCTTTTTGCCATTGCTGTTCTGAGGTTATAACATTTTATGTAATAGACATACTGTATTTACATGATAAAAAGGGCTTATTAACATGTATTCAATGTAACCAGTATTAAACGTGGCAATATTTATCTGGATAGTGATTGCTGCTGAGTCCAGTGATCAGTCTATGGCAAAGTTACTGTTTAAATGGAATTAGGCAGAAAATCGACATCACTGGTGTTACAGGATGCAGAGTTTCTCTGGAAAACCGTTTCGGTGTAGAAGCATCAAATCTAGGATCTATTCCAGTTAATACTATGATTACACAGAATTAGTACAAATTGCTGGCCTTCTCTTATCCTCTATGTAGAAATCCAAGAGGACCAGGTACAGTATACATCCGTGGAGAAACTGGTACATAGTGAAATACTGCAAAAACAGTTTTCACTAGCCTGCATGCAATTAAACCTCAAGGTATTTGATCAGTTTTCTACAGATCTTAGAAGCAAATTCCCTTCTACATCCCCTCTCCAGATTTAGAAGTGGCACTGTACATCCCCAAACCCCCTACCTTTCTGCACAGCTACACTTCCTCCCCGTTCCCCAGAGCCTGTCATTCTCCAGGTTCAGATCATCCCCCCCCCCCCCCCTCCCTCCAGCTAGCAAAACTCTCTGAATCACATTAACCTCCTGGATTCTCTTAACACATTTAACACTGGGGTAGTATAATGAAAGAAATGATATTACCATAATCCATACAAACATATTTACATAAACAACTTTAGCTTTCCAATAAAAAGGAATGGAAATACTCATTTAATTCCATTTTTCCATTCACAAGCATTTAGGACGGTACCTTCCTTAACTTAGAAGGTTTTATAAATCCCAGACATAAGATTGAGTTCAGTTTCCAACATTAAGACACAAACCTAAACAAACAGTGGTGATTTTAATCATTACCTAGTTCCGCATCCGTGTCCAAGATTGAATGGTAAATATATGCCTGTGTGCACGGCTGAGGTCTGCCAAGCAACTTACAGGTATTAACCAAATACAAAAAGTTTACCAACCACTGCTTTGTATGAACAGTTCCCAGTTCTAGAAACCCAAGGTGTGTATTACATGCCAGCCCATGATGGGAGGAACATGGGGACCCGAGGATGTAATATCGGTCAGATTTAACGAGATACCATTAAAGAGAGTCCATCACCTAAACATTACATAGACAGAGAATAAAATATGATCAAAAGCAAATGCATAAAGAAAGAGAAAAACAATTGTTTTAAGAGTGTCTGTGGGTTCCACAGTTCTTTACATCAACTTGTGGCTTCATATGCAAATAATCCCCCCCCCCCCCCCCCCACACTTGAGAGTAGTTAATTTGCATATCAAGTCATAGGTGATGTCATAAACAGGAGGTAATAAAGACACATTTAAAATATGTTTCTCTTAATCCATGGCTCGACCAATCACAGGCACCAGTCACCATGGTGACCAGGAAATTAGACCTGGTGCTCAGGTAATGTCATCCCCACATGGCACCCCTGGGATCAGTTTCTTTTTCCACAGGACTCTAGTGTCTGAGCGCCAGGTGTCACGTGACATCCCAATGCCCAGCAGAATGACAAGTGAACATGGCCTGTGTGAGAGGCACTGGCTAGGCTGACACAGAAATACCCCCTCCCCTATAAATGAGGTAGTGCAGCAGATAGGGGGGATAAATTGAGAGATGTATTTTTTCCTTTAAAACCCCCCACAAAACTGCTGGCTTCTGTGTATGTGTGCGACTGTGTATGTGACTGTGTGTGTATGCAACAGTCTAGTTGTGTATGTGACTGATTGTCTATGTCTGAGTATGCGAATGTGACTGACTGTCTATGTCTGTCATTGTGGGCCCATGTGACTGTCTATGTCTGTGCATGCCCAGATTCCCCCACGCCCACAAAGGGGTAAATAAAACAATGGGGGGGAAATGTTTCTGCTTGGAGAAGGTCTATCTAAAGTTAGATAAGGTAAAATATTATCAACCTGTTCAATGGATGTAACTTAATGACCTTTCACTAATTAAATAGAAAGCAAGTCTCCAGGTATTAAATTCGTTAAATTGTCATGAATAGGTTCTGTAAATGTATAAATAGTTTCTAGGTCTTTATAGAGCGAATGTGCACAGGCTACCTACCTGTAAATACTCTAATCTGAGCTACTGAACTCTACATCTGTATAACCATAACCAAAGATCCACCAATCAGTGCACAGCAGAGATCAGTGACGCAGATCATTTTACTTCTGAATCAGACCTTGTCTCACGTCTGGGTGAAGAGAATGTTAGGGGCGAAACCCGTTTACCATTTAAACCAGTAAGTGTTAGTGAAGAGAATGAGGACACATTGAAAGATATCATCTTAATACAATACAAGGGCTAAATACATTGCTGATGGCGCCAAATAAATTCATGTTTATGCATTTCAGTGTTCTGCATTGAGTGACTGGGACATGCTCTAAATCAGACTGAAGTAATAAATAAAGTCTAGCAGCCAAGCCTGATTGGTATTAGATCGAGAATGATAATCAATAACTACAAAACTAAAGACATATTGTTTTACTGAGATTCTTCCTATGCTTTGACATTCTCAGGTAGGTGAAACAAATTATATGGGGTACATTTCTAAAAGTGGTCCAGTCACCATAGAAACCAATGAAATGTTCCTGCTGTTTAGATCACTTTTAGAAGTTTGCCCCCCAGATAGCCTCCCTTGCTCGGCAGCCTCCGTGACATCATCCAGTTAGTACGTCTAACAAGGACCATTCACTGTACCAGTGGACACACATGGTCCTTCCTATGACGGCAGCAGGAGATTGAACACAAAAGCTATCTGGTTTCTTGTAAAGTCGGGTCATGCAATATACATCCAATACGACCCATGATAATATGTAACTGCCTTCTACTCAAAGCTACAGAAAGGGTAAGTAGAGGATGGACCAAGTACTTTCTCTGTCATATGGATACAGGCAAGATATTAATTGCTTCCAGCTACAGTGCTTTTTTTTGTGAAGCAAGTAATCCCTTTCATCCAATCTCAGGGGAAATCTCCACCTCTGCTTACTATGTCATCAAACAGTACCCAAAGCGTAATAGTCAAAGCAGGAGAGAGTTCCCACATTCTTAAGCCATTAAACAACAGATTTTTTTAGGCAGTGGTTACAAGATTGCATACAGTGGGGGGTGGATTCCAGAGGCTACCAACAGCAGTTTGTCAGATTAAATATCCCATGCGCTGGATTCTTAAAAGAAAACTTAACTGAAAGATAACAGAGAAACCTCTCGGAGCCTGGGTGTGTAGTGAGCATGTCAGGACATTTAAAAAAAATGTACAAGAAAATGTCATTGATAAACAAAGATAAAGACACCAGGAAAAGGTGAGGTGCAGCAGATCTGTGGGTGTTACGCTGACCATGCTACAGAGACCATGTGATCTGGGCAGGATGCAGTAGACATGTTTAACCCTTTCCTTTGGAAGGCATTGTACTGTGCAGTCCTACTAGGATGAGGTGCAAGAGAACAAAAACTAAACAACAGTCAGAACAAAACAAGTCCGTTCACAAGTCATAATAATAATGCCAGTTTATCTTTAATCAGAGACACATAGATTGTGCTTCTCTGCCCATATTCCTACCTAAAACCCCATTTGGTGCTTGGCCTTATCAGTTTAGGACAGACTATCACTTGTCCCACAAATACATTTTTTTATCAACAGAGCAGGCATAACAAGCGTTTAAAGAGACAGAAATGTACCCAGATCTGTCTAACCTTTCAATTAACAGCCAAAAGGGGTAACCAACCATCACAGAGACTAAGTATAAAACACACATCATTTCACATATTTGTGCTACTAGCTAGCGAATTAGGAAACAGAATTAGGTGTGCACATCATACTCCAAAACAAACCGATGTTTGAAAAAAGTGTTGTGCTTTATTGCAAATAAAAATCAGTCCAACCAAACAGTGCAGACAAAGGAAAGGGTGGTCAGCAGACGCGTTTTGCGTTTCATAGGGGGATTACGAGTGGAATACGCGAAACGCGTTAGGTGGGGTCTGCTGACCACCCTTTCCTTTGTCTGCACTGTTTGGTTGGACTGATTTTTATTTGCAATAAAGCACAACACTTTTTTCAAACATCGGTTTGTTTTGGAGTATGATGTGCACACCGAATTTTGTTTCCTGTGCTGTCCTCGTCAGATCAACGTGGTGGAGCACCTATCTCCAAATTCACAGCAGGTAGAGCCGACTTCAGCGTTGTTTGCATAATAGCTAGCAAATTAGAAATACAGTTTGATGCCGATAATTGGTATGGGCTTCAGGAGATGCTATGTAAAACAGTAATTTACATATTAGGCAGATGTTGCTGACCTGTCAGGTAATTAAACTACTTCAACAGAGATTTCTAAAGATAAAATCGATTGTTGGTTACAATCCGTTACATTCATCTTCCTTTCAGAAACTGGTCTATAGTAATTAACAAATATCTTTCAGGTACACAACAATCAATGCATTCTGCCATAAGCACATAGCAATGACATTGAGTATGCTATGGAACACCTGCTTTATTTTCCTATAACAATGCTCTGTGGGGTTTGCAGTTCTTTTTTTCATTTATCTATTTTTGTCCATATTAATTGTGTAACCTTTTAACAGGACTGTGACCATAAACCAACTCATGTTTAGCTGAAAGTGTTCATTGTTTATCCAGAAACTGTTTAATGAAAGAATACACATAAAGTACCTTATTGGCCCTCCTTGCTCTATATAACTTGAACATGGAGCAGGCATGTTCAGAATTTGGAGTCAGATCTTTCTTCATCTCACTCAAAGTGAATGAATATCTGACCCACAATTCTGTACATACCAGCCCAAATAGTGGCCAAAATTGCTTCACATATGATATACTGGTGTTTGAGAGCCACAAGACATGAACAAAAATAACACCCGTGTTTATTGTTATACTGTTAATGATATAAATATTAAGCCCTTAGTGACAGGACTGATTCAAATTGTTTGTACCCTTCGTGACAATGGGTGTTTTTACATTTCAGCTGTGTTTGTGTTTAGCTGCAATTTTCCTCTTTCTTATTTAATGTGCCCACACATAGTATATAGTGTTTTACCACTATACAGGTTTTTTTTTTTAGATCCCATTATCATATAAACACACTTTTTCTAATTTTGACCTGAAAAATCTTACACAATTACAAATGGTAAAAAGACCCCATTCTGTTGGTTTTTGCAAGCTATAGGGCAATAATCGAAAATAGCATTTATTGTTTCCTAACCATTTACTCCTACAGTGACCTTTTGACCCCAACAGTATTCATCTACCTAACTGTAACCATAACTCGACCCTAACACTAACCCTAATTCTAACCCATCTGTAACCCTAACCCTTGATCTAGGGATAACAGAGCTAGGGTTTGTTTTGTCGTTCTCTTCACTGCAATGTTGCTGACTGCTTCTAGAGACAGTCAAGCAACAGCAACAGAGCAAAGGAAGGGATTTCTGATGTGAGGGAGGCGCAATTTTCTATTCTTGCCTTGGGCACAGAAGGAGCCGTCTACGGCTCTGGTTTCAAGATACACATATTAGACAATCAGCCTGCACGCAAACAGGACTTACCTGCTCTACACCTTCTACCTCTGGGATGTAGAACTGCAGCATATTCTGTATCCCACTCTTTAGAGTAATAATGGAGCTGGGGCAATTGGTACAGGATCCTTGTAGCTTCAACTGGACGATGCCATCCTGGAAGCCTCTGTACAGGACATCCCCACCATCTTCCTGGACTGTGGGCCTGTTGATAGAGGAGGAATGATTCCTGATTACTATAAGGAGAAAAACATAGTGCTGAAATCATTTGCATCCAATAGAGAGTTAGAAAAAGAAGTATCTGATCCTCGCAGGGGTCTTAGCTATTTTGCAGTGGATACTGATCAAGCATGAGTGCTGGTGAGGAAGGCAAGGAGCAGAAGGTTACGGACGATGAGCAACAACAAACAAAAGTATGACCCAAATCAATCATATATTGGGTGTTCCACCTCTAACCTGTTCATTTGGATTCCATATTGAGATCTGCCATCTAATCGGTCATTCATGTTCCACTCCAATAACATTTTATTAAGGAAATAATGTATTAAAGGGCTCTTTTTTTTTTTTTTTTTACCAGTCCAACAACTCTATATTAAATATTCCTGGTAACAACCCCCGGAAGGTCCTCTGGGAATTGGATATATTACTGATGTAAGTTACAGTGTGATTTGCTGCATTTATCTGTAATTTGGTGGCCTGGTAAACAGGATACAAATTGCTTATTAGACAAAGATGCTGAGAAGTCTGCACTAAAGCAGTGCTAGGACCATAGTGGATTAAGTTAGGCTTAGTGCCTGAAAGCATGCTAATGTTAAAGCATGTACAGTATTAAAGTAATCTAACCATGCTATTCTAGCCAACTACTGTCTGTCCTATATTCTTGGCACTCTGGAGTGACATTCTGTTTTTCAATACATTTTCAGGCTTTTAAGGTGTATTTAAGGCAAATATTTTATAAATAAGACAAAAAAAAAAGATTATCTTAAAGGACAACTGTAGCAACAAATAAAATCTGAAAGATTGTATCAAGTGCAGGCATTTTACATACAAATACTTTAATAAAAGCATACAAATAATGTACTTTATTATGTAAACAATGATTCATATTTAAAAAAAAGATTACATCAAGTGTAGATGCTGTGTACAGAGATGCTTTAATGAAAGAATACAAATAAAACACCTTATTGAGCCCTCATTGCTTCATATAGCTCTAACAGGGGGCAGACATGTTGTATAGAATCTTGGGGCAGATCTTCATTCATCTAACATGTCTGCCCCCTGTTGGAGCTATATGAAGCAAAGAGGACTCAATAAGGTGTTTTATTTGTATTCTTTCATTAAAGCATCTCTGTACACAGCATCTACACTTGATGTAATCTTTTAATTAAATATGAATCATTGTTTACCTAGAGTTGTCCTTTAAAATATACAATAGGGTGTAGGTTTTAATTTCCCACAGAAAAGGAAAGTAAATAGCCATTCAAGGTTTCCATTAAAAGGGACAGTATAATAATAGTTAATGTATCGTTTTAGTGCATTACAGATGTCAAACTTCAAATTGTAAAGAAAATGTTCCAGTTTATTTGTGTTTACACCTGTCATCCCTTTCACTATACAAGAAAACACATAGGGCTTTATTCATGTGAGAGGGAACTGAGAAGTGAATGGCAAAGCCAAAGTAGCAGAGTTTAAAAAATTCCCCTATTCAGCTACTTCAAACTCTGCGAGTTTAGCTGTCACTTTGCATGACAAAGCCCATAGTTTGGATAAATAAAAGTGTTGATTCAATGGTGCTGCAAAGACCAATGGACAGCATTCAGAGATGGCCTTCCCTTTAGCTCCTGTGCTACAAAGCCAATATCAGGGAGGATGTGATCAGGCCCCGCTTTGGACTCTTTCTTTTCAATAAGGAACGGTACAAGGCAGGGATGTCCTTTGGCTCCTTTCATATATACTTTGAGCACTGAACCTCTGGCTGCGCTGATTAGATCCTCTTCAGAAGTGAGAGGTTTATGTGTGCAAACACACATGAATATAAAATTGCATTATATGCAGACGATGTTCTGCTCACAGTGGAATCTCTATCTACATCAATTCCTGCTGTACTATCACTTATAGAACAACATAGTCCGTATTTCAATTATAGACTTAATATGAACACATCTCCACTTACAAATGCATATCTGTCCTCCGACCTTATTAAAGATATTGGAGTCAGATATCTGTCTAGCTGGTCAAATAGATATATTACCTATCTAGGGGTCAAAATAATTTCAAATTATACTAATCTGATCTGAAATTATACTAACCTGATGAGACTTGACCTATAAATGGAAAGGTGCTGAAGTCTCACGGATGGGCTGGTTTAATGTAGTAAAAGCCTAGTTTATGCCAAAATTTGTCTAATTTCCCACTCCACTCCTGCTCAGAGAGGGCTATTCACTAAATGTGAGTTGAACATATCTTCTCACCAATTCAGCTACATATTGTGCAGGGAAAAACTGTGCAAGTGTGTTGTAGTGGGGGAGGAACTTACTAGGTTTGGCACTGCACACTGTATAGTCAAACTGGTGAGATGATATGTTCATCTCACCTCAACTCACTTGCAACTCACCTTTTAGTGAATAGCTGCCAAAGTAACTGTAAAGTAAACAAGTGATCACCTGTGCATCGACATCATAAGCCTCATATCATTGGTATATACCCTTAAGGCACTGTAATAACATTTTATTATTTGTAAAACTTTCACTTGAACTTTGTGCTGGGATGGGCTCATTTGTTTATTTAGTCTTATAGACTGTTAATGTGCAAATCACCAATATCAACCCTACACCTCTAACCACCCAGATACAACATGCTCAATAGTTTAGGGCTTTATTCATAAGGAGGGGATTCAGAAGGGAATTGCACATTTAAGGCTGAAATAGCAGAGTTTGAAGTATATCTGAATGGGAGAAGGTTTCAAACTCAACTACTTACATTTAACATTCCCTTCTCAATACCCTCTTTTTGATGAATTTAGTATTTTTCCTACTCCCACCCCAAAAAAAAAGCAACTGCTTAACTCAGTGGTGTCCAAACTTTTTTCAAAGAGGGCCAGACTTGATGAAGTGAACATGCGTGAGGGCCGACCATTTTGCCTGACAGTTAAAATTAAGTACAAATTAACTATTTTATGCAAACTTTATTGCAAACGATTTGAATGACAATTCTAAACAGTAGTAAAATCACTCTGCCTTTCATATCTGAAGGCCAGATGAAAAAAAAAACAACACAGGATGCTGAAATATATGTCAGGAACACAACTAACATTAACTGAGATTTTTTTTATCATGTATTCATCTCTATTGAAAAAAATGGCCTGCACTAATGTGAAGGGTGAAACTGAGATCTGGACTGCAGCACATAGGCTAGGTCTGTTTCAAAGGCAGTGGTTTTAATACGCAAAATGTCACGCAGGTGAGAGTCACTTAGTCTTGGCCTCACGTGGTTCTTGTTAAAGTTCATAGCAGAGAATGTCTTCTCACACAAATATGTTGAACCAAACAAGCTCAGTATTTTATTAGCAAATGTTCGAATCTCTGGAAACCGGCTCTTATCCAGTTGGCGATAAAAGTTCACAAGAGAGAGTTGTTGGTGACGACTGCGTAACTCGCTGTCGCAATGCAGCTCAATGAGCTCGAGCTGCAGCTGATCTGGAGCATCATTGGGGTCAACAGATTCAAATTGCACTTACTAAGACAGGCAGTAGACCTCCTCGGTCAGCTCCACATGGGGCTATAGGTGGCTGTGTAGTGAGAGAAATAATGCAGATTTCAAATTCCTTCAGCATTTCTTCTGCATTCCCGCGTCGTGGGCGGCGCCAGGCACATAGAGAAGAGCGGGGGGCATGGCCTCTCTCGGCTGCTCCCGAGTCCCGCCAAGTTCCGCTCCGCCCCCCGCCCCATCGCTTCGGCATCGGGGCAGGGATGTGCGATGGCTCAGACACAGAGAGAGACATTGATCAGCCTTGTCTCTGGGGCCGTATGGAAGTAAAGGGCGGGCCGCAACTGGCCCGCGGGCCGGACTTTGGACATGACTGGCTTAACTCAATGGAATCAGGCAGCCCCAAGAGGAGGGACTATTTTGTTTGTGTGGGGAGGGATGGGGCACCTCATATCTCTGAGGATGCAGAGAGGGAGGAGGATTGATCTACCCTTGCTGCATCTGGGATTTTCCCCAGAGCTGGGAATCAAGTTGTTCAACATGACATCATATCAGTGACAGAACTCATTGTGTTAGCAAAATTGTGGGCAAAAGCATGGAGAGAAAAAGGTGTTTCAAATGTGTTTGTGGTGTCTCCTCTTTACGACATCACCTTAGCAGGGTTGCCATCTGGCCGGTATTTTACCGCCAGGCCGGAAAATTTGTCAGAATGGTGAAATTACCAAGGTTGGTATTTTTCTGAAGAAAAGCTGGCAACCCTACCTTGGAGCAGAGGCGTCGCTAGGGGGTAGCTACTGAAGCCCCGAATCTCCAGCACAAAGCCCCGAATGGAGACTCTGGGGCTAAAGTATGCTTTAGCCCTGAGTCTCCGATTCTAGGGGTTTTTCTCCCTACACTTCGGATATGATGTAAGTTCATATCCGGTGTGGTGATCAAGCCCTCACGCAGCCCTGTGTGTGTTTGGCTGCGTGTAGGGCAGAGCCATCAAGGATGCGGCCAGAGCTCACCCTGCAGGCGGAGCACGTAATTCCCCTCTGAGCTGGCACTTCCCCTATGAGCCAGCACGTCATGCCGCCCTCACTGCAACTTTTTTTTTTGCTCTTTGCGTGCAGTCCTGTGGTTTTCCTGGACCTCACGCTTTTTACTTTATAATGAAAGAAGAAACTCCCTGCAGCCCTGATGCTCAGTGAGCAACTGGTAATTTATTTTTTAAAAATCTACTGAAATGTCACTGCTGGCTGTGTGGTGAGTCTCTGTGTGTCTGTGAGTATGTCTATGAGTGAGTGTGTGCTGGTTGAGTATGCATGTGAGTGTGTGTACTGACTGAGTGTCCCTGTGAGTGAGTGTGCTGCCTGAGTGTCCCTGTGAGTAAGTGTGCTGCCCGAGTGTCCATGTGAGTGAGTGTGCTGGCTGAGTGTCTGAGTGAGTGTGTCTATAAGTGTGTGAGATGGCTGAGTGTGTGATGGCTGAGTGTGTGACAAGCTGTTTGGGCTCAGATGGCACAAGCCCAGTTCCCTGTGGGTACAGTATTAGTGCAGTTGCCAAATCGGGCACATGCAGCTGAGAATAGCACAAGGGGTGCATGCTCCGCCCCCTCCTGCTCTGATACTGTAGGAGCACCGGAAGACTTGGGAACTTGTTGATAGAACACGGGCTGCAGGGATTGGAGGAAAATAAATCTATCTGTATGTAGGTGTGTGTGTGTGTTGTAGGGATGTTTGTGTAAGGGTCTATGTGACTGTGGTGTATGTGTGGCTGAGTTTGTATGTATGGCTGCGTGTATATTTGCGTATTTGTGGCTGCGTAAGTATGTGTAGAAGTGTGAGTAAGTAATGTGAGTTTTTTGTTGTTGTTGGGAGTGTTATTGTGTATTGTGATATAGTAATGTGTGATACACTGTTAGAATGCTTGTTATGTGTCTGTGTGAGACTGCATGCTTGTTATGTGTCTGTGTGACACATACAGTCAGACACACACATACAGTCAGTACTATACAGACAGACACACACATACAGTCAGTACTATACAGACAGACACACACATGCAGTCAGTACTATACAGACAGACACACACATGCAGTCAGTACTATACAGACAGACACACACATACAGTCAGTACTATACAGACACACATACAGCCAGTACTATACAGACAGACACACACATGCAGTCAGTACTATACAGACAGACACACACATGCAGTCAGTCACATTCACTTACACACAAGTCAGCAGTTTTTTGTTGTTGTTTAAGATACAAAAATAGTACATCTATCAATATGTCCCCCGTAGGGTTGCCACCTTTTCTACATAAAAATACTGCCAATTCTACTGCCTCCTCACGCCAATTTTTTTTATCAGCCTGCCGGTGAAATACCAGCCAGGTGGCAACCCTAGTCCCCCCTCCTTGCTAATACATCTCATTCCAGCCTGGTCTGTGCCTCTCCCACAGGAACAGACCATCTTTGTTTCTAGCCCTGTTGAGCACACCTGGCACTCGGACATTATAGTGCATGTGGGGGCGGAGCAGGAAGTCTCTGCAGCAGGTTCACACACTGCTCCCTCACGCTCTGCTGGATAAAAAAAATGAAATGATCCTAGCAGCGACTGTGATGTTTATTGGCATTATATAATATATATATATATATATATATATATCCGTCTGTATGCCCCACTAAGCATGAGAGCTTTTTTTTTTTTTTAATCCACTTCTTCAAATCTGACATGGGCTCCAGCCCCCGATCTTTTGGAGACCTAGCAAAGCCCCTGCCTTGGAGTAATATTGAAATTACACTTTTTCCATTGAAAATAGTTCATTTGCATATCAAGCTGCATGGCAATGTCATAAAGAAAAGTTTCTACAGGCATGTTTACAATAAAAAAGATGTCTAATTATTGTATGCATTTGGTTGATTTTATATTTTTTCATTTTGTACATTATAAACAATGTTTGGGCGACAGAGATGTTTTAAGGAGCCAGAGCTTGGTTACCAATGCAGCAAAATAAAATAAAATCAAACTTAATCTTTTTTATACACATATTGTTAATACTTTCCATTTAGTAAAAGCTATTTTAAAAAAAAGCTTTCTTTTTGATTTCCCTACAGACTAATGTAATGTCCCCACTTCTGTGTCTAAAGATAATCCTAGCTCCTTTTGCCTTTACATACTGTCAGTTACTATCAGAGGCTGCAGTTTCATAAGCAATAACCAGCACACACATGGTTTACATTTACAGAAACCAACCATTGTGTGGTATTACTATTCCTTTAAAGACCCAATGATTGTCCTTCCCTTGGTAACACGGAATGGTTTTAACATTTCTGTGTTGTTTGTGTTTAGCTGTAATTTTCTTCTTTACTTTGCCCACACAAATTATACATTGTTTTTATTGACATAAGAAAGGCTTTCTTTAGATACCATTATTTTCATCATATCTTATCATTTACTACAAAAAAATAATTAAGTTTGATTTTTTTTTTACAACACATTTTTTCTAACATTGACCGAGGACAGCGCCATATTGGAGGAGCATGCTGCTCTCCAATATGGTGCCCTCAACTGGCTCCATGAAATGATCGTGGGTGTCCTGAGCACCGTATTTCAGTGTTGCTTAATGCCTCAACACTAGGTTCATCCTTTGTCAGCAACAGTTTGCCAGCCAGGATGGACTTAATCCGTCCTATGTCGCAAAAGGGATTTAGACAAGGACTGTCTTTAAGGGTACTCCATCACCAAATCAAATGCACAGATTAGGAGAAATGTTTGCAAATTGCCCTCCAATGGACAATGTGTAATTTGCATATCAAGCCATTAGGTGATGTCATAACCAGGTTTTATTGCAGACACATTTCAAATATATTTTTTCTTAATCTATGCATTTGCTTACCATTCTGCCAACACAATGTAGAGAATTTGTATTCTGTACATTACCAGTAGAAATAATGTTAAGTCGACAGAGTACTGCTGTTGCTAAAAGTAAACATAATGGTCCATGCTGACAAAGAATAAACCAGGTTGGAACACCAAGGAACAGGTGATGGGGGTTATGTAAAGACATGGCGCACACGCAGATTGGCGTGTGCACCTATGAACAAAGCAGACCCCAACAAATTTTGGGGAGTCAACGCCTCCTCCCCAGGAAAACTACTTCCTGGTTGTGCTGGCTCTCACTGCCTGTTTGGCGGACGTTCTTCTCTCACGCACTGCAAAGTTATAAAAAGGCGCAACCGCCATTATACATACCAAACAACGATTTCACCTTCTTATTCCTCTCCCGACACTTTGAAGTGCACAAGGTTTTATACATGACCCACCAAAGTGTTTAAACGGTTAAATGCAGGGATTGCCCAGTAGAGTTTTCATGTCCTGCCTGTATGATTTGCTGAAATTCATCACAGAGTATTGTCATACTAGCAAAGCATCGTCCACCTCTTCTCTAAAAGGTTTTATTCATAAACGGCTGTATTGGTTTCAGATACTGTAGCGTTCCACTGTTTGTTTAAGGAAGCCGAGACTCTATCACAATCTCCACATGTCAAAATCCTGAACTGAGAGTGAGAGGGTAATGCCTGTGTTATCGTAGATACTGGCTCAGGAACACTCAAGCTTGGCAGCGGAGAGAACTGGGCTTAGGATAAAGATAAGAAAGCTTCTTTCAGTGGATTCAGGGCTGGGAATCGTCTTTGACAAACAGATCCTAGGCTTTCTTTGGTTGGAGGAAGTAGACACACACACACACACATTCAAGTTTCTTGTTTAAGACTGTATCTTGGTAATTCAAGGGTGGAGATCAAGGAAAGTAATGTTTAGTAGCATGTTCTCCTGTTTTCATTGTTTTGCAGTGATTAAGATTAACACAGACGTTAGCCTTCCCTTGACACATTACATCCATCCTTTGCCACAGGTTAGAATGTAGTGACACAGAACACAAGTAATATTGGGTGACACGACCTTGACCCTGCTGACTGCACTGCTCATGGGGGTGAGATCACAGGGTGGAGGGGTGTTGGCAGGTCCCAGGCATAATAATGCGCCCCCTCCCCACCCCCACCCCAGCCAGCAAGACAGCTGTGTTAAGCAGCCGGAGACAAACAAGTTGCAATGCTCAATTAAAAAATGTGTTCAAATAAAACATCTACAAAACAACACACTTTGAGAGATAGAGCAGATTAAATACATACTTTGTGGGTAGGCATATTAATACAATCAAAACCTGTCATCATTTGAGCTACAACTACCATATACAGTGGTAAGCCAGAATACTTTGGTACACTTTAGTCCCCCATTTGTTGCCTCCTGAGTTCTACAATGATGAAGTTTGAGTCAGATGCCATGGGTGGAACCCTTGAGACATTTATCAACAGATCTATTAGTCTGTTACCAGATGCAATCTAAATCATTGGCCTATTAGTCTTTACAACGTCAGAGAGGAACTAGCAGGAAGTAAACCTCATCTAAAAATCCCACAGACTAGACAGATTATCAAGTGGGTGCAAGCTGGAGTGAGGAGCAAGCCATTATTAATCACTGACATAATACAAGAGAACCTACTGGCAGCACACTCTACAAAAACTATTAAAGCCCACATGAGGCTTTTGCACAACACTGCCTTAGATAAGTAGTTCAAATAACCAGCCGTGGGTGTAGCTGAAATGTTGCAGACACTGGCCTCAAAAGGTTTCTAATTTTTTGGACTGCACAGATTTTAGGGACCAATGTTTAGAGGACTCTTGGGAAATGTCTAACTGTAGGTTGCTTCAATGTGTCAAGTTACTTCTGACCATCTCGGATGACCATGCCAGTGACATAGCAGACTGGGCCAGCTGTAGAGTCTGTTTAAACCTCTCAGTTTCAAGTTTGATTTGCAAATGTGCCAGATATTGCACTGCAAAATGATAGACTATCTGAATGTAACTTCCCCGTTAAATAGCTTGTTATTAGTATCTTTCCAAATCGCACTGACACTTCTCTAGTACACAAGACTGAAACTATGTCATCTAAATCGGACTGATCGTAAAAAATGGTGGTGTGTGTGTGAGTGGGGGGGTGGGGGGTGGTAGGTAGGTAAATTGTTATATTATTAATTAATGAGGGCAGTAATGTCTTCTTTCCTTTTCTTATTTACTTCTCACTACAGGACTCGGTCTTGATTATTTGGGTAACACTCACTGAATATTTATATTGAACACAAGCATCAGGTAAGTCTCACAACTAACAAAACCACACAAAAAGTCCATTGCCGCCATTCCTCAGCCTCCTATATTTTACAAGGCTCCACAATTCTTTAAAAGATTTCCACAGAACCGCACTATTCTCTGCAGTTATTGGACTATGATGCTGCCGTGAGATGCCAATTAAACAAAATTGCACCAAATAAACTTAATTTAACAAAAAGCAAACCTTTTAGAGTGTCATTCAGACAGTGAGGCTGCACTAGATAAGCCGAAAGTAAGCAGATCTGGAAAAGTTTTATAAAGTGATATGCATTAAAAAACTGCTTACCTGACTGCCATAAATGACTCGAGGGGGGTCTGATTATATGCAGGATCATTCAAAATACCCCTATCACTATAACACATGTGTTACATTGGTTGGGCAGTGAAGGAGACAGATTGTTATTTATTTTCCAGAAACCCACAACCACATACTACCCTTGTATTCAAGGTACTTATCCCATGTATTTACTACTTGTTCTGTAAAATAGAAAAAAATACAGGGGTGGGACAGGAATCCAAAAGTAGCAAAGAAAGACACATCAATGCTAGGAGGAGAGACTTTGGACAGAAGATATTTTGTAGTTCTCAGTTACCCGTTCGGAAGAGTGAGCTAACGGAAGTATACAGCAGGATTTTTTTTCTTTAATTCTCTGGCACATAAACAGTTAATGGAATAGCTTTTAAAAAAGGCTAAAAGAAAGACACCACTGACAGGAAGTTGCTGACGGACAGATGAAGGATGCTATAACAAGTTACCGGATTCTGGTATCCAGAAGTTCTTTGATCATAGCCACCACCTCGTCATCATCTTCTGATGCACCTTTAACAAGAGAGGGTACATGTTACCAAGATATTCCGGAGTTTATCTCATATATAGAGGTCTACATTTAAAAAAAAACAAACAAACAATCTCTACCCAGTTCGTAAATACCACAAACAAACCCAGGTTTGATGGACTTCTCTATGCGAAGCCAATTAGGAAAAACCTTAACATAACCCAGTCATCCTTAAATCCTGGACCACTGGTGAGTGTTTATGATCACTGGGTTGAGCGAACTACAATAAAGTGATTATCACAACTCCTGCTACCCATTATCCCACCTTTTGATTTTACAATTTATTGGTCATATAAGGTAACCTTCCAGCGACCACAACGCATACACTTATAATGCACATTCATGACCATGATGACGTTCCCCATCCAAGTGCTATATAATTCATGGATTCTAATTTCACTGACCCACTGGATGCAAGTTATACTGATTATTATCCTTAATGAGATGTAAAGCTCTTAGCCTGCACTGCAGACCATACTGACACAATGCACATGTTTATCCAGGGTTTGTTTTTGTATATTTCCATCACTATCTCCGCTGCATGGAATGTCAGCCAGTTACGACTTAAGTGGGTGTCACATTGGCCAAATGTTGCAAGGCAGATCAGTGAAATTATCGCTCTACGAGAAGCAGTGAAGAAATCCAGAAGGTCACTATATCACACATCCTATAAGATTGGGAGGACGAGGCTCACTCTGCTAACTGATGACCTTTTGGTTAACTTCTTGCTGCCCAGCCTATGAGTCACCAAAAAAACTCATCTTCCTAGAAAACGTAATCACAGTTAGGAAATGCTAGTGCGCTAGAAGTTCACTTGCAGGGTGTATATAAGAAACCAATGTGAAGTGACACAGCTGTACTAACAAGGATTCCATGAGGTCATCTCCCTGAACTGCATCCATTCAGAAAAGAAAAAAAAATCTAACCGAAAACATGGTTCAAGCAAATGAAAAACATTTTTTAAGCTCAAGTTTTATAGAAAATACGAAGCAGACGTTTGGTGTTGAAATCTGCTGCACCCCCTCCAAACAGGAAAAAAAAAGAACAACACAGAACACGATTACTCAGACTGCACTGAAGTTAATCAACTAATCGTTAGTCTGGTTTTGTTGGCATACGTTCACGTGGTTACCTGATTCACAGCGCGGCGCGTCCTCTGTCACAACGGGCAAGCCGGAGGAAAAGAAATCCATCAGGGTGGCGTATATATCGGGTTTTATCAAGTTCCAGTCCATTCCTTCACTGTCCTATTAAGCGATGGACACACGGATTATAAGGGGGGCTAATTTGGTGCTTTTTTTTTAATCCATTGTGGGTAGAATAGGGGGCCTTACCTTTGTTATAGTGATGAAATCTGGCCCTAAAAATACACTTTTCACTCCCTCTATTCTGAAAAGGTGTCTGCAAATAATAAAAACAGATACAAAAAAGATGGTTCAGAACAAGCCGTTAACAGAATAGCTGTCGAAAGTAAATAAAAAAAAAATAAAAATGTACATACCACGCATGTTTAATTTATTTATATTTTAATTTAGAAAAAAATGGTTCTCCCACCTCAAAAAAAAGTTTTGGGATATATGTCTTTACATGAAAAGATGATAAGGGTAGAGCACTGGCTAACTCACAAAGGCTTTCCTCTAAGCTCTATCAAGGATTCCCATCTTGTGGTATGGTCATAAAATATCACTGCCACTACAAACTAAAAGGCTGGTTCCTTGTGAAGATCACTCTTTATAAATCTGCTTGGAATTTACACCAAAGAGCTGAAACATCTGTCTCCTCTGACCACTGAGTTTAGTGCAATCAGCTCCCACCAACATAAAAGGACCAAATTAATTCCGTGGGATATCCCTACCATAAAGGACTGTGTCATCCACACCTGTATACTGACATTAAGGTGAATCTAGCGGCCATCAAACATTTAACTTGTATTTTTCCTGGCAGAATTTTATGCAAATAGAGAAAAGGAAATATATGTCTATTTGACGTTTCTTCAATCACCAAAAATATTCATATGCCTATATGTTCTCCCAAATTAGGAGGGCAGGATCCCACAATATTTAGTGTGTAGTAGCCTAGCATTATGGGAGGCTAAAATCATCATTTGGAAGCGAGTGGACATGCACACATCTGTTTCGGCAGCCATTTTTATAGTCTTTACCTCTAGGCACTTTGTATAGATTTTTTTTCTCTCCTATGCTGGATGTCAAGAGATCAAAGCTGCAAAATGAAGTCTATTAATAACTTTACTAGCGAAAAAACATTGAATGTGTTGGCAGATAAGAACCATTCGGCCCATCTAATCTGCCCACTTTTTTTAATACTTTTCTTAATCTTATCTTATATATAGGATAGTTGTATCTCATGCATGCTAAACGTCTTCACTGTATTAACCTCTGCCACATCCGCTAGAAAACTATTCAATGCATCCACTACCCTCTCAGTAAAGTAATACTTCCTGATATTACTTTTAATCCTTTTCCCCTCTAATTTCTGTCCTCAGATGTGGTCGTTTCTTTTAAATATACTCTTCCCCGTGTCAGAAGCCAAAAGCTCCTAGGAGAGCTGTAATTACTGGCCCCTTCACAGACTTTCCTATACCCCACTACTGCCGTCTCTGTCTAACCGGAGTACAACAGGAATCACCCTGGAACAGTAAGGCGCATTACAACTGCACCCCTGCCCGCTACAGACAGCAGGGAGAAGTGCCAGGTAGGCACTCTCCCCATTGGCTGATTCAAACAGCCCGCCTACCAGCTTGCTAAGGCTCACATACTAATTGGTCGCCAGTTTAAAGGGTTAGAAATAGCTCGGTCTCTGATTGGTCCTTGAGCCGAATGTGTACCAAAATGTGAAATGTTATCTGAAAGTAACTGTGTTCATTGCTTCCCTCACAAATGTTCCCTGTTTCCCCTTGTGGGAACTGTGTGGTTTAATAGGTATAGTGCACTGTGAAAGAGCCTAATCACTTGTACAGTTTCCCCAGGAAGGTAGCTTCAGCAGCCGCTTCACAATAAAGGTTTATCTCAGCTGGTGAGCTCATTCCTTGGTTCGCTTTTCCTATTGGTCGCTCAGACCAAGCCCCCAGTTAAGACACTGCCCTGATTGGTGGCTGAGTTAAATGCTCAATTTAAAGGGACAAACTTGATCTGTGACCCCCCCCCTCCCCCCCCCCCCCGTAGAATTGGTTGCTACTGATTCTACAGTGAGTCTATCGATTGTATTGTATGTTAACAGTAATTAGCAGTGTCTTCTCATTCAATATTGTATGTTAAATGTAATCATTTTAGAGTTATTTTGTTTAATTTATGTGATCAAGATGTGTTATTGTTTATATGCTTTGTGTTATGAATTAATAAACGTTTTTCTGATTTACACAACATGACCGGTCTCGTCCACTATCCTGTGGGATTTGCTAGTGGGGAACAAGTGATTACAGCCCAGTTTGGAGATTTAGTTATACACCGGACCAGAGGAGTAGTTCTTGTGAAACTGTTTTCGGCTGGAGCTACCCATCACAGTAGCCCTTCCGTGACAGGCACCTACAAGGCTATTTCAAGAATTCTGGAGAGAGAGTAGATCCAATAAAAAAAGGATCCCTGTTTATACTAGGTGACTTCAATTCCATAATGGATCTGGATCTTGACAACAAGCTCTCCAGTAATAGAAGTATTGATGGTTTAATTAACAAACAGGCTAGAAGACACAGAGGCATATGCAAAAAATACAATCTTTATGATATTTGGCGAATACTACACCCACTGGATAGAGACTACTCACACCTATCCTGAATATCCAGAATTAAGCTATGCTTGGTGCTTTCATGGTAAGAATGGTTAAGAAATCCTCATTTATTGAATGCCCATTGTCAGACCATAGTCCTAATCTAATTGAATTAGGTGATAAACCCACACTAGGATATTGTACTTAGAAATTGAAGGATTATTTACTATTCAATCCAGAAATATAATAGAGTATTTGACTTGGAAGTTGTATTTTTTTTTTTTTTTTTAAACTGAACATGTCACCGGATCTTGACTCTATTCCCTGGTGTGCTATTAAGTCTACAATAAGAGGATATATATTAAAAGATCAGATAAAAAAACCTGAAGCGGGAGTCTGGTTTAGAATTTAATTAGATCCACAACAGGAGGATGTTTTAAATCTAGCAGAATATCAGGCAAAAATCAATAAGAACTGTGGAGGAAAGAGGAAAGAGTACCTTCTTCTTCACAAAACTTAATTTACTTAAAACATACTATAGATGCAATAAAACAATTTTTTTTTTTACTTCAAAAGTAAATGTGCTGCTCGTCAAGATCGTGGAGGGGACAAAACTGTCCTTTCCTCTGAGAACATTGGCAAAGTATTCAACTAGTATTATTCCAGTTTGTATAATTTGAGGAGCAGATGAGACGCAGACGGACGATTATCTAGTTAAGACCTCCATTTCAAAAATACCTAATGAGTATACAGATGAATAAAAAAAAACAAAAACATTCATACTTGAGGAAATTAGATTTGGCCATAAATTAATTGAATTACTAGTTAATTTATAGTTGTGTGAACTGTGTGGTTTAATAGGTATAGCGCACTGTGAAAGAGCCTAATCAGAAATGTAGCTTCAGCAGCCGCTTCACAATAAAGGTTTATGCCAGCTGGTGAGCTCATTCCTTGGTTCGCTTTTCCTATTGGTCGCTCAGACCAAGCCCCCAGTTAAGACACTGCCCTAATTGGTGGCTGAGTTAAATGCCACCAATTTAACAGTCATGGCTGAGATAGATAGGATAATGGAAAGTAACTTTATGAAGTCACTAAAAAAAAAAAAAAAAAAAAAATAAACATTCTCAGATGGTTTCTGCAATTCTTTTTTTAAAGATATTAAGGGACAGTATATGCTCATACCTCCTTTCAGCCTTCAATAAAATTACTTTTGCCTTCTGAAGCCCCAGAGGAACTTCTTAAGGCTAATGTTTTGCCTATTCTTAAACCCAATAAAGATCTGACAGACGTAAGGAATTATAGACTGATTTGTTTTAATTAATGTGGACATCAAACTATATGTCTCAGTTTTGGTCAACAGACCAAATCTCGATGGTGATTCAACCTGATGAAATCGTTTTTTGTACCATGTAGTGTCTGTAGTGACAATATGAGGAGGATGATAGATATCTTGGACCAGGTTGATAGATCTGGGATTCCCCTCCTGACAGCGTCATTGGGTGCAGAAAAAGGATTTTTGTGAGAGTGACTTCTCAGATCTGGTCCAGCAGAAGACAAAATATAGAAATAACATGGACGATCGAGCAAGACCTCAGAGCTGCTTTGTCTACCATCAGACGTTGAGACACTTATCAGGAGTAAAAATCCGCCCAACTTGTTCTAATTAGTCTCATATGTGTCAATGGCTTTTTATTTTATTAGGGTTTTAGCTCAATAGCACTCATTTTCATTGCGATTCAATGGACTATTCATTTTGCAACAAAACCTATTGTTTGTTTCAGGTGCATATACATTGTGGAAAACTGTACAAATTGTTATGTAGAATAAATTATGTTTCATAAATTAAATTATTTTTGGGTTGTGACTTCATGACCAAGGCCACATGTGGGACCTGAGGTTACACAGGTTGAGAACCACTGCTCTAGTCCATCTGCTAGAACCGCTGGGCCGAATATATGTTCTAGTAAGTACAGTATAGTTAATATAACTAGACAGTGCTGTCTCCTTTCACTTTCTTGCATAACTTGTCACTGGAACCGTTAGCATTGAATCTGGAAAATAACGGTAACATCAAAGGTTTTCCAATGAGTAAGGGAGACTTAAAGACATCCATGTATGTGTACCATATTCTTCTGATGATTACTGACCTCTGGATCTCTCTGCCTCAGCTAATGACTGAAATAGGAAATTACAGCTTAGTTTGTAATTACAAACTGAATTTCGATAAAACAGTTGTAATAACAAAGAATTTCCAAAAGTCAAGGATCTTCAACATCAATTTGGCTTTTTGTGGACAAAAAAAAAAAAGACTAACTACTTGCGTAGAACAGTCATGGCTGAGATAGATAGGATAATGGAAAGTAACTTTATGAAGTCACTAAAAAAAAAAATAGAGAGAGATTGATAAGTAATGAAGGAAATGGGCTTAAACGTCTTGGTGGGGTAGAATAAATACTATTATATCATCCCAAAATGGACTTGTCTTTTTAGAATGGTCCCCCTAAAATAAAGCAATTTGGTTTATTTTCTATATTGTAGCAACATTTACTTTTTGATGACTTTAAGAAGTATGCCCAGCAATTGTAACCCGATTTTCAATTACCTGGTGTCAGGGACACGGGAGAATGATTACTGCACATGCTCAGTAGTGCTGTCAGTATGAGAGACAGCGAAACCGAACATAAACTATGGATAATTGTAAAAGGGGTAGATAACTTATTTATTGGAATTTGAAACTTTAACTATATTTGGGGTGTAAAAATGGTATTCCCGTGCATGGACTAGGCATAAGGCTATTATCCTAGATATAAAATAAGGCAATAGACTAATAAAAGTATTCATTGCTATTAGGCAGACTAGATGGGCCAAATGGTTCTTATCTGCCTACACATTCTACGTTTCTATAAAATCATACAGATTCAAAATGACTATTCTTCAAAATACAAAAAAATACATAATACATAAAAAAAAGCACCATATCACCAACATCGGATTCAGCAGGGAGTGTGGAGCTTGTTAGAGGACTTTACCTGGCCAAAGGTGAGCAGAACGCAGAGGCAGGGCTTGGGAAATCCATGGTTCTTGCTTCGAGGACGGCTCTTCCAGGAATGAATTTGACACTGTTGGGATTTGGAGTGTCCTGTGTCTGGATGAACATGCATCTCACTACGAGACAAAAGAATGTGCAGTGTTTAATCATTTAGTAGAGTGACATGTATGAACATAAAGTTTAAAAATGAATCTAAATATATACAAAATATACATTATAATTAAGTCAGTGTCTGCTATGGTCATACAAACTGTCACAAAGTGAATTCTGACAGCCTGCCTGACTGGGGTTCTTGGAGGGGCCTGAGAGCTAAACACCTCCCTGTAGATTATGGGCCCTGGCTTATGTTCCATAACTATATACGTTAATATTGTTAGTAGTTATATTCTGTTAGTATATTGGTTTATGTGTAATGTTTAATTCTGTGAGTAGACCACTCTGAAGGGTTATAATGTGTTAGTGACTAGAAAAGTGCTGGCATTGATGGTCCCAGGGCCTAAATGGGATACCCCCATAGTCTCGAGCCCAGCTAACCCTGCCACCCTACCTGCTCCCCAGCGGCTGAAAATATTTCTGGGAGAAGGAACATTTGGCCTTTCTCCCCAGTGGCAGATGCATATTTTGGGAGAGGTGGAGGTTGGTCAGGTAACTGCCATATTTGAACAAGCAAAGTGTGGGGACTGCAAACTTGTGATCGACCATGGTGAGACCGCTATACAGACTGACTTAGGAGTTACCATGTCGGGGGGCTCCTTCGGTGTCTGTCTCCCCCCGAAAAAGGAGATATGTCACGGAGTGAATTCTGACAGCCTGCCTGACTGGGGTTCTTGGAGGGGCCTGAGAGCCAAACACCTCCCTGTAGATTATGGGTCCTGGCTTATGTGCCATAACTATATACGTTAATATTGTCAGTAAAAATATAGATCTAGGTGTGGCAGTTGATGTGATCTATTTGGATTTTGCTAAAGCATTTGATACAGTTCCACACAAAAGGTTACTCTACAAATTGAGAGAAATAGGATTGGGGGCAAATGTATGTATTTGGATTGAAAATTGGCTAAAAGATAGAACACAGAGGGTTGTTGTAAATGGTAAAGCTTCAAATTGGACCAGGGTAGTGAGCGGAGTACCTCAGGGGTCTGTTTTGGGACCTCTTCTTTTTAATCTGTTTATTAATGATCTCCCACGTTGTGCTGAGTGCCATGTCTCGGTGTTTGTTGATGACACAACATTAGGTAAGGTAATAAAGACTAATCTTCATGTTTTTTCTTTACAGGAAGATTTGGACAGAGTAGGGAACTGGGCAAGAAAGTGGCAAATGAGGTTCAATATAGACAAATGTAAAGTTATGAATTATGGGAAAAATAATAACAAAGCAACATATACGTTAAATGGTATTTCCCTGGGAAAAACTACTAACGAAAAGGATTTAGGAATCATTGTAGATAACAAACTTGGCAACAGTGCCCAATGCCAGTCAGCAGCTGCAAGGGCCAATAAGATATTGGCATGTATAAAACGAGGTATAGATTCACGGGAGGAGGACATCATCTTGCCTCTTTACAAATCAATGGTAAGACCTCACCTTGAATATGCAGTACAATTCTGGGCACCAGTCCTTAAAAAGGATATTAAGGAACTAGAAAAAGTGCAAAGGAGAGCTACAAAATTAATAAGGGGATTGGAGGATCTTAGTTATGAAGAGAGACTTAAAAAATTGCATTTATTTACTTTAGAAAAAAGGCGTCTTAGAGGGGATATGATAACATTATATAAATATGTGCAGTGCCAATATAAGGAGCTCTCCAGGGACCTGTTCATTAATAGAAATGTACAAAGAACAAGAGGTCACCCCCTGAGACTGGAAGAGCAAAGATTTCATAGGCAGCAAAGGAAGGGATTCTTTACGGTAAGGACAATAAAATTATGGAACTCACTGCCAAGAGAGGTAGTGCTATCAACCACAATAGATGCATTTAAAAATGGTCTGGATGTTTTTTTTTAGAAAAGCAGAACATACAGGGGTATTAATAATAGAATGAGCATTAATAATAGAGCTTTTTGATCCAAGGAGAAATCTGATTGCCCTTTTGGAGTCAAGAAGGAATTTTTTTTCCTTCTTTTGGATCAAAACGCTGAAATGATAGGTAGAAGGGTTGGACTTGATGGACGGTATCTTTTTTCAACCTAAATTACTATGTTACTATGTTAGTAGTCATATTCTGTTAGTATATTGGTTATGTGTAATGTTTAATTCTGAGTTGACCACTCTGAAGGGTTATAATGTGTCAGTGACTAGAATTGATAATTTACTCCAACATCCATTGTTCTGGATTAACTGGTAAACTGATTATGTTGTGTACATTATGTGTCTTACTCTGTGTCTACTCACTCTATGTTAATTCCTATTTGGTTTGTAGTCTGAAAATCTAATGTATTCCTAGCCCCAGTTAGTTGGAGAACTATGTTTAGTTCCATCCCCCCATTGTATACTAATGTCTGTGATGTCATGTTTATGTCTTTTTATAAGTCTGTGTTGTTACACAAATAAAGGAGTTGTTCTTTCTTGCTGTACCTAACTGTTAGATGTTCTGTCTATTTGGGTACAAAGAGCAAGGGTCCAGGAAAGACTTGCTGGGTGAATGCTGAGCTTTAATTGGGGTCTAAGGAGGTGATTTCACACAACGAACAGAGGGTCTACTACGTCCGGTAGACGGTCCGTTACACAAACTTTATTACAATATAACATTATCACTGGTATTTCTTATTCTGTTTGATCCAGAAACCGAGCAGTTGCCGTCAATTTGCCTATTTACTGTTAAAAGGGGATAATACTGTATTTTGGAAGCTGGAATTGGGAAAGAATATGTATTAGAATCATGCCGTCAAGCATCCCTTAAGTGAAAATGTAAATAAACAGCTGGATAAAAAAACAGATATGATATTTAGCAAGAATTGTGCAATAACTTAATATGGAGCACATGAATGTGTTAGTAGCTGAAGCTTTCATTATGGACATGAGGTCCAACATTTTAAATGGCCAAAGAGGGACACTTAGGGCTTTATCCATACAGGTGGGTTGATCACCTGTAGCTATACATGTAACTATAACTAAGAAATATGTTAAAGCAAGCTGGCTTATTAGCACATTTACTGCAGATTATTGAGAGAGGTTTTTTTAGTGTGAGATGTATGATATACACCAAACAATCTCAGTTCCAATACAGTAAGAGGGACAGGCAGATCTGGGTTCACAAGAAGGACTGTGCCTCCAAAAGAGGGATGTGGCACAGTGTGTTCTCCTGTATTGCAGACCTCTAGTCAAACGGGCTCATTAGATGTAGGTTGTCAAAGATTCTCAGGGCAAAATTCACTATTTGCTGAGCACTGTTGATATCCGTAACATCTAGGATTGCTTGATAGCGCTGACTAAGGTACATCACAGCATCGTCCACAGTAGGCGATGCAAACACCTTTATATTTTTACCTGTCCAAATACTGTACTGTTCGATCCAAAACTGGACACAGGGAACCATACTGACACAATGCCAGTGAGGAGCGTAGACTGGTGAATCTCACAGGACCAAGACGAACTGAATGTTTTATACGGAACCGCAATATAATTCATTATCATGATAGGCCAGTGCATCACTTTGTGAATAACCTCCTCAACATGAAACCCATTGGCGAGGAGGAGATAAGATCAAAACCCTCGGTCGAGCAGAGATGAGGTGGGTTTGTGAATTAGACACTTTAATCCCTATGGGTCTAAATTCAGATTTTGAATTATAACATTTCCTTTAGAAATATTCTGACACCACTTCTGTGAACCATTATTATTTTATTTTTTTCCCCTTGCTCTGTCACTTTGACACATTGTAAATGCACTTTTTTATGATGGCACTCTTTGCACAGTTTTTATTTCTGTTTGTATATTTATATTTGGTGATTAGTACTTTAAGAGACATTGCTAATTTATGGAACCTGTTTGCTGTTTTTAATCATATATATTTTTTAAACTTCCCTTTGTGGTTCTGGTGTTAATATTGGTAATTTATGCATTAGGATTTTCTTTAGGGATTATATGTATATAATGATATGTGCTCCCTTTGTGTATATGTAATTATTTCCCATTTACATTTTTGTATGGGGTTACATCCACATCGTTATACGTGAGCAACTACATAATAATTCTTTGGACGAAGAAGCCTTATTGGGCGAAACCAGTCGCGTGGAGAGTGTCGTCTTCTGAGAGGTGTACCCGGAACTTTCTTCTTTCTCCCTCTTGTGCTCTACTCCTTCCACTTTGTTTGAGTTCAGCCGATATCACTCAGTGGAGCTGAGACTGCTTTCATGGACCTGAAGGATCGGTGACTGGTTATATTTTCTCTGCTTTTAAAGGGACACTACCACTAACATAAGATGTATATAGATAACCTGGTCATTTAAAACAAGCACATATATAAATCATATGTCACAGTTTTGTTTTTTTATATAGGATTTAATTAAATGCATATAAAAGGAAAATAAAATTAGGTGTGTATCTCCTGGTTCCATTTTGTGAATATTTCCCATGATGCAACATTGTCTCACTTTATACAACTGTGGTCAAAGTCTGCATGATGATGTCATAAGATAGGAAATACGATGCTCTGAATCATTAGTGTGCGTGAGGAGCGCGAGCAGCACTGTCTGAAATCTGTGTTCGTTTAACACAGTGCATCTAGTACTGCCAGCTGCTTCCATCGATGCACAAAGCTTCACTGCTAGCGTAGGTGGGGGTGGACCTTCACCTTGCACCTGGTGCGGTCCGCCTCCCTCTCATTGCCACAATTACCCCTCTTTTCTTTGTACTTGATCGCTAATAGGTGGTGCCAGCCCTGTATATATATTGTGCAGACTGGATGGGCTGAATAGTTCTTGCCAACTGACAAATTTGTATGGCTGGCAGCACATCTATGAATTTTACGGCACAAAATATCATATTTGTTTCTCAAAGATATAAATAAAGAGGTTTCTGTAACAAATGTGAAAACCAAAAAGTTAAACTGTGTAGCAGTTAATGTGGCATTTACAGCAATGCACTGCATCTAAGCAAACCAATCAAACAGCTTTGTCAGGTTCCTGGGTGAAATTTATGAGACATCTGACAAAAGATAAAGCAGAACATATTTATGTCTTTGGATGTTCCCAGTAGGGCAGAGTAAATAAAATACTTTGGGGAGTAGCTTTTACACACACATGTATGTAACAAAACTATATCTCTACTGAATGGACACATTTTCTTACAATTATAATAGTGTTACTCATTGTCACCAAAAATAAATGAAAATGATAATACTTTTGCACACCCTTATTTCTTTCATGTTTATATTTCAGTTCTCTGTTTTGGTCACATTCTTCTGTATATAAAAGGTGTAGTGACCTAATAAGACAGAAGCAGGTCTCTGCGCACAATATGTTTGCTGTCGCTCTGCATTTTATTTGCCCTTCCATGGCTTTCTACTTTCTGGTCCATTATTAATCCCCATCCTTACTCTCAGTTAGGGTTGCCACCCAGCCAGTATTTTACCGGCAGGCCGGTAAAAATATAGCTTGCTGCCAATGTTAAGACTATAGAGGCAGTAGCAAGGCCGGTATTTTTTGGTGGAAAAGGTGGCAACCCTACTCTCAGTACAGGGGTGCACAGAAGTGTCTGTTTTATCCCTGGCTGTCAAACAGAAACACATTTGTCCCTCCTTTTTGCTGCAAATCCCCTAAGTAACGCCTTCATTTACGTTCATGGAAAAAGAGCCTGTGTACCAGAGACCAGCTCAGTACTAGACTCTCTACTACCAGGCTTGGTGCACTTTTACTGGGGAAGGTATAGGCAGCATGGCCCAACTTTTAAATGTGGAGGGAAGCATGGGTTAGATATTACCTGAGGTAATACTGTAGTATACATAGGCTTTTCAGCCAAATTAGGAGCCACTCAAAACACCCAGCCTTATGGCAGAGGTACCCAGAGATAGGTTTGCCACCTTTTCAGAACATCCCAACCATGCTGTTGCTTACATAGGTTTAACATTGGCCTGAAGCCAATTTCCTACCAGCTTGAAGAAAATGTTACTGCCAACATCTGTTTCAAATACATGTTTATATAATCACTATGCAATATATATCATGCATATAATGCATACAAGAACAGTTTATGAAGAATAAAAAAAGGAAGTACAGCCAGGGCATGGGGGTAAGACGTATTTATTGCTTTCGTGGAAACAGATGGGATATATTTTGTCCTGTGTTCAGTGTTTTTATTATGCTTGCAACTCTTGCTTTGAGCTAAAACAAATCTGTAGAGTATGACAATATATAATCTTTATGCAAATGTACAGGCACAGAGAAATAAGTGACCTGGCAACACCAAATGAATATAAAAAAAAGAAGCACAGACCGTTCTTGTTTTTTGTATGTATATATCAAGCTATTATAACTAATATTTGATGTGGAACCTTCAGTCATGGAAAAAACTGAACGATTGGTGACATTTATATTTAATATGTTATCATATTTTTCCTGCCATTTATAGAGCAGGCAGCCAATAATCTTTCGGCTTTGTACTGGGATAGCTTTGCTTATACTGTATAACTATCATTTAGCATAGTGGTCAGCTGTAGTAAAAAATTAAGTTCTGTTTAATTGAAAGATTACATCAAGTGTAGGCATTTTTATAGAAATGCTGCAATGAAAGAATACCTTTTGAGCCATCTTTACTTCATATAGCTCTACCAGGAGGCAGACATTTTGTTTAGAATCTTTGGTCAGATCTTTTTTTATCTGAACTAAGTTGAGCAAAGATCTGACCCAAGATACCAAACAACATGGCTGTCCCCTGAGAGAACTTTATGGAGTAAAGACACTTAATTTGTATTTCATTAAAGAAATTCATTATAAATTATCTACATGTGATACAATGTCCTTAAAGGAACACTAAACGTTATTTTTCACTTGTGCTTCAATGACAAAGAGTTCTCTCTTCTGCCAAGGAGCCGTAAGCAACTTCGGAATGATGCACAATCCGTGTAACACTCAAGTTACACTCACTCATTAAAAAAAAAAGGTATTTTCCACCTTTCACGTGGGCAGTGTCTCAGCATGATATCAGAGTCTCAGTCGACACAGCAGGGAAACCTTTCAAGGCGTTGGCAAGTAAAATTCTAATAACTTTATCAAGCCTGTTACACACAACACATTTCAGAAATTCTTTAGGTATTGAACATTGTATTGTGACACTCCCTCTGCTGATGTCACTGTGTCCTCCTCATGTGCAGCTTCACTGTGCCTCAGGCATTAGACCTTTGAGTAATGTGGGGCTATGCTTTAATCAATGATTTAGTCACATTGGTATTACACAGCAGACTCACCTATGTGACACCTGCCGAAAATCAATGCACTAAGGTTAATGGAGCACTGACAATGGGAGTGCTGGGAAACTCTAAAAAGCTGTCTCACAGCACATGACATCAATGTCTGTTTAAAGAGAACATATCGTTGAGGGATCAGGGGAAGTTTATTAGTAGAGAATTGTTTTCTGTCCCAAAAGTTAAAGGGACTGTCTGGTGCCCAAAATGTATCTTCCAAATGTTAATGTATATTAAGGTTCTTTTCAAAGTACGTTAAAATGCATGTTTTACATTTTGCGTTGCTTAAAATATATAAACAAAACATACTGTTAGATGAATTTGTGAAATTATAGCAGTTTGCAAGAAACCAGGAATAACAAACATAACTGGGTAAAAGTCAATTTCCTTTTTTTTTTTTGCTGCAGGAACCAATGATGATAATTTAATTAAAATCAAGGGAATATGCTGTATCCCTAGTGATGTCATCAGGCAATATGTTGCACTGTTAAGAGATCCTACTGTGTACTATAGCAAGGTCACACAATGTATTATTTTCCAGAAGCACAGGAAGTTACTAAACTTTATATGCTCAGTGTCTATATAATCAGTGCTGCCGCACCTGAAGCAGACAGAGGGCTTGAGTCAAATTTTAAAAATGTGATTTATGCAGAATGCCTGCACACTGGAAAAAAGCCGTGCACTGTACAAGCAGTAACTGTAATATTATAACAAATATGATATAAAACCAGCTATATATATATATATATAACATATGGCTCAGGTTTATTTAATATGTGAATAACATATTTGGCTGGTTTTATAATATTAATATAAAAAATATTCTATAAAACCATATATATATATATATATATATATATATATATATATATATATATATATGGTTTTATTTCATATTTGTTATAATATTACAGTTACATCCATACACAGTCAGACTTACACACAGTCAGACTTAGTTACATACACACAGTCAGACTTAGTTACATACACACAATAAGACTTACGCTTACATACAATCAAACTTACTTACATTCATACATACATACACACAGTGAGACTTACACTTACATACAGTCAGACTTGCACTTACATACAGTCAGACTTGCACTTACATACAGTCAGACTTGCACTTACATACAGTCAGACTTGCACTTACATACAGTCAGACTTGCACTTACATACAGTCAGACTTACACTTACATACATACACACAGTCAGACTTACACTTACATACAGTCAGACTTACACTTACATACAGTCAGACTTACACTTACATACAGTCAGACTTACACTTACATACAGTCAGACTTACACTTACATACAGTCTGACTTACACTTACATACAGTCTGACTTACACTTACATACAGTCAGACTTACACTTACATACAGTCAGACTTACACTTACATACAGTCAGACTTACACTTACATACAGTCAGACTTACACTTACATACAGTCAGACTTACACTTACATACAGTCAGACTTACACTTACATACAGTCAGACTTACACTTACATACAGTGAGACTTACACTTACATACAGTCAGACTTGCACTTACATACAGTCAGACTTGCACTTACATACAGTCAGACTTGCACTTACATACATACACACAGTGAGACTTACACTTACATACAGTCAGACTTACAGTTACATACAGTCAGACTTACACTTACATACAGTCAGACTTGCACTTACATATATACATACATCAGGGCTTGACAAATTTAATTTGATTTTAGGAGCCAGAAATTTTTTTTAGGAGCCAGACAATCACGCAAACATAAACACAATTCATAAACACACACGCCTACTTCACATATATACAAAAATCTTAATCATAGAGCCTATAATTAAGTGCTTTTGAAGCACGAAACGCGTAAGGCGTCTTTCTCACTGTGTGGTTCATTTCCTTTTTTGTACTAGCCTGTTTTACGTAAGCATTAAACTCTGGCTTATTTTCACATACCTGCTTTGATTGTGAGCTCCTTCCGCAAACCGTTTTTGCTTCCTTTTTTTTCTCCTATTGTACGGGCTGGATGGCCTGGCGTTGAGGGAAGCTCCACTTTGTTATTTCAACAGGCTGAAATCGGAGGGATTACTTATGTTTGGTTTATCTGACCAGGAGGTCCTCCTGTGCTCTTTTACTGTCTACTTTACATATACACATATATCCAAACACCTCACACACACCTACTTTACATATACACATATATACAAACACCTCACACACACAACTACTTTACATATACACATATATCCAAACGCCTCACACACACACACACAACTACTTTACATATACCCATATATCCAAACGCCTCATACACACCTACTTTACATATACCCATATATACAAACACCTCACACACACCTACTTTACATATACCCATATATCCAAACACCTCACACACACCTACTGTACATATACACATATATACAAATCTCACACACACCTACTGTACATATACACATATATCCAAACGCCTCACACACACCTACTTTACATATACACAAATATACAAACACCTCACACACACCTACTTTACATATACATATATATATATACAAACACCTCACACACACACCTACTTTACATATACACATATATACAAACACCTCACACACACACACCTACTTTACATATACACAAATATCTAAACACCTCACACACACACCTACTTTACAATACATACAAACACACACCCACCTCACACAGTCTTTTCTTGGGGGTTTCTTCTTGATGTGTCCCCCTCCCTGCTGCTTTACCTCACTGCAGGGGAGGGGGACATTCATGCTGCTGCTGATCTCCGTTGGTCGGCGTGCTGAGTGACAGGATGTCACGTGACGACACCCGGCACTCAGACACGCGTTGCGCGAGGGGGCGGAGCTTGCAGTCTGTGCCATCGGCCATCGGCACAGACTTTACCCCCTCGTGCTGCGGAAAAATCGGATGGCAGCGGCAAGGGGACCATGAGGCCGACAGCACCCAGGCGCCAGGTCTAATTTCCTGGTCGCCATGGCGACCTGGCGTCTGTCGAGCCCTGACATACATACATACATACATAAATACAGTCAGACTTACATACCCACATATTTTATTTTGTTTGTCCCCCTCCCTGCACGGTTACCTTATTGAAGGGAGGGGGGTTGATGTAGTCTCCATTTTCACCTGCGCGCCAGGATGTCACGGACATCCAGCGCTCTAGGAGACTCAGAGGGCAAGGGGGCAGAGCTTTCACCCCCTCGCACAAGACCAGCGGAGGTGCAGCTACCGGTGACAATGTCACACGGGCTGCATCTCTCTCTACGGAGGGCCTGTACTATGCGATCAGTTCAGATCGCATAGTACAGGTTTTAATCTATCAGGGTCGCAGGGGTCGACAGGGCAGCCGTGCCCCTGGTGTGACGGGCTCAGTCGCAGCTGCGACCCCTGCGATAATGATAGTTCCGCCACTGTGAGCACGGTTCCGATAGGTGCTCAGAAAGGAATCAGAGAACAGTGTATGGCTTCTGACAACAGCGCTGTATGATAGAAAAAGAAAAAAAACCTATTGAAAGAACCACTTTGAATGTGTGAATAAAAAAGGATGTCACCGAGGTGTACAATACACAATAATACACTTTCAATTAAGATGGCTGAAATTTCGAATTAAACACCTGACGCGTTTCGCCCAAAGGGCTTCTTCAGCGGTAAAAAATGGTCAAATAAACCCTTACAAGACCAACCTAATCTACTTTGTATGCACTTTTTTTCTTATATCCTTAGGGGCAGCTACTGCTGTTGTTTCGGGCAGAGTTCCAAGCTAAATTTAACATGAAACTTGCTATTTGAATTAAGTGTTGCATCTTCCATGTTTTGAAACTGACAACATCTCCCCTGTATTGTATTTGCAACAGGAATTGTGAATATTAACGGTCCCAGCCTACACACAGTAATTGATATGTAACAAAATGATTATGCCTTACCCATTACCACATAAGATTGCCTTAGCCTTGTGCCTTGGAAACTTGAGTGTTACAACCATGTTAGGCTATACTCAGTTACAATTCTCTAAGTAAGAAACTAAGATACAGACATTAAATGCAACTGATTATTTCTCCAACATCTATTGATCAGTCAATCTCAGAGGTCTACTCACATTGCCAACAGTGTTTAGAACATAAGACACAATGACTAAAATGAACAAAATGTTTTTCTTTATTCTGTACCACAAAGTTAACCAGCATAAATAAATTGCATATGCTTAAACCAGAATTGTCTTCTATATTGCTGCTAACTAGCCTAAACCTTTTTTTTTCTTACTATCTTTTGATCTCTTCTCCCTCTGCTCTTAATCTAGGATACCACAGATACTTGAAAACTGTGTAAATAGTGACCGTCAGGTGTTGAATTTGATATTCACCCATATGATGCGTGTCCCAGGCCACAAGGGGAGGAGCCAAAATGGTCCAGGGTCACATTGCATCCAGCAAGATGGAGCTCCATCCTTCCTGATACAGTACTTGTTATCTGGAGCTCAATCTTTGTGTATTTAGACTGTGTATGTCTAATAGACATGTAACATTTATACGCAGTGCTACATGTGCACAGGGCAAAGCACTGCTGGCAGTCCTGCAGTCCCCTTTAGCACAGGCCCACTCCAGCTGAATAAAGGCTTCATTCACTAGCATTTCCCAGAGCTTGATTGACTGGAAAAATATTAGACAGTGAAAAAATAAAAACATAATTTGCTTCACTGACCCATGAGCAAAATGCAAACAAACTGGGTTTATTACCAGTTTAAATGATTGCTCCACTCTGATCTATGACGCCAACTCTGGCACTGCAGGTCTTGCTGTCCTAGACAGATCGTCTCATGGAAACAATAGAAATCTGGCTTCTCTGAGTCCCAGTCCGTCACGTGACCCTTTGGACAATTTACTGTGCTACAAATGGACTGTGCTTACTAGATCCTGTTAAATACAATCTATGCTTTCCACAGTGTCCATAACAAGAGGGAGTCAAGTAAAAATGTGGTCCTTCTTATCCGATGAAGATGTAACTAGTGTATAGAATGATAAACAAGTCACAGGGCTGGTAATCTTATGAGGTGGTTGGAAAGGAGCCATAAGATCCTTAGGGTATGGGTAATACAACAAGAAATGTACCTAGCGCTACTGTAAACACTACACTGCTTCTACAAACAAGGCCTAGAGAGAGTAAATTCCTAATGTATTTTCAAAGACAAAGTCAAAAACATTTTAAATGACTGTGTTATTCAATAGGAGTTTGCAAATCATGTATGATTGGCGTCTGTGAGACACAGTCATTCTTTAAGTTAGATGTGTGTGTTCAGGTTACCTCATACCCACAATGCACAGGTCTCTGTCTGACTATGCATTCTGGGATCATGAGTGTGCGGTGAGTAACGAGAACATGCCCGTGAATAAGACTAGAACTCAGTGGGGTAAATTCTATGACCGTCTGAAGGAATGACGTGTACCGCAAGTATCCAGTCCATTAAAGCACTAAGGTAATAATGGCGTTTGGCACAAAACGCCATTATTCAATTTTCTCCTTTAACAGTATGCTAGAGGACTGGGGGTATAATAGCCACCACCAGTCCCCTGGTGTTCCCACCACTAAATTAGTTTTTTAGTTATTGGCCCTCCTGGTACCAGAGGCCCCATGAAATGAAAATAACATTTCCCCTAGTGACCACAGGCTGGCGCAGTGACAAAAAAAGAATATATGGCACCTAGGCCACTAATTATAATTTACTGTGGATGGGGCAAAAAAATCGGTGAGTGCCTGTGGCCCTTAATATTATTATTAAATAATGCCACCCCAAGCCCAGATTAAATTAAAATATTCATCCCCCATTCCTCTCATCTCTCTCCCCCATTGAATCAGTTGTTGGCCAAATGCCCCCAGCACAATAAATAAATGCAATTAAATCCCTAACTAACCTCTCTACCACTGCCACGTCCAGGTAGGGTGGGTGACGATAACTTCCACACAATCAGTAAAAAAAAAAAATTGAAAGAAAGAAAACATCCTCTGAGTGACAATCACTGGCAATCCCCTGGCAAACAAGGGTGACCTGTAGGTAATAGATATACCTGAATCCAGGTTCAAGCGAAGGTCTGAATCCTCATCTTCGGCCCAAGGAAAGGGACAATCCATTAATAAAAAAATGTTTTTTAAATCCCCCTATTCTATAAAAATAAATAAACAAACTGGCATAGTCGATCTCATATGTCTGACATAGAATGATATCCCAGCCCAGAAAGGCTGGTATTTCAAAGGACAGTAGGAGGAGTCTGATTGGCGGGATTTTCAAAGACGGCACGCATTTTTATATAATAGGAGGATTAAAAAAAATATATATATATTGATGGCCCCCTTGCCACAGGCCCAAGATCCAGGGCATCGCTGATTACTACTGGAACCTTGATACAGGTATAATTATTCCCTACAGCACGGGTGTCCAACATGCAGCCTGCCGGCCAGAGAGCTACAGCTCACTTGAGAGTGGCAGCGGTAGCCGCACCTCTGAGCCGATCCAATAAAATGTGCACCGGGGATGTCACTGACACCCGGTTCTAAAACCGGGTCAGAGCGTGAGGAGGTAGAGCCCGTGCAGGGGAGAATGCTCCACCCCCTCGCACTCTGACCCTGTTGGAGCACCGGGTGCCAGCGACATCCTGGTGCTCAGGTGGAGATAAGGACCTCCACAGATGGCACAATCAGATGGGTGAACAAACAAAGTATCATGGGGGGTTTCTATGTGTTTTGTGTGCTATGTGTAATTAAGGGTGTGTGTGTGTAAGCGTGACTCAGTGTGTGTGTGTGGAAGTGTGACTCTGTGTGTGTGTGTGTAAGTGTGACTCTGTGTGTGTGTGTGTAAGTGTGACTCTGTGTGTGTGTGTGGAAGTGTGACTCTGTGTGTGTGTGTGTGTGTGGAAGTGTGACTCTGTGTGTGTGTGTGTGTGTGTGTGTGTGTGTGTGTGTGTGTGTGTGTGTGTGTGTAAGTATCTAATTTTATAAATAACACATTGGCACAATGTAATATTTAGAAGATCAGTTTATAACCTAATAAATCCAAATAAAGATATATAGTATAACATTTTTTTTTTTAAATCTGTAGCTTTATATGAGTGTGTGGGGGGGGGGGGGGGGAGTGTGACTGTGTGTGCATGTGTGAGTGTGTGCAGATGTGACTGTGTGTATTTGAGTGTGTGTATGTAAGTATAACTGTGTGTGGAAGTGTGACTGTTTGTGTGAGACTGTGTATGTGTACCTGTGTATGCATGTGTGAATGTGTGTGCATTTAATGTGAGGTTTTTTTATTGCTGCTGCTTTATTGCTGGGAAATCTGTGATACACTCACACACTGAATATTACTGTGATATATATAAATATATTTACATCCAAATACATTTACTGTAAATTGGCTCACTGCAGAACATACTTGGACACCCCTGCCCTACACGATACCCTTTGTGTGTCAGGGTTTTTTTTTTACAGATTATGGGGCAGTTTGTAATCCACCCCCCCCCTTCCCACACACCTGGCACGGTAGTGGTAGGTGGGGCTTAAATTGCATTTATCTTATTTATTGTGCATATGAAGAATTTGTCTCCCAGCCTTTAGTGAGGGAACAGTTTTTGCAATTATGTACTAAAAAACACCCACAAATACTACATTTCTGCATTGTACAATCCTGACATATTTTCAATAGCCTTTATTAAGTTTTCTATTTTTTCTTTCAGTAAGAGCTTGTCAATATAATATAATCCTGGTAGATTGTGCACAAGCATTGCGTATGGAAATACAGCCATTAAAGAATCTATACAGATCACAAATGTGAATGACAACGTATTAAGCACAGATTGCTTTCGCACATTGAAACTAGTTTTCTGTAATGTCAGAAACAGACAGTCCAATAACTTTAAACAAAAGAAAAAAACACAAAACATATTCCCAACAACACTACAAAGTGAAGAAAAAGGACTTTCCAGTGCCTTAAGGGCTATATTAAAGGGAGTCATTTTTACCCTGTTGCTATGTTTGTTCTTTAACCCCTTGTGTGCCAGAGGTCTAAGCCTACTCCCCCCCCCCCCCCCTCTCCTTGGGAGGCCAGGCCATTTTTGGGAATCTTGTGATTCGTTGCTTTGAGCAAGATTCTGTTGTGCAGCTTTATTATTTATATATGATTTTTTTTAAGTCCTAATGATTAGCTTTATTTATTTTCTACATTTCTTCTTAACATTGGACAATAAATAAAAAACACATGAGGTTGGTGAATATGATTACGTTTGAAAACCAATACGTTTCCTGAGTTTAATGATACTAAATGTGCGGTTCTAACATTATTTATTTTAAACACAACCCTGAAAAAAGGAAGTAGCACTGAATGGTATCACTCATCATTCATACATGGTATAGATCAGAGGTAGGCAACCTTCAGCACTCCAGATGTTGTGGACTACATTTCCCTTGATGCTTTGCCAGCATTACTGCTGTAAGAGCATTGTGGGAGATGTAGTCCACAAGGACTTGTTGCCCACCTCAAGTATAGGTTTATAAGGCCAAAGTGTCCATGAAAACATATAAAATTATATATATTTGGAAAGTACACAACATTGACTTTAATAAAATGCCATTGTTACTTTATTTCATGAAAGCTCTGCTCCTCTCCACCAACACATTGAAGATATAAAGAGAGCCCCCAAATGAAAAGACCACAAAAATGTGGCAACTCTTTTGTGAGGGAGGCATATAACTTTTACATACTGCCCTGCAAAATGTGTAATTCATATGTGTGCACCCAAAAACACTATATTCCACAAAATGGTGGTGCCCAGTCACACTTGTCATTTTTTGGTGGGTGTGTCCCATTAAGCATGCTCCTAAACTATAGTAATATAGCTTTTAGTGCATTAGTGATTTCAGAAATCATATCTTACGACTTTCATTTTGCAGAAGTTTTAAACAGAAGTTAACAAATCAGAGCAGTTAGGCCTGTGCATTCAGTCCATGTATTATCATTGAAATGTTATGGTTTAAATGATTGCTTTGAACAATTTGAATAGCTTTTCTTTGCAAAAAGAGACTCTGAATTAAACACAAACAAATCTGAGCTTCTAAAATGTTATTTTCTTTACAATTCTTTAGAATCTGACACCTTTATTGCTGCACAATAACAAATTTTACAAGAATTAGTATATTAAGCTGTTATCTACGTTGAGCTGATTTAAAGCAGTGATTTCAACAATGATAAAATAGTTATAAAAAAAACTATATTATATTATCAAGAGGCTGGAGTATAATCTAATCAACGCAGCACATGAAAAAGCCAGCCTTTTACATGAGATGCCAGTATATTCCAGATATATACACTGCAGCGAGTCTCTGAACAAAGGGAGGTCTTTCCACATGAACTGCATAAATGGACAAGAATAATATTACATTGATATTTATTAATATAGCACCAACAATTTACGTAGCGCTTGGTACAGAGCATAAATGAAAACTACATGATACATGAGCCGAACAAAGACAGACCGATACATGGAGATAGAGAGCTTTGCTCGCAAGCTAAAAATCAGGCCAAAGTAGCCGATTTGAACATATCTTTCCAACCCAGCCTTAAAAGTTACCAACAAATGAGGTTAGCAAAAAAGATTAGGAGCCAGGCAACAGCGGACACACACAGAGTCACACACACACCCGTTTTTGTTTTGTTTTCTAATGGGGGGGGGGGGGGGGGGAGTGAATCGGTCACTATGTCCCCCTTCCCTGCTGCATTACCTCATTATAGGGGAGGGGGGCATTCCTGCTACAGCCTGGTCTGTGCATCTCACACAGGTACAGACCATCTCCACTTGTAGTCCTGCTGAGTGCTGGGATTTCATGTGACACCTGGAGCTCAGATACTTAAGCGGGGTGCGTGAGGTGTTGGAGCAGCAAATCTGTGCAGCACACACTCTGCTCACTCTTTGCTAAAAACAAAAAGCTGATTCTAGCAGCAAGGGGCGCCATGTGGGGATGAAAATACCCAGACACCGGGTCTAATTTCCTAATATCTACCTCAGGGCTTGGACAAATGTTTATAGACCTTGGGAGCCAAACAGAAACATTCAGCATACAAAAAGAAGCCAAGCAGGTAGGGTTGCCACCTTTTTTTCAGAAAAATACCGGCCTTGCTACTGCCTCCTTAGACTTAACATATGCCTGATGCCAATTCTTTACCGGCCTGCCGGTAAAATACCAGGTAGATGACAACCCTACAGGCGAGTGGTCCTTCCACGTGCAATCAAATAAGTTAGGAGACAGCAACATTGATTTTAGGGGTCATGACTCCCGGGATCTACCTGAATCTGAACTTTTGAACAATATTTGAGGTGGTTCACTGTTTAGTGACGAGGCCAGAGAGATACAAAAAAGGAGGTTGGCTGTTTTCAAAGTTAGGCACAACACTAAAAAGCAGGACCGGAACACATTTGGGATATTATAAACAGGCTTCAGAAAACAGCAGTAATGGTTTTATTTTATTACGTTTAATTATTAGCGAAGATGTGAAAAAATGGCAAGAAAAGATGGGAAGGCCAAATATAGATGGAAAGTAGAAATTGAGTGTTTAGCACGAGTGTATAAATTACAGGAATGATGTCATAAAAGGCTGAATTAAAGGAACATACCCACGGTGGAGGCACAGGATTCAGACAGGCCAGGGGACAGATGATTAATAGAAAATACTGAAGCAATGTGTTTATGGAACGACTGTAAAGTTGGTAATTTCTGGTGCTCAGAGAAAAAGAAATAAATAGAGAAAGGGAGGAGAAGCGCGTTTGGTAACTGGACATGAAAAAATAATTATAGAAAGGGCGATTAAGACAAGCTCAACTGAAGATTGACAGGACTTAAAGAGGGAGCAAAGCCAAAAATGAGAAGCAATTAATATATTGCTTCCATCCTGCTGATTATCCATGTTTTAAGTTATCTCTTTATCATGTGTTGTTTAAACCAGGAGTCTCCAAAATGTGGACATGGGCAGTTTTTACCCGTCCTACCGCAACCCCACTTTTTCTGCATGTCGGGGAGCTGTGTTGCTCAAGGGGAATCAGTCTGTGCCAGCGACATCAGCACAGACAACTTTCGCCACGTGAACTGAGTGTCGACTGTCAAGTGACATCCCATGTCTCAGTCGAATGATGAATCAGCACAGCAGGAGTAATATTCTGGGGCAAGTCCTGATTGCGTAACTAGGTGCTGGGGCAAGTCCTGAGTGCCAAGTGGGTGCTTGGGAATGTCCCGAGTGCAGTCTGGGTGCAGGGGTAAATTCTTGGTGCATACTAGGTGCTGGGGATAGTCCTACATGCAATGTGAGTGCAGAGGTATTTTTTTAATGACCTTTTATTACATATGTAAAAAGTTGAATTATAATTTTTCTCTTCATTGTTCAACAAAAATGTACACTGTGGCCCTCGTACTGAATTAGGAGATTTGCATTCTGGATTCTTCAAAAGCGGCACAATCAGACATTGGTGGAAAAAGTGCTTAATCTGCAACATATTCTTATCAGTGATGTCTTCTAAATCTGTCAATGAAAAAAATCATTTTGGCGCCAGTATTGCCGCTTTAATGGTCTGTCCTATGATAAAGTACCCTCTTGGGAGAGTGCGCGCACATCCAATGCGCACATGAACCTGCATTCAGCGTGTTCTCTATGATGACAGGGATCACCAATGAATACTTATGGCAGCACATTTTAAGTCAGACAGACAGTCTATTATGTCTATGTCGTTGAAATGGAGGAGTCTGGATATTTCTGCCATTTTTCTCAGGCATGCCGGATAACATACTGGCAGGAATCAAAATCTTATTCCAAGAAAAATAGTCCGCTATCCTGTGAGTTTCGCAGACTCGCTCTACGAACCAGCAGAAAGTCTGATTTGGATATTGGAAGGGCCTTCCCTGCATCTTCATGAAACTCATTACACCTGGATTTGAAATGTTGAATACATCTATTCAGAGGGCTGCAATTAGGAACACAAAATCGGCCATTGTTGTTGGAGCTCTACCGCCTGAATTCTGGGGCTTTCATGTCTAAAAATATCAAATTTAAGGCAATTAGGAGTATGAAAATGATTGATGAAAATTTGAGTGACAGTCCTTGTTAATCTCGAATATTGCCGATTTAGGGTCTTCTCTTTGAAGAAGAGTCTCATACTTATATTACAGAAGCATCTGTGAGTTGATATTAAGAAACATACTTTGGGGGGTAGGGAATAAAAGATTAAATTCTGCACTGAGCAGGAAAAATAAACAGTTCTACTAAAAGTTTCTTAAATGTAATGCACCATAGAACATGGCCTTAAATTCATCCTTAAAGGGACTTATCGTAGACGTTACTTACACGGTGAATGTAGAGAATAAAAAAAAAAATTATAAAAAAATGATCTATACACACGCAAATGGAGAAAATAAGAGAAATATATGTTTTAAATGAGTCTGTTGTATCTCCTGCTAAATAGTCATTTGTGCCATGTATTTTAGGATGATAGAATGTCCAGTGTTGCAAAGGTTGAGTATTCTTAAAATTAAAACATTTAAAGAAATGAAGAATAAAAAAAGTGTATGGTAAATAAGTGCATAACTGCAGACATGGTATGATCATACTATAAGTAGTACTTACTTCAACAGAATGATTTAAAGGGTTATATTTGTATTATTACGGCAACAATTTTGCAGGTCATATAATATCACTCGCCATTGTTTGATGATAAGTCACCTGGTTATATACTCACTCGATCACATGAATAACTGTCGCATGATTTATAATGACTTATGATGTGCCATGCTCAGTGCCACAAGGTTTTGTACTCAATAAAACATTCAGGAAGCATTTTATACATGTTGACCCATAATTATTTTATATCTGGAAAAGAAGTCCCATGTTTTGTTGATGGATTGAGGCGTTATATCTATCTATTTATCAGAGAGATAAAGAATATACCCTGCGCTTCTATGTGCTTGAAGCATACTGTGCTGCTGCAATGACAGATGGTGGGAGGATATACCAGAACTGCACAACTCATACAGAAGGTAGACAGCCTTCACATTTTTTCCTCGCAGTATGGCTTGCTTGTGCCAAGGGCAAGAGAGGAGGTCCCTGTAGGGAGAGGGTAAAGGACTCCTATAGACATGACTGGCTCAAGACATTGTGCTGCCTGGTGCAAAGGATGGAATGCTGCCTCGCTCCCCACTAATCCATGTCCCCCAAAACATGCCCACATCCATTATGGGATGTCATGATAATTAAAGCTCGTCACTGCCATCTTTGTTCCCATACAGGTTGCCACTGCCAGTTGCCTACTTTAATCCCTTCCCGACGTGTGACGTGCCTGGCACATCATGCACTAAAATGACCAAAGAAAGCGACTGTAGGTAGTGGCATTGTGCAACACTAAAGAAAAGTGCAGGGGCGCACTCCGATCACTCCCCAGATTGAACGTAGCTGCCACGTAGCTGACAGTCTGTGCGTGACAACCAGGAACTACAGTGTCTCAGATGTGAGAGAAAGCAGAGAGTAAAACCGCGTGTATCTATTAAGACAGGGCTTGACAAATGTATCTGAGGTTTTGGAGCCAGCTAAAATATCTAGGAGCCAGACAACAGCACATAAACACACGCAGTCACAGACAGACACACATAGTCAGTCACTCACATTTATACACACACACAGACACATAGTCCATCACATATACATAGAGAATAAAGGATATTTTTTTCTAATTTCGGAGTACCAGGGTGAAAGTCCTCTCCGTGCCCCCTCCACTTCTGAGTGCGAAACCCGCTACACCTTGTTTTAGTATATATACATACACATCCAGTCACACACATATATACACACACATACACATCCAGTCACACACATATATACACACACACACACATCCAGTCACACACATATATACACACACATACACATCCAGTCATACACATACAGTGGATATAAAAAGTCTACACACCCGTTAAAATGTCAGGTTTCTGTGCTGTAAAAAAATGAGACAAAGATAAATCATTTCAGAACTTTTCCCACCTATAATTGAAACCAATAAACTGTACAACTCAATTGAACAACAAACTGAAATCTTTGAGATAGAGGGAAGAAAAAAGTCGCATCCCACAGCAAAAGCCATGGTCCACAGAGAGCTTCCAAAGCATCAAAGGGATCTCATTGTTAAAAAGTATCAGTCAGGAGAAGGGTACAAAAGAATTTCCAAGGCATTAGATATACCATGGAACACCGTGAAGACAGTCATCATCAAGTGGAGAAAATATGGCACAATAGTGACATTACCAAGAACTGGAGCTCCCTCCAAAATTGATGAAGACGAAAAGAAAACTGGTCTGGGAGGCTACCAAGAGGCCTACAGCAACATTAAAGGAGCTGCAGGAATATCTAGCAAGTACTGCCTGTGTGGTACATGTGACAACAATCTCCCGTATTCTTCATATGTCTGGGCTATGGGGTAGAGGGGCAAGACGAAAGCCTTTTCTTCCGAAGAAAAAACATCCAAGCCAGGCTACATTTTGCAAAAACACATCTGAAGTCTCCCAAAAGCATGTGGGAAAAGGTGTTATGGTCTGATGAAACCAAGGTTGAACTTTTTGGCCATAATTCCAAAAGATATGTTTGGCGCAAAAACAACACTGCACATCACCAAAAGAACACCATACCCACAGTGAAGCATGGTGGTGGCAATGCTTTGGGGCTGTTTTTCTTCAGCTGGAACGGGGTCCTTAGTTAAGATAGAGGGAATTATGAACAGTTCCAAATACCAGTCAATATTGGCACAAAACCTTCAGGATTCTGCTAGAAAGCTGAACATGAAGAGGAACTTCATCTTTCAGCATGATAACGACCCAAAGCATACATCCAAATCAACAAAGGAATAGCTTCACCAGAAGATTAAAGTTTTGGAATGGCTCAGCCAGAGCCCAGACCTGAATCTGATTGATAATCTGTGGGGTGATCTGAAGAGGGCTGTGCACAGGAGATGCCCTCGCAATCTGACAGATTTGGAGTGTTCCAGCCCAGTGGCAGAGAGCAGCTTTGCTTTCCTGCTGAGCTCCCCAGTGATCAGCACTATATCAGTGTTCGAGGGGGCGGAGCAGGAAGTCTGTGCAGCCGGTGCACTCACTCTGCTCCCGCGCGCACCGCTAGATTAAAGAGAAGAAAGAAAAAAACTATCCTATTGCCAAGGCACCATGCGGTGCTCATGATACCTGGGCGCCAGGTCTGATTTCCTGGTCGCCATGGCAACCTGGCGCCCAGGGTTTGTCGAGACCTGTATTAAGATACACGTTGGGTTTACGCCGGACTAACAGGACATATTTTTTAAACCTTGGTTCCCCCTTAACAGTTTAGTGGTCTTTTAAATTGGAGTACAATATATAATGTATATATGGGGACATAATCCCAAAATGTGAAAAATATTGCAAAACACAGGCATATTAAAAACAAGACAAGGTCGCTAGGTAATGCAATAGAGCAGCAGGAAATGCTAGCAGAATGCTTGGTTGCATAGGGAGAGGTATTAGCAGTAGGAAGAGGGAAGTGCTCATGCCATTGTACAGAGCACTGGTGAGACCTCACTTGGAGTATTGTATGCAGTACTGGAGACCGTATCTCCAGAAGGATATTGATACTTTGGAGAGAGTTCAGAGAAGGGCTACTAAACTGGTTCATGGGTTAAAGGATAAAACTTACCAGGAAAGGTTAAAGCATCTTAACATGTATAGCTTGGAGGAAAGACGTAACGGGGGGGATATGATAGAAACATTTAAATACATAAAGGGAATCAACACAGTAAAGGAAGAGAGTATATTTAAAAGAAGAAAAACTACCACAACTAGAGGACATAGTCTTAAATTAGAGGGGCAACGATTTAAAGATAATATCAGGAAGTATTACTTTTCTGAGAAGGTAGTGGATGTATGGAATAGCCTTCCAGCGGAAGTGGTAGAGGTAAACACAGGGAAGGAGTTTAAACATGTGTGGGATAGGCACAAGGCTATAATAGCTACAAGATAGGGAACTGGGGACTAACTAAAGTATTTAGAAAATTGGTTCTTATCTGCCAACACATTCTATGTTTCTAAGACTATATGCATATGGGGCCAAGCTTGTACAAGCCTTGAACCCTAATGTTTTGTACAAGTTGTAGATATACAGTGCCAACATAAGGTGCAGTTGGGATCTTATATCTACAACTTGTACAAAACATTATGGTTCAAGGATTGTACACACTCGCAAAACTCAGAGAGCTTTTTGGTGTTATTAAAGGGGCAGTCTAGTCCCCAAAACTCACTTTTGGTGCAAGATGAAGATTACTGCATGTGTTTTCCAGTGTGAAATGAATCAGGCCTTCTGAATAAATTACATTTTTTAATATTTGACTCAAGCCCTCCTCAGTGATTACACTGAACGTTTACTGCACCAGCACTGATTATACAACACAGAGGATATAAAGTTTTGTTTAATTTAGTCACTTCATGTGCTCCTCGAATTGAATACATTGTGTGGCCTCTAAGTGACTTTGCTCTTGTACACAGTAGGATTTGAATGACATTATTCTCATTGGTTCCTGCAGCAAAAAAAAATAATAATAAGGAAATTACTTTTACACAGCTAGTGTGGGTAGTCTTGGTTCTCTCGGAAACTGCTGTGATTTCACAATTTTTTTTATATTTTAAGCAATGCAAAATGTAAAACATGCATTTTATAGTACTTTGAAAGCACATTCATATGCATTAATATTTAGAAGATGCATTTTTGGAACTAGACAGTCCCTTTAAGGTGTATTTATGCATATTTTCTTTCCCTTAAAATAAAATGAATGGAGTATCTTTGTAGGAATACACATTGATGCCCTGTAGACTCGTGAAAGACAATGTGGTGAATGGAGTAGATAAGCAGTGTAAGTATGAGATATGTCTGCTATATTGACATTCATGTTTTATTCAGTTAATGAATGTTGTGGTCTGTTCTTCTACTGTTCTTTTTGCTCAAGACAGAACGTACTTAAGTTTTGGGAGGGCCACACCAGGGATGAAGCTGGAAAAACATGGAGTCATGGAAAAGATGTTCAAGGTCATTATTAAACTTAATCAGAGCCTGCCAGATATATAATGTCATTTCTGCCTCACATCACTGACTAGCACATGTAGTAATATCCTACAACAGTGTACGCTGATGAAGGCAGAGAACTAAATATAAATTGCAATGGTTATGAATGGTAAAAACTATTTTAACTTGTTTCCCACCAATCATCCTCCATGCCAAGAGAAGACAAACGTGTGGAAAAAAAGCAGAACGATAATTACTCTAATGTTTTCTCTAGAAGACCTGCTACAATTACTATTCCAGAGAGGACACAGAAACACAAAAAGATTGTGAAATACCCAAACATACAGGATTGAGCATTACAGGATCAGAACAGCACAACTATGGGGTACAAATAACAACCCAAATAGCATGTGCCTTATAATGTATATGTCACTTTATCATTATGCTAGGGCCACTGACACTTTCACTGGGGCTTCTACAAAAGAAACACAAGTGTGAAAAAAAAAAAGGTTTATTAGCCCTTTAACCCCTTCGTGACGCATGGTGCACGCCTCCCAGACGACGCAAGCACCAAAACACAAGGTGATCGGTAGCCAGGAACACAACGGCAGAGACCCGATCAGGGTCCTTATAGACCCTGTGGGTCCCTGCCAAAATATCACGAGACCTCCGGATGTCACGTTTGACGTCACGGAGGCATGCGATTTAGCGAAATGTAGCTGGTGCTCACTTTGAGCACCGGCTACATTTCACCTGTCAGACTGAGGCCACTCAAAGTGGCCTCATCTGAGAGGTGGGATCCCGCTGCAGATCCGAGCACAGCTCATCGCGGGGAACCGCTGGATGTTCTAAGCCGTCCTAGCGTCGGGAAGGGGTTAATGAACCACTGCTGATAGTTCTGTTTCTAATCTATCAGTCAGCAGAGATATTGAGCGACAGCCTTTATGGCAAAAAAAAGAAGGGCCTCACAAAAAACTGTAAGGGTTTCCTTTGAATGATCAGTCATTTCTGAAACATGCAAGTACACCCCCTGCACTTGAATGATTCAAGCCGGAAAGTGTTCTGCTCATAAGGACAATGAATAATCAATGTATTTATTCCATCTTGATTGAGTACTTCGATCATCCCAGGAATTACTGGTCTGGTCTATATAGTTGTGAGGATGAGGAATGACTTGATGGAGGTTCTAGGAAAAAGATAAATTCTTGGAAGTACCTTCTCCTTTTCATGATAATCTTTATTCTGCTTTGATGCATAATGTTTAAAGGTCTGACACTGGCGTGTGAAGATGGAAACCAGAAGCGGTATATCCACACAATACAACAAATATGGATAGGATAGAGGAGGCCAACTAACCAAACAGGCAATTACTGCAACAATTAATAGACAGAGGGGAAGGAAATTAGAATAGAACTTGCCCATGGTTTGTATTAGCTAAGATGTGTTTACATAGTATGCACCTAGCACTTTGCCCCAGCACCCCCCCCCCCCCCCCCCCCATTATCATATTATTTTCCCATATCATGACATCACATGTTCCACCCCTTTCTCAGCATTTAAATTAAAAGAGAGTTAACAGAGTTACATGTTGCAATAAAGCCCCCTATTAAGAATGGTGGAGAATAAGTAACATAACTTAAGTCTCAATATGCCAGGATTATTCCCCTCAATACCCCAGGATTATGCTCCGCAATATGCCAGGATTTAGCCACCCAATATGCCAGGATTATTCCCCTCAATACCCCAGGATTATGCTCCGCAATATGCCAGGATTTAGCCACCCAATATGCCAGGATTATTCCCCTCAATACCCCAGGATTATGCTCCGCAATATGCCAGGATTTAGCCACCCAATATGCCAGGATTATTCCCCTCAATATCCCAGGATTATGCCCACAATATGCCAGGATTATTCCCCTCAATATCCCAGGATTATGCCCCACAATATGCCAGGATTATTCCCCTCAATATCCCAGGATTATGCCGCTCAATATGCCAGGATTATGCCCCTCAATATGCCAGGATTATTCCCTTCAATATCCCAGGATTATGCCCCTCAATGTCCCATTATTATGCCCCTCTTTATCCCAGGATTATGCCCCTCAATATGCCAGGATTAAGCCCCTCAATATCCCAGGATTATGCCACCCAATATGACAGGATTATGCCCCTCAATATGCCAGGACTTTCCCCCAAAATATGCCAGGACTTAAACACCCAATATGCCAGGACTTTCCCCCAAAATATGCCTGGACTTAGCTACCCAATATGCCAGGACTTAAACACCCAATATGCCAGGACTTAAACACCCAATATGCCAGGACTGTCCCCAGCAATATGCCAGGACTTTCCCCAGCAATATGCCAGGACTTTCCCCCAAAATATGCCTGGACTTAGCCACCCAATATGCCAGCCAGGCCTTCTTTCCTTTACTTACCTCGTCGCTGCTGCTGCTGCTGCTCTGTCTCCGGTGCTGGGCCGCCTGTGACTGAGAGGGAAGCGTTGTGCGCTCCCCTCCAGCCAATGCGCTTTCAATAAAGTTTAAAAAAAAAAAACTTTACTGAATGCGCATTGGCTGGAGGGGAGCGCACAACGCTTCCCTCTCAGCCACAGGCGCCCCAGCACCGGAGACGCAGCGACGCCGACGAGGTAAGTAAGGAGGAGGATTTATTTTTTTTTTTTTGGAAGCAGGGTTCCGGCGCCCCCAGCCAAGATGCGCCCTAGGCAGCTGCCTAGGTCGCCTTACTGGTGGCGCCGGCCCTGGATTAGGGTGTGCCCAGGCACACCCAGCACACCCCGTGCGCACGCCTATGCTGGTAGCTACTTGACTGCCTCTACCTAATATGCGTGCTCTGTCTCTTAGAGCTATCTACTGTGATAAAGTAATTCCTTATTCTCTTAGATACTTTGTCTATGGAAATAGTTCGAATAAATACCATGCAAGCATTTGTCAAATGGTGGAACCAGCATATTACCAGTGGCAAACTGGAAAATAATCTTTAAAAATACCATAATAAATATGTCCTCTTTGGTGACAGCCAATGACTGGCAATCTAAGAAAGGAAATACAATAAATAGTTCTAAACACAAATATATAGAACACATGCAAAACAAAACAAAGTATTATTAAAAGCTATACTACACAAAATCTGCCAAACATACAAGACTATAATATGACAGCACATACAGGACATTCTATAGACTGGCTAGCAAATTCTCATAGATTTACTAATGTCATTTTGGATGGCGGGTTCGGTCTGGGAGTGCCACTTTGTTGTTTACAACATATGCCCTATGATCTTGTTTCAGGATCACCTGTTAGACAACTCATTACTAACCATGGACACTGGCCTGGCTCTGGGTAAAGCTGAGGGGGAGATAACCTGAATTTCCAGAAGGACAGGTCAGCAATATTTGCCAGTTTCCTCCCAACCCAGAAGTGGTCATTTTAAGTTTGCCAACCAACAAAAAAAATGTAAAAATTGTAAGTTGTACAAGATCTTCAACTTCTTTGCAATTTCTTACATGGAATAGACCGACAAATTTGCTTCTGGCCAGTCTGAGCCTGTGATCAAACCCACAAACTCCAGATACTGGCCAGTTTTATTGGTTCTTAATCCGTACAACAGTTTTCAGCTGTGCGAACATAAATGAAAAAGGGTTTTCTAATGGTTAATTAGCCTTCTAAAATGAAGGGGTAGCAGAGGCATTAATAAACACAAATCTACACATGCCAGACGACTTGCTTTTCCCACAGAAATCCTAAACTTGCAGAGCTATCACCACCATGGCAAGGGATTCTGGGTAGGCATATGCAAATAAGGTTAACAATGATCACCATTTTGTCAGCATTGGGTTGGTTACTGGATTTCTGCTAGAGGCTTGGAGCATTACAAGAAGTACACTACATACCGTATTACCGTATTTGCTTGAATATAAGTCTGAGGGATGCTGCATTGGCTAAGGCTGGGGAGGGAGGGTAAGGCAGCACAGGCAGCACTGGTTAAGTCTGCGGGTGTATTGGCAGCATTAGCTAAGTCTGGTGGGCAGATGGCTGTGGGGGTACGTGTGGGGGCAGATAAAACAAGAAATGTTTTTTTCTATCATAATTTTTTATTAAATATGAAAAGGCAACTTACATGTGAATATATACAAGTTACATTTTTTTTCCTATAGGGTAGTCTTATATTCAGGCTTTTACATTTTTTCCTAAAGGAATATCCAACGTTTGGGGGGTCGTCTTCTATTCAGTGTCTTCTCATATATTCTCGCAAATACGGTAATTTATGGTGGAGGTAAATCCCAACGTGCCATGAGAACACAGGAGTTATGATTGCTGATCATGGAAAACTGTATGCCAACGCAGATATTCCATTAAAATCAGCTGTTTCCACCAACAATAATTATTTACATTAACAATGGCTACACCATGATATACACCATATTCCTGATGCATATTGTTATTTTAAAATCGACAAGATTTACAATTCTTTCAAAAACATTTCTACTTAAACTTAATTTTTTAAAAAGTTGACATTAAAGTCATAATACAAAAAATAAAGCACACCAAAAGTAACTCATGGTAATATAAACATAACAATAAAACTGTCGGGGGGGGGGGGGGGGGGGGGCTTGCAATGCATTTGGTACACCTCATACATGGGCCAGGAGACTACAGTGCAGTGACCAGAAGTTTTCCATCCATATAGTAGATCACCATAAATCGGATACGCATTCCACTAAATTAGAAATATTCTCCCATTAATAGTGACCTATGTGGCAGATCTGTAAACCAGCAAACAATTTACCCAAACCTGTAAATTAATCAGGATCCCTTTTAAAAACAGGAATCAAATTATTTGTTTGAAATGTTTTCTGATCACTGAAATAAACGCTTTATTATTTTTGGCAGATTCAAGTTATTCATTGAAAATGTATTTCAGTCTCCTCTGCTGAACATTAAATTCAATGTGTACATCGTGTCAGCAAAATTGCTAGCAGATGTATAGCTGTGAAAGAAACCCTACTATTATCATATCTCCCCTGTCACATGTAAATGAAGTGCTGTGCCAGATGTCTAATGACATCACAGCACATACACTCATGCAACTATAAAGAGGGGCTATTTCAAGAAAATACTTTTTACATAACACCCCAGATCTAACCATCTTCTACAAATTCAAGTCCCTCAGAACTCATCACTCCATCAAAGAAGTTTACAATTCATTCAATAGGAACCCACTCTAATCCTCACGTGACATCATCTAGCTGACATCTTCACTTAGGTGCAATGCCTTCTCCACATCTCACCATCTGCCTATAGATTATATACTTGGCAGCAAAGCCTACTTTGCCTGATGGATCTAGGTGCTTCAATCTGTCAAACGGAATTTGTAATTCCCTATTAACCCCTTCCCCACAAAAACATGCAGTTTGTGACAATTGCAATGCCTGGTACATCATGTGGTAAATCCCGCATAGGCAGCGATCAACGGGTGCTGCCTATGCTTTGGAAGTGCAGCTATGATGCCTAGATGTTGAGGCATCATGCCACATGGAAATTTGGCCCCCCCAGGGCACTGTGATCACACCATGTGGTGATCAATGGTGCAATATTGGAGAGCAGCAAGAGTGACAGAAATCACTTCCGTCACTCTGGTGCTTGACTGTCCCTAGAGGCAGCTGGCAACATTACATTGAAGAGAAAAAAAGGGGGGGAAACCTAACCCTAGATCTATTAACCCTAATATGCATATTAGGGCACAGGTGATGTCATAAACAGAAGACTCACACACACATTTAAAATGCATTTTTCTCCTAACGTAGATTTTTTCTTGTAATTTCTAACACAATGTATGGATCATTATTTATTCTCTACATTCACAGTAAAACAATACTTCAGTGATCCAGTCCCTTTAAACATTCACAGCTTGTGGAAACAGTGAACCCTTGGATCTAATAACTGGTCAAACTTCCTGTGTCAGCAATAATTTCCAACAAGCACTTCCGGTAGCTGCAGACTAGATTCTTCAGTTCAGCACTGGTTAAGCTCAGCCATATTCCTCGGATAGCTGGTGTGAATGGCTTTCTTGTGGCATCTCTACTGGGTTAAGGTTTGGGCTCTGACTGGCCACTACAATAGGCAGTGTTTCTCTTTTTAATCCATTCTGTGGTAGACTGAGCTTCAGCTGGTGGACAGCCACCCCGACATTATGCTACACGATACCTTGAGAAACTTGGAAATTCATTGTCCTGTCGATGATGTAAGCTGCCCAGGCCCCGATTCATGATGCTCCACCCACAGTCTGATTGGTGTTTTCATGTTGGTATGCAGTGTTCCCTTTACTCCATACGTAGTGCTGTGTGTTCTCTTTAGTTTCATTAGCGCACAGTACATTTTCCCAGTAACGCTGTGGAGTGTGAAAGTGATTTTTGGTAAATGTTAGGTGCGCAGCAATGTTTTTTTTTTTCTGGAGAGCAGCAGCTTCCTCCGTAGAGTCCAGCCATGTACTCCATGCCTGTTCAGAGTCTTGAGTATGGTAAACTCATAAACAGAGATGTCAAGCTGTTCCAATGATTTCTTCAAGACTTCAGCTGTAAGGGTTCTTTTTTTTTTTACCTCAAATAGAATTAAAACACACAGTTTTGGCACTCCTCCTCACTATGGGAAAAAAGGCAATGGTCTTCTTGATCTAATTTGGAGAATGTAAAATAACAACATACAGATTCCTGCTCACACCTGACCTCCGAAGCGTAGGACTGACTCATTTCAATGATGAAGATATCAGGTTACCCCCTGTACATACTGCTAAAGAAAATACTGTAAATGAGGCAAATATTGCAGATATTACTCTGTTGTCTGAGAATATAAAATAACTGCACACAAATTTTTAAACTGTTAACTCACAGCTGAACTCAAATGAGTAAGTCATTTCACTTAGGAGGAAGTCTGTCGGGTGTGAGCTGACACTTTTGGAATCTGCATGCTGTTATTTTATATTCTCCATTAAAAGTAAAAATTAATCAAGAAGACCAATGCCTTTTTTTCCACACTGAGGACGAGTGCCAAAACCAAGACGTATATGGTTTTTGCTCTATCGTTGTGAACGGGCCAAGGAACCTACGTTCGGGCACAGAGGACTGTTGTAAATTTGAGTTGCTGTACTTCCTTTTTTACCTTATTGAGCATTTTGTGTTGTGCCCTTGGAGTCATCTTGGCTGGGTGCCCACTTCTAAGGAGAGAAGCCCCACTATCAAACCATGTCCATTTATAAGCAATTTGTGGGTAGATGAATATGTAAACTCTGAGATTACTTTGTAACCTTCCCCAGTTTCATACAAGTTAACAATTCTTGATTTCTTTTTTACAACGCATGGTTCACATCAGCAGATTCTTCTTGTGAATAGCAAACTCAAGATATTTCAGTGCTTTTCATAAGTCAAAGTATCTCTAAAATTCACCTGCATTACACTCCAGGTTTGCCAATTCCTGACTCTGCATAAGCTTTTGTTGAATGAGCTTAGGAGTTCATTTACTTTTTCCAACCCCCACTGTGAATGTTTGAATGATGTATTCAATCATGACAATGACTATTTAATCATGTGTGTTAAAAACGGAAATAAAAATACCTTGATTATTATATAACTTGATTGGCAGCTGTGGTTTCCTTGCAGCAAATGGGTAAAATGTTTGTGTTGCAGTAGAATAAAGCTCAGTCTTCTGTAGTTGACGATAAAACCTTGAATTCAAAAAACAAAACAAAAACATCTTACACTCGGAATCCTTTTACTTTAGCAACAGTTAAAGGCCAACTTAACTTTATTTTTCACTTGTGCTTTTATTATAGAAGCACAAGTGAAACATTAGTTGTCCCTAGTCTAAGGATAAACTGGCATGTACTTTTGATAGTACACGCCAGTTTATCCTCTGACTGGCAGCTGCCATGCTTAAATGGGAAGCTGGCAGCCTGGTCTGGTCAGTGACAGTCTCTCTAGTGCAGAGAGATCCACGTTTTTGATTAAGATCCTTAACTATGTTTTTTAGCTGCAAAATAAAATGAATAAGATCAACAAGGTGGGTTGGTGGCATCAGGGGTTTAAGTCTTGATTTGGGCAAAATTATAACCGGTGAGTAAAGATTATTGTCATGAGAAAGGGGAAAAAAAAAAAGCTATTGTTGCTCATTAAACGGACTGTCAAGCTAAACATTGCTTATACTTGGAACACAGAAAATTAAAAAATGACCTACACATTTTGTTAGCAGATTTTCACGCAGATGCTTAAAAGAAGAGAATTAGATTTTTTAAATGTTTGTTACTTATGACACCACCTGTGTTTTGATATGTATATGGAATAATTTTCTATTTGAATTATGTCCTTTACAGATCATGCCACAAGGTGATGTCATAAGCAGGAGACTCCACTGACACGTTTAAAACATATAAGTCACCTATTAATTTGTATGCAATTTTTGAGTCTATTGCCTCCATAGACCGACCTGCTGGTAAAATACTGGCTGGGTGACAGCCCTACCTGTAGTACCTGCCTGTGTATTTAAGGTACAAAAAAGTGCCTCAAAAAGGTTAAGAGCCAGCAGGTGGTAATAGCTCCTTTGCTTCTGCGAATAATATTTCTGATAGACTTATACAGAGTGACTGATAAATATGGCACACTTTATAAGTAAATAAACTATGCTAACATAATTTAATCAGTTTGAGAATCATCCTAACCAGCTGGTCAGTGATTTGAAGTGACTGACAAAGGATGGCTTGTTACATGGGATTATGATCTTACATAATTAAAGTACCGTGTTAGCCATGGAAAAACAGGAAACAAGTAGGGTTAAAATGGTATAATTTGAACCTGGTTGGCTCTGAGATATTTGTGCTGGCTCCTAAAACTTGAATTTGGATTATGTACCAGCGGCCAAAAATCCCTTTTCTACTATGCTGTATACAAGTTACAACAGCAAACTTCCTGTGAGCTGATAACAGGTACCAATGATGATGCCTAAACCTGTTTTCAGAACACTAGTCTATTTACCATAGTGTCAGATGGTAAAAGAGTGAAGGTGAAGTATACCAGGGAACATGGACATATCTACAAATCTGAAACTGGAATAAGGATGCTGGAACTTCTTAACCAGATCCCTTGGAATAATGTTGCATTTAGTATGATAGCATACTTTCCTAAATCTTTGTAGGATTAAAGCAATTCATTAAACTAAGACAATCCTGCATATGAAATAAAGTTCCCCTGCAGTACAATTTTACAATTCAAATCTATGTCACTCTACTTATTGGTTTCTACATATTCTGTCAGAATCAGATGCTAGAAACAGTTTTGTTTTTTTACTTGTTCACCTGCTTTAACATGGTTTTCCTTTTCATATTTTGTTCTTCCCATATATAATTGACCTGATCCAAGGACATGTAGCTATGATATCCAACCTACAGCAGTCCAGCTGGTAATGATTTCACTTGCTGTGAGGACCAGCCGACGAAGTTACAACACATATACTGCCAAGGTTACACATCAGCATTTTATTATGTTTCCCGTCCATATCCAACGGGTGGCTCGGTACAGCACGCCATTTCACATATCCTAGTAATGACTCGGTAGCATTAGCCGCTCGCCTGGGTCCCCGTGAAAGAAAATGATCAGAGTACCCACCTCCCACATATTCCAGCTGCACATCCCATCAACCTGCTCACGGGCGCCGCCATGTTTGTTGTGGATCTGAGAGGACCCCTTGACGTCACAGCCTCCGACCTGTCACTGCCTGCCTAGTTGGAAATGTTAGGAGGCGGGGCCAGTGTGGCTCATTGCGGACCATAGATCAGTATCAAGGCTACCAGACATCAGTTCTAAAGCCAAGCTAAAGATGTCAGTGTAATGGATCTAAACCAACACACAATGTAGTAGATGCTTTATGGATCATAAAGGAATTAGACGCAAAGTTAGGAACAGATATTGCTGCAGGATATTCCAGCTCTGTAGCTGGAGGTACAGTTTCCCTCAGGTGGATATAACAGGGAATGTATGGTATATAGGTTCCCATCACCTTCCGCAGAATAGGGGGTGAGTTGTGACAGCAGGCTAGAGTATATGACACAGTACTGATCTCAACATCAGAGGAACTGGGGGTAATTAGCCAATGCAATAGAGCAGCAGGAAATGCTAGCAGAATGCTTGGTTGCATAGGGAGAGGTATTAGCAGTAGGAAGAGGGAAGTGCTCATGCCATTGTACAGAGCACTGGTGAGACATCACTTGGAGTATTGTACGCAGTACTGGAGACCGTATCTCCAGAAGGATATTGATACTTTGGAGAGAGTTCAGAGAAGGGCTACTAAACTGGTTCATGGATAAAACTTTCCAGGAAAGGTTAAAGAATTTTAACATGTATAGCTTGGAAGAAAAAAAAACAAGACAGGGAGGGATACATACAGGGAATCAATAAAGTAAAGGAGGAGAATATATTTAAAAGAAAAACTACCACAAAAAGAGTACATAGCTTTAAGTTAGAGGCAAAGGTTTAAAAGGAATATCAGGAAGCATTACTTTACTGAGAGGGTAGTGGATGCATGCAATAACATCAGCAGAAATGGTAGAGATTAGTACAGTGTAGTTTAAGCATGCAGCTCAAAGGCTTATAGATATAAGGTAATGGACTAAAAGAACGTATTCAGATATATTTTCTTATGCAGACTAGATGGGACGACTGGTTCTTATCTGCCGACACATTCTATGTTTTTATGTTTATTGGCTAGAAACTGTCCTGTAGACTTGTCCTGCCAAGCTCTTCCTCTGGCCAATTTCGGAAGGACATCTACGATCTGTATTGTCTGGGACATAGCATTGTGCACAAGCTCTGCCCCCCTCCCCATCTCCCAATTCGCCGGGGGGGGGGGGGGGGGGGTTGAGAGGTATGATGCAGTGAACTTTCAAAAATTAGGCACTAATAACTGAGAGTGAAGAAATCCACACTTTTCCATCTGTTCAAAATGGATATTATTAGACTCCAAAGGTTCCTTGGAAATCCAGCTTGCTCAGACATGTCAAAAAAAATACACACACAAAAATCAGAATAGCACCAGACCACATCCAAACTGTCTGCTCCCACGGGATAGGAGTTAAGATAAAATGTAATCTGTTAATTGTAGAAATTAAAGTGTTAAGGTTGACCATAATCCCACAAATCACAGGTTTATTTTTTTTTGTAATTTAATGGTGCCTGGTGGAGTAATCTCCCTCTAGATAATATAGGGGTAATCATGGATTAAAAGTGTTATCTTTCCCACCAAGTAGAATCCCAATATAATCAAAGTGAAAGTAAATATAACTTATTTGACATTATATGCCCCAGCACAGTGGTAGTGTGCCTACAAAGCTGTTTTATTCAGTGACAAGTATGACAAAGGCAAACTCTGGAGCCCTGGAGAATGCATTTTTCATAAATCTACCAGAATAAAACAGTGCTGTGGTCACCCTAAACAGTGGTTAGTTAGCTTTTGGGAGCTAGTTAATGTAGAACAGTAAATGGAGCATCCACCAGGCAATCTTATATTTAAAAAAACTATCTATGGACTATCTATGGAGCGATCCACCATAGACAACAACAACAAAAAAGTAAAGTAACTGCTCACTCTACGCTTGACACACTTTGTGTTTAAGGCAAGTAATCATAAGTAGACCTTAAAAAGTCACAGAAATATTCTTCACTAGCAGGTTTTTATGGAATGATCTATATCATATATATAGGGTTGCCACTTCAGACATATATAATGTTTGCAGGCTGCTTTTCAATTTGTAGAATTTATATGTGACCAGAAGAAAATCAATGACCTAATTAAGTAGTGGATCCAACAGAACCACATTGATTAATTAACTGATTTCCTTCTGTTTACATATGACTTCTACATACTGAAAGGCAGCCTGCAAAATGTATATGTGACCGGTAGAAAGTGGGAGGGAGTCCTAATTACATATAAACTGTTTGTGAGATCTATTCCATAAAACATTGATTTGTGGAGGAACAGCAATAATAACACACAATAACTGAACTGGAAATGTCTCCTATGTTCCTATTATTCCAGCTCAGCTATTGTTTTTTCTGTTTCTTTGTTTTTTTGCTTGTTTTTTGCAACTTTATTGTGATTTTTTTCCAGTATGCTGTTTAGTGACTAGACCCCATGGTGGAAAGCTTACATTTTTAGACTCACATACATTTATTGTTTAAAAATAAAACTTGGATGACCCATCACATTTGTAAAGATAGTAATAAAATAAAGCACATGGTATTTGTTTTGTTTCCTTTTTGCTAGTCTTATTGGTGACAGCTCAAAAGTGAATTGTGTTGATGTAGTTTAGCTTTAAACTCAGTTTCCTAGTTACATATTTATCTATTTTGTAACTAAACCGGCTGGTTTCAAGGAGGCTGTCACATAAATTTAGTTAACAACAATTAATTAAACTCAGCTTCCATAACACAGTACTGCTTGTTTCCCCACTTTTATTGGTTAGCATCAAATTAATAAAATATTCATAGAAACATAGAATGTGTCATCAGATAAGAACCATTCGGTCCATCTAGTCTGCCCAATTTTCTAAATACTTTAATTAGTCCCCAGTTCCCTATCTTATAGCTATTATAGCCTTGTGCCTATCCCATGCATGCTTAAAATCCTTAACTGTGCTTAGCTCTACCACTTCTGCTGGCAGGCTATTCCATACAACCACTACCCTCTCAGTAAAGTAATACTTCCTAATATTACTTTTAAATAGTTGCCCCTCTAATTTAAGACTATGTCCTTTAGTTGTGGTAGTTTTTCTTCTTTTAAATACACTCTCTTCCTTTATTGTGTTGATTCCCTTTATGTATTTAAATGTTTCTATCATATCCCCCCTGTTACGTCTTTCCTCCAAGCATGTTAAGATGCTTTAACCTTTCCTGGTAAGTTTTATCCTTCAACCCATGAACCAGTGTAGTAGCCCTTCTCTGAACTCTCTCCGAAGTATCAATATCCTTCTGGAGATACGATCTCCAGAACTGCGTACAATACTCCAAGTGAGGTCTCACCAGTGCTCTGTACAATGGCATGAGCACTTCCCTCTTCCTACTGCTAATACCTCTCCCTATGCAACCAAGCATTCTGCTAGCATTTTCTGCTGCTCTATTACATTGCCTCCCTTTAAGTCCTCTGAAATTCTTAAATTAGATTATTTGCCAATATTGCCTCATTGTTGGCATATTCAGAGTTAAAAATCTACAATGCTCACAACGTGGTCTTGCTTGTCTCTACCATTACCCACTTTACTGTCCGAATATTAACGGTTTGGCCCTACTTGGTAGGCCAGGCTCACTCATGCCTTCTTCAGATCACTCATAAGAACTACAAACGGAGATATTTATTTAGAACAAGAGAAAGTACAATGCTGCAAAAGTACCAGATTCACATACACATTTACTCTTTAAGTGCTTGTATGAGGAGCAAAGTTCCCTTTACTCCTGATACATTAAAACAAACTATGATGGGTCCAAACTTCACGTCACCATGTAGCCATAAAAAAAGGTTATTTTAGTCCGTCAGAGAATAGGCAAGGTCTGGGATTTGAATTGGTCGCTCCCCCATGGATTGGTGGCTGCTCAACTCTGGCCTTTCGCTGATTGGTCACTGTTATTTGGCAGTTGTTTGAAGTAACTTTTAGTGAATATGAGTCAGTTTCAACCCTATCGCTTTATCTGCTTGTTATATTTATGTGGATTGGATGCAATGTTGCTGAACTCTAGAGTGGCAATAAAAAAACATTTGGAATTACCATATTTTATTCAACAAGCACAATATGTTTTAACTAATAACATACTAATTATTGTATTGTTCTTGTCCATATTGAATCCTTCAAACATCCACAGTGTGGGTTGTAAAAATATGAAACCCTAGGCAAATAACTTTAACAAAAGCTAATTGGAGAGTCAGGAGTTTGCAAATGTGAAGTGTAGTCAATGAACTTGTGCTTTTCAATAACTTTTAAAAACATTCAAACATTTTACATAGAAACATAGAATGTGTCGGCAGATAAGAACCATTCGGCCCATCTACTCTGCCCAATTTTTCTGAATACTTTTATTAGTCCCCCGTTCCTGGTCTTATAGTTCGGTTAGCCTTGTGTCTATCCCACGCATGCTTAAAATCCTTGACTGTGTTTACCTCTACCACTTCTGCTGGAAGGCTATTCCATACATCCACTACCCTCTCAGTAAAGTAATACTTCCTGATATTACTTTTAAATCGTTGCCCCTCTAATTTAAGACTATGTCTTCTAGTTGTGGTAGTTTTTCTTCTTTTAAATATACTCTCTTCCTTTACTGTGTTGATTCCCTTTATGTATTTAAATGTTTCTATCATATCCCCCCTGTTACGTCTTTCCTCCAAGCTATTTTTTTTTCAATACTCTTTATTGGACTAACCTAAAGTTTTTAATTTGGAGTCTTTGCTGCTTGCCCAAATGATCAATCCTATAGGACACTGATGATTTTGTTTGCCTACACAAGATCGGAAAAATATGGAACACTTCACGAATTTGCATGTCATCCTTGCGCAGGGGCCATGCTAATCTTCTCTGTATCGTTCCAATTTTAGTATATGTGCAGCCAAAGTTGCCAAATTTTCATTTGGCTATTCACAAGAAGCATTTGCTTATGTGAACCATGCCTCGCAAATAATACATTGCACAAGATGTACTTACAAGAATTGTAAATCTGGCAAAGGGTTCCAAAGTAATCTCAAAGACTTGACATATTCATCTATCCTCAGTTAGACATACTGATTACAAATTAATACTGTGGCTACTCTCACTAGAAGTGGTTCATGATTCTACCATAGGCAAAACAAAGCCACAGGCATGGAGTCCATGGCAGGACACCACCGAGGAAGTCACTGCTCTCCTGAAAAAAAACCCAATCCCCTGAGGTTTGCCAAAGAGCACCTTGACAATGTGTTGTGGATTGATGAAAGTGTTGGGAAGAACACGCAGCACTACGTGTGATGTAAAAAGGGCACCACCACATCAAAACATCATCCCAAGATTTGATGCTGCTTTGCTGCCTCTGCACCTGCACAGCTTGTCATCATCGAGGGAACAATGAATTTCCATGTTTTTCAAGGTATCTTACAGGATGATGTCAGGGTGTCTGTCCATCAGGTGAAGTTCAGTAGAAGTTGGACAATAACACTAAATATACAAAAAAAGGCTTAAAAAAAATCCTTCTTTTGGAGTGGCCCAGTCAGAGGTGTGGAGTTCATGAAGAATTGATATGGAGGCCACCTGTATGACTGGAGTAGTGTTAGCGGTTTAATACAGTCAATGGAGACTACAGATCTCTGCAAGGTTCAAAGGGTAGTCTGTTGAAATAACACAGATAGACACTTATATAGGGTAAAGATAAAAAAAGGATAACCTGTCCATAAAGAACAAAGAAAGAAACATCTGAAATGATAGTTATTTATGGCCATACATTCTACACTTCTAAGAAAACCCACCCGCCCTTAAGCATTTTCACACACAATCAACGGACATCGATAATACAATGTTATTCCACAAAAAATGGCAAGCAACTGAAATCCACAGCCTTACATCTTCACATCAGGTTCCATAGAGCCCAGACCTTAACCCACACACGCACACATGCATGATCACAGCTTTTAAAATAAAGCATAATCAGTAGGAACTACACTTCCCATGATTCTGTGGTGGAAGAAGCCACAATCAAACATGTTCACGCACACACACTACAATCAAACATGCGCGAGCACGCACAGTTCACAAGTCTTCACAGAGTATCTTCCGAATTGCATTGCCGACACAATTGTCAGCAATGCAATTCGGTTGTAACATTCATAGAGATCCCTAGCTGGGGCTAGTATATCACTGTATACAGGGCCGCTTTAAGACCCTAGTGGGCTGTATGTAAAATGTAAACTTTTTAATATTATCTGCAACTAATTCCACATTTTCCCATTACTAAGCCACAGCCAATTTGCCCAATAATATGCCGGTATTATATTGCCATTTAATATGCCCCAGCCAATTTGCCCAATATGCCAGTATTATTTTGCCATTTAATATTCCCCAGCCAATTTGCCCAATAATATGCCAGTAATATTTTGCCATTTAATATGCCAGTATTATTTTGCCATTTAATATGCCCCAGCCAGTTTGCCCAATAAAATGCCAGTAATATTTTGCCATTTAATATGCCCCAGCCAATTTGCCCAATAATATGGCAGTAATATTTTCCCATTTAATATGCTCCAGCCAATTTGCCCAATAATATGCTAGTTATATTTTGCCATTTAATATGCCCCAGCCAATTTGCCCAATAAAATGCCAGTATTATTTTGCCATTTAATATGCTCCAGCCAGTTTGCCCAATGCATATCCCCATAAAAAGAGAACATTACCCCTTTTGTGATGCATGTTGCTTATGCCCTCAACGACGCAAGCACCAAAACGCCAAGTGACCTGTGATGTGCCTGAACTTCGAGCGATTTAGTGAAATGTAGCCTGTGTTCACTTTGAGCACCGGCTACATTTTCCCTGTCAGACTGAGGCCACTCAATGTAGCCTCATCTGACAGGTAGAATCCAGCTGCCAGTCCCTGCAGTGGGATCCGAGCACATCTCATATGAATAAATGTTACATTTATTTTTTTACCTAGAATCCACGTTTTATCTGAAATGATCTTCACTCACGGACGTTTGTGAGTGTATTTAATACCACTATTCACGTATTGTGTGTTTTACACTATTATTGTATTTGTATTGAAGGTACCCACAATTCAGCGCCAGTCTGCTTTTTTCTGTATTGTGTTTGTTGAGCACTTTGGAGAGTGCTACAGAAGTCTGCGTTTTGTGTGGTCCCGCAAGTATTATTTATAATCCAATTTTTGCACTTTGTTTATTGCACTATCACTTTATATTTTGCACTGAGGCCAGAAAAATGCCCATGACATAGCCATAGCCTTTGTGGAACGTGCCATAAACCAAAGAGGTTAAGTTCTGTCAGCAGAAAGGTAAGCAGATAGGTTGGCTTGTGTAATCCAATGGGCAATATCCAGTCTGTGCAGTTTCAGGTATGTTCTGTGTTGTTTCTGTTTGATTCAATTAATGATTATTATACAGGCACGAATAGTGCTAGAAACTCGCTGATGGGAGGTACCTTAATGGTGGTGACAAGCATATCATCTCTTAGCCATTTGGTGCAACTAAACCCATTTACCATCTTATACTCCTAGGCCAGTTCTGTTTTTATGTCTTTGGTTGTGTATATCTCCTTTAATTATGTAGCAAAGCATTATGTATGTGCCCTGTATTCCTGCTTTGTCCTAAGCCCTGTAGTACACATTCTATTCTCAGTTTGGTTTCTGCCTTACCCTGCTCTTGTCTGAGTCAGTTCTGCTTTAGTTTTTCCTAAGCCCTGTAATTTATGTTTCTGCTTGCTGTGTGTTCATTGCTCTGCTTAGCCTTGCTTCGCTCAGCCTGCAGCATTGTGCATATTATTCTACAGTACTATTCTCCATGCTGGCTCCAGGGTGTATGTAGCATATCACCAGATCACCAGTATTGCTTATACTGGATCCAGCCACTGCTAGCTCAGGGCCCTGGTGTTGGGTAAAAACTCACGTTTCAGATGAGGAGCCCAAATGCAGAGATGGACAGACTTGCTTAGAGTAGTACACACAGGAAAGGATCTGAAATGGAACAGACCCCCTGGATGTAGTAACAAGCACGGATGAACTGTGTATGGAACTGAGGATACCGATAGTACTGCAGGAACTGAGGAACACTGGTGCAGGTCTCAGGATGCCAGGAACGGAGTAGGGTAACCAGCAATCTGAATAACACTTGTGCAGGACTCAGGATACCGATGGTAATGCAGTAGGTAATATAAAACAAAGCCGAGGTCAGGGAGTCAGAAATACAGTCCAATATGCAAGCCAAGGTCAGGAAGCCAGAAATCACAAATTCAATAACAGATCCAAGGTCAGGCAGCCAGAAGTCACAAAATCCAATATCAAATATATCATATATATGCTGAAGCAGCCTATGTGCAGTGCAGTCTGGGGGATCGTCTCTGCGTGATGACAGGGGCACTCAGCTGTGTGGGCAAGGTATTGCGCTGGGATTGCACGCGCGGGGACCTCCGTCGGGGGCAGGGTAGCGCGGGCCATCCTCTAGAGGTGCGGGCATAACACCTGGTATGTGGCCACAGCAATCTGGGGGATCAAGTCCTCAGGGTCTGCACTGATAATTATTTCTGTACATGGAGTGGGAATACAGAAATAAGAAGGATAATGGGGTTGATTAGCTAATAGTGAACTGACAAGTGAATCAAACATCAGGCATTAAAAACAGAGTTGGAAACATAGTAAAGTTACAAAGTAGTTTAGGTTGAAAATATACTTGTGTCCATCAAGTTCAACCCTTTTCCTATTCCATGTTAAAGAAATAATTTGTTCACCTTTTAATGCCTGATTCTGCAGTTCACTTTTGTGAATAGCCTCTGAAGCTCCTAATGCTGCATTTAATGGTATATTTGGCACACTACCTGGAACAGGATTCTTTAAGGGCACATCCAGATATTCAGGTTAAACAATGCATAATCAGTGTCTCTTATTTAATTAGACTTAGTAGCAGGTCCATATTTGCAGAGGGATTATAGTTAAGAATATAGGTAGAAAAACTACCACAACTAGAGGACATAGTCTTAAATTAGAGGGGCAACGATTTAAAAGTAATATCAGGAAGTATTACTTTACTGAGAGGGTAGTGGATGTATGGAATAGCCTGCCAGCAGAAGTGGTAGAGGTAAACACAGTCAAGGAGTTTAAGCATGCGTGGGATAGACACAAGGCTATCCTAGCTATAAGACCAGGAACGGGGGACTAATAAAAGTACTCCAAAAAATTGGGCAGACTAGATGGACCGAATGGTTCTTATCTGCCGACACATTCTATGTTTCTATCAAAGGGGAAAAAAAAAAAAAATTTGATTATGAGTTCCTTTAGCATGTTTCGAAATTTAGTGCCAATTTAGATTCGTGAGATCAAAAAATTATTAATATTCCTTTAATAGGTTTAGGATTCGGTGCAAGTTTGAGTGCATCAGTGCAGTTTTGTGTAATCTTCCGATTGTGTTAAGGTCGATGCTATAAATTTCCAACCGAAACGCGGAAGGAAACAAAAAAAAAAAAAACGGGGGTGATTATAGATTTAAGATTCAGTGCGAGATAAAATTCATCCGTGCAGGTTTTGCATATTGGTTCGTACAGTGTTAAATTGTAGTGAGGTCAATACAACAGGTTCCACAAAGAGAGGAAGGAAAAAAATAAAATAAAAAAAATAAAAAAACACCCGCTGCCTATTTTACCCCCTCCATATCTTCAATCCTAAATAGATACAGTTATGAAAGTCCCCAAGAGTGCAGGAGATCCTTGAGTGAGTCTGGTGAATTAGCAGTGTGGGTTTTACCCTGATACTGTATTATAATTTTGGTGGGGAAGCCCCATTTGTACAGGATACCTCTGTCCCGGAGGATCCTGGTTTGAAATTGGTATTCCTTTCTCTGTAGTCTCGTCGTCTGGGATATGTCAGCATACAACGTTATAGGTGAGAACTTTGGGTCTCTTGGAGGGTTTTGTCTAAATTTTTCGGTCAATAAATCCTTTAGTCTTGAGTTATGAAAGCATGCTATTACGTCCCGAGGAGAGTCAGCAGGGAGATTTATTGGTCTTGGCAAACGGTGAATACGTTCGAATGGGAGCTTCCCTATAATTCCGGGGTCAAGAGATATCTCCAGGAATTCAATTAGGTAAGCTTCCAGGTCTTTATTTTTTATGGTTTCAGAGATACCTCTAAATTTAAGGTTTCTCCGGCGTGAGCGATCCTCAAGGTTCGACAGTTTGTTTTTTAGAGTATCGTTGGCCACCTCCAATGTTTCAATACGTTTTGCCATACCATTGGTGTTTTCCTGTAGGGACTTTATTTGATCTGTTTGGTTTGCGATTAGTACATATAGTTGAGCAATCTCCGTTTTGATATCCGTGAGATTTACATCTAAATCAGACTTAATTTTAGAGTATAGGTTGTCTAGGGCCATAGTGAGTGATGATTGAGAGATTGGAATAGAGACCTCCAAGGGTACCTCCTCCGCCGTGGCGTCTAGCATTGAGTTATTAGATACATCAGATGGAGGGTGAGACGTTTTAGGTGAATAGAAAGATGAGATTCCCTTGGATTTACCATGTTTATCTCTGTCTTGTACCTTATCTTTTTCCCTTTCCTTGTGTTTTGGCGGCATTGTGTGTGGTAGTTTTAAAGGTGGCAGATACTAATAAGGAGGTGGGTTTTACCTAATTCACGGTACAGAAGGTCTGCTGGTATTTATAAAATAGTTTCCAGGAGATAATAAGTTGAACCAAATCCAAATTAGGGTCAATGCGTTATAGCCAGGTATTTCTCCTTCTTATATATCGTCCCTTTTTACCACCATAAGCACATACACACCAGGGATTTAAATATGCCAAAGTATACCAAGCCACTACTAAGTGGATGTATTCTATATGTATCTATATATATTGGGAGGTTGCCACTCCTAAATCGTCTCAATGATAACATCCCAGGCTTCAAGGAACACTAAGGAAGAGTATCAGGCAGGTAGGTGAGTAGAGTTATTATGTTAATGTATAATAGCAGATGAGCTATCATCCACTGTCCTTGCCCCCCTCCTCTCACTCACTCACTCCCCCTCCAAACAAATAAAAAGTAGTTGTACTTATCTGCGCAGCTAGTCCGAGACCGGTTGGGACCATTTGAGTTGACCAGGTCTCGGTTTTCTATAGTCAGGGCACGACTCGGTAGCCGAGGGTGTGAGAACCCAAGGCTTCACCTCCGACTGGGGCTTCAGATGTGGGATCCCGCTTAAGCAGCTCTGGGTGTATCAACGATCAGGTGTATCCGGAGCAGGAAAGGAGAGTAGAGTTTTTTGTTCAAACTTAGCTTCGGATCCCGCCGTTTGCGCGCGCCGTCATCCCGCCTTCGACTTCCTCCAACCTCCTAGACACGCCTCACACGTACACGTACACGCGCACCCGCGTCATCTCCACCTGTCCCTGCATTATAGCCAACTGCCGAACTTCTTAAAGCGGCCCCCACATTCTATGTTTCTATGTTTCTAATATACCAGTGATACATACAGGGAGTGCCGAATTATTAGGCAAGTTCTATTTTTGAGGATTAATTTTATTATTGAACAACAACCATGTTCTCAATGAACCCAAAAAACTCATTAATATCAAAGCTGAATATTTTTGGAAGTAGTTTTTAGTTTGTTTTTAGTTTTAGCTATTTTAGGGGGATATCTGTGTGTGCAGGTGACTATTACTGTGCATAATTATTAGACAACTTAACAAAAAACAAATATATACCCATTTCAATTATTTATTTTTACCAGTGAAACCAATATAACATCTCAACATTCACAAATATACATTTCTGACATTCAAAAACAAAACAAAAACAAATCAGTGACCAATATAGCCACCTTTCTTTGCAAGGACACTCAAAAGCCTGCCATCCATGGATTCTGTCAGTGTTTTGATCTGTTCACCATCAACATTTGCGTGCAGCAGCAACCACAGCCTCCCAGACACTGTTCAGAGAGGTGTACTGTTTTCCCTCCTTGTAAATCTCACATTTGATGATGGACCACAGGTTCTCAATGGGGTTCAGATCAGGTGAACAAGGAGGCCATGTCATTAGATTTTCTTCTTTTATACCCTTTCTTGCCAGCCACGCTGTGGAGTACTTGGACGCGTGTGATGGAGCATTGTCCTGCATGAAAATCATGTTTTTCTTGAAGGATGCAGAATTCTTCCTGTACCACTGCTTGAAGAAGGTGTCTTTCAGGAACTGGCAGTAGGACTGGGAGTTGAGCTTGACTCCATCCTCAACCCGAAAAGGCCCCACAAGCTCATCTTTGATGATACCAGCCCAAACCAGTACTCCACCTCCACCTTGCTGGCATCTGAGTCGGACTGGAGCTCTCTGCCCTTTACCAATCCAGCCACGGGCCCATCCATCTGGCCCATCAAGACTCACTCTCATTTCATCAGTCCATAAAACCTTCGAAAAATCAGTCTTGAGATAATTCTTGGCCCAGTCTTGACGTTTCAGCTTGTGTGTCTTGTTCAGTGGTGGTCGTCTTTCAGCCTTTCTTACCTTGGCCATGTCTCTGAGTATTGCACACCTTGTGCTTTTGGGCACTCCAGTGATGTTGCAGCTCTGAAATATGGCCAAACTGGTGGCAAGTGGCATCGTGGCAGCTGCACGCTTGACTTTTCTCAGTTCATGGGCAGTTATTTTGCGCCTTGGTTTTTCCACACGCTTCTTGTGACCCTGTTGACTATTTTGAATGAAACGCTTGATTGTTCGATGATCACGCTTCAGAAGCTTTGCAATTTTAAGAGTGCTGCATCCCTCTGCAAGATATCTCACTATTTTCTGAGCTTGTCAAGTCCTTCTTTTGACCCATTTTGCCAAAGGAAAGGAAGTTGCCTAATAATTATGCACACCTGATATAGGGTGTTGATGTCATTAGACCACACCCCTTCTCATTACAGAGATGCACATCACCTAATATGCTTAATTGGTAGTAGGCTTTCGAGCCTATACAGCTTGGAGTAAGACAACATGCATAAAGAGGATGATGTGGTCAAAATACTCATTTGCCTAATAATTCTGCACTCCCTGTATTTAGTGCTTACTGATTTTTCAATGAAGTCAATAGAGTGTTAAATATCTACACTTGGTGTAATATGTTGCATTAAGCATACATTGTGTTTTCCACACTAAAATATCATGTTTTTGCATTTATATATGTAAGCAAACAGGCTAGCTATTTCCCTAGCACTCTTCTGAAAAAATCTGGAAATTGTGCACCCATTAAAATAAAGAGGAACCAGTGTGCATTCGGGTGAATGACCTCATGTGGATGGACATATTGCACCTCCATCTCCCTACATCGATATGGGAAGACTCTAATTGGCTGCTAAGAGGGGCTGGAGAAGCCTGTTTGTAAACAATTCCCAGGAGAAATTCTGCAAAAAAAAAGTTTTGAAAGTATTGTAAACAAAAAGTGAACTGCTTTTTATTCAAAATTAAGGTGTCTGAATTAAGGGAGGGCGGAGTTAGTTTTAAGAAGTAAAGCTTTGTCTCCTATACAACTTGGCTACAAATAGAACTCAAGGGATATTTTTTTTTCTGTACCACATCAGGGCTTATGAAGAGGACTGAAGGCATGCTAATTTTCGAGGAGGTACATTTGGGGCATTTAGCTAGTAACCCATTGTGTTTTTTGTTTTTTTTTCGTAAACTAAACCCTAAATCAGGTAATTATAGGCCAGTGAGCTTGACATCTGTAGTGGGGAAATTATTTGAAGGATTGCTAAAGGTATACACTCAAGAATACATCTTGAATCAGAATATAATTAATAATAGTCAACATGGTTTTGTGAAAGACAGGTCTTGTCAAACAAACTTAATAACATTCTATGAAGAAGTCAGTAAAAATATAAATCTAGGTGTGGCAGTTGATGTGATCTATTTGGATTTTGCGAAAGCATTTGATACAGTTCCACACAAAAGGTTACTCTACAAATTGAGAGAAATAGGTCTGGGGGCAAATGTTGTATTTGGATTGGAAATTGGCTAAAAGATAGAACGCAGAGGGTTGTTGTAAATGGAAAATCCTCAAATTGGACCAGGGCATTGAGCGGAGTACCTCAGGGGTCTGTTTTGGGACCTCTTCTTTTTAATTTGTTTATTAATGATCTCCCATGTTGTGCTGAGAGCCATGTCTCAGTGTTTGCTGATGACACTAAATTAGGTACGGTAATAAAGACTAATCTTGATGTTTTTTCTTTACAGGAAGATTTGGACAGTGTGGGGGACTGGGCAAGAAAGTGGCAAATGAGGTTCAATATAGACAAATTGTAACGATTTACCTGGATTCGAACCCTGACTGCTGTGGTTCCTGTTCGCTGCTCCTGTTCCAGACGCCACCTGCTGGTTCTGTTTCCTCATGTAGCAGTGGTGGCTATCTCTCTGATTTTGTTTTCTTGATTACCTACTGCCCAGGTGTAGACCCTTGTAATAATGAGCCCTGGAGCTATTTAAACCCCTTCCTCCCAGCAATCAGAGCTGGTACATTATTTTCTGCTAGCTTGTGTTTTGATTCCTGTTCTTCGTGTTCCTGACCATCCCTGTTTTCTCCAGTCCCTTGACCTCGGCTTGATTCTGACCATCCCTGTTTTCTCCAGTCCCTTGACCTCGGCTTGATTCTGACCATCCCTGATTTCTACAGTCCTTTGACCTCGGCTTGTTCCTAGACCCTGCTTTGTCCCTGCCTGGCTATGACTCGTGGGACACCAAACAAGGCCTCTGCATGTGGGCATTCAAAGGCTGGGGCTCCACCCCAGGTGGAGAGTGCTCACCCTGCGCAGGGCCTTGAATCACCCACTACCCCTGCACCGCGACTCCAGACCTCATCGGCACAGCCGACCATGACACAAATGTAAAGTTATGCATTATGGGAAAAATAATAACAAAGCAACATATACGTTAAATGGTATTTCCCTGGGAAAAACTACTAATGATAGGATTTAGGAATCATTGTAGATAACAAACTTGGCAACAGTGCCCAATGCCAGTCAGCAGCTGCAAGGACCAATAAGATATTGGCATGTATAAAACGAGGTATAGATTCACGGGAGGAGGATATCATCTTGCCTCTTTACAAATCAATGGTAAGACCTCACCTTGAATATGCAGTACAGTTCTGGACACCAGTCCTTAAAAAGGATAGTAATGAACTAGAAAAAGTGCAAAGGAGAGCTACAAAATTAATAAGGGGATTGGAGGATCTAAGTTATGAAGAGAGACTTAAAAAATTGCATTTATTTACTTTAGAAAAAAGGCGTCTCAGAGGGGAATTGATAACATTATATAAATATGTGCAGGGACAATATAAAGAGCTCTCCAGTGACCTGTTCATTAACAGAAATGTACAAAGAACAAGAGGTCACCCTCTGAGACTGGAAGAGCAAATATTTCATGGACAGCAAAGGAAGGGATTCTTTACAGTTAGGACAATTAAGTTATGGAACTCCCTGCCAAGAGAGGTAGTGCTATCAACTACAATAGATGCATTTTAAAATGGTCTGGATGTTTTTTTTTTTTTTTTTTAGAAAAGCAGAACATACAGGGCTATTAATAATAGATTGAGCATTAATAATAGAGCTTATTGATCCAAGGAGAAATCTGATTGCCCTTTATGAGTCAAGAAGGAATTTTTCCCCCTGGGAGGCAAAATTCAAAATAGCTTCCTTAGGTTTTTTTTGCCTTCTTTTGGATCGAAAGCTGGAATGATAGGTAGAAGGGTTGAACTTGATGGACTTGTGTCTTTTTTCAACCTAAATTACTGTTACTATGTAAACCACTTTATTAATGCAGGTCATCCATATTTGGAATAGATGTGGCAAGGCTTTATAGGTCAAGTTCTGCTTGATGCATTACATAATTGTGCAGTTTTTGTGACTGATGGACATGGAATTCAGGCAATGACTATTTTCCAGCTGGGTTTCCAATTATGATTTTGTTACTTCTAAGTAACTGTTGTGTTTATTTAAATTTATGTCCTGCTTTTGCAATTCTGAAATTCTTAAGGTTAGAGTCAGACACTTTGGTATAGAGCTTTCCCCAACCACAGTGTGACTGCACTACGTGGAGAACAAAAAAAAGAATCCAGTTTTTCTTTTTTTAATAGATTAATTGCCGTGGACAGAGACTCCAATTCAGAGACTGGAAATTTATTTTTTTATCAACCACAAATTCATGTTCAAGACCCTTCGAGATGTCGGAAGCAGCACTTCAAGTCTAAACGCCTAGACAAGCCGAGATGCAGAGAAAGACTTTCCAGAGCATCCAAAACTTATATCACCAACACTGTGAGGCCGAGCCATATTTCCAACATGAAATAAATAACAGGATCAGCATTTACATTATGAGAAGACCGCAGCAATGATCAATGAATAGTCCTGTTTTTAGAATTGTCCATGGCCTTCACACTTTTTCTGTAAATGGGGATGAGGTATAAATTATACTTTCTTTTTCATCCCTGGATTAAATGTTCACATCAGTATAAACCCATTATATAATTATGAAGCATGTCACTGTTGTAGGGTCCTCAGCCAACTCATCCTGCTCAGCAATCCAGGAGAATAGTACGGTCTTATTAAATGTAGTCTACAATACAAAGAGAAAACAAACCTCCAACACACTATGTAGATATATTACACACAATATACACGTGCAGAACATTCTTTATGGTACAGACACATCTGTATATGAGATAGAGGAACCACCAACCAGGGATAGTACAGAGGAGTGTGCTGCTGAGGGGGGAATAAAGAAGTAGTAAAGCGTACAGAAAATCTGAGAGAAGCGCCATAACATAGGCAACACGGAGAGGAAATGAGACAAACTGAATGAAAAGCAGCAGTAACTCGTCTAAATGATAATGTATTTTTTTTAATTACACTTTCACTTAATATAAAAGAATAACAGCTGCTAGGTTACTAGGTGTTTAAAAAAAATGGAAGCTTTGCTTTTATGCATTGTAACCTAAGTGTTTTTTAGACCCTCATACTTTTCTACCATAGCCAATAGAATCGTTATGATATATCCAGAACTCACTTTGTGGGATGACATACTGAGGACCAGATTATGACAAAGCTTCTTCCTGGAGCTCAGGAAAGGACCTATTCCCCTCAATGTAGGAGATATGAAGAGTTCACACTAATAAACCTAAACATGTGGAGCTATTCACTAATAGGGTGAGATGGCCATTTCTTCTCACCAATTCAGCTATACATTGTACAGGAACAAACCTGGTAGGATTCTCCCACTAATCCAACTCCCCAGGTATGTCCCTGTACAATGTATTACTAACAGTTCATCTCACCTCAGCTGCAATTCATCGTTTATTGAGGATCCCCATTGGGCATTTACTAAACTGACCTCTGCTATAACTCCTGTAAACACAGTCAGATCCATTGTGACCGTGGCCCAAGCTCACTTCAAAAGTGTTTGGGTTTGTTCATTAATCTCCCTTTTTATTATCTCAAGTTAAGGTAAAAAAAATAAATCTGGGTGAGATGTACATGCTTGGGTAAACTAAATAGTTGCCCATAAAAGTTGCCAAAGCCTTTATTAGATAGGCTCAGGTCAAGTAAGGGGAAAATAAAGCTGGTGGCCAGTTCTTCTACGTTGAGATGATCAGGCGAGCAAAAAACACGCTTTGCACAAGGTTTTTATTATGTAAAAACACTGCAAATCAGGAAAGGCTTAACCTAGTAGCTGTTGGAGAGCTGTAGAGTTTCCCTAAACGCATTCCACTTAAAAAGTAAAACTGAAAACCTGGGGCAACTGAAGTAAACCGAGATAGAAAATGAAAGACTAATAATATTGTCTAATAATGGCATTGTTGCTGCAAAATTCAGTTTTTACGAGCTGCTCCTATTGTACCAAGCTGGGAGCTGGAAAATCAGCTTAGTAAAGAGAGGCAAGGCCATTTTAAGTTCTTCATTAACAAATGTTTTTAGACATCTATTCTAAATCCAGCCAAATGTACCCCTAGCTAATGAACCTTTATTATTGGTAATAGATCAGAGGGCGATGTGGAATGTGTTCAACCCTCTCTGCGTAATATAGGCATGTAACTGAAGAAGTTGAAGAGGCAGTAGTCATTCCTGAATACATCGGTTACTGAAAAGTATACTCCGTAAAGAGAATTGTAGGGAGGTGAGATGGGAATTCCAAACTTTAGGCCAATGTAGCAGAGTTGGAATAATTCTCCAATGCAACTGAATGAGAGTTTTTACAATTCCACTACGTTGGCCTTAAGTTTTAAATTCCCATCTCAATTCCCTGCAATACTCTCTCTATTGATTAGACCCTTATAACTAATCTACACATTTCTCTGGATAATGTCCTAAGTGGCAACCTGTCACTAGACAGCATTTGACAGCAGCAATTGATTCCAGGCCTCCGTTCTAATTAATATTATACATCTTTACATGCAAATACTGATATGCAAATTCTAGGTTTCTTGTAAATTATATAAAATTGTAAGTCAACGGTCAAACCTACATGAGGTCAAACATCTCTGATTGTCACTTTGCTAAGGAAAGGGTTCATCGTATTAGAGGAGACTGTATTACCATTTGTATTAGAGAGACCAGTCATTATTTTTGAAAGAACACTGTGCAGAAAGAAAACAAAAAATGGATTGAAAGTTAATAAAAAGTCAAGGCTGAGATGAAGCAACAATTGTCACATATCTAGGGCTGTAGATGTCCGAGTCTCCGTAAAATAGTTCTGGTTTGTGGTTGGTAGGCGATTAGAAAAAATAAACCACTTAATCTCCAAAAATAAGGCACCTCAATAGCCAAAGGTCTAAACTAAACAAACATTTTGACCAAAAACAACAAAAAGGAACAAAACACTACACTTGTTTTACCTCTCCAATCCATGGACATGGAGTAAATGTTTCTTAAAGAAAGACGAACACACAAACTACTTATAGTTCATTTTCTTCCTTTTTCTGAAATCCCTTCTCTGGCAGGATGCCAAATTACATGCTGAGGTGGGGTTAGGGGGTAAAGAAATATTAACATTTGAGAATGAAGACATTTATTTTATAGTATTTTTTTATTAAATGTGTTTTGTTGTTCTTACTTGTCTAAAGTGTGAAGAAGCCCTCACAAATTGCAAAGCAGGACAAGGCAAGAGTCATGTAAAACTCTACACAAAATAAAATATTGGAAAAGACTGTAGGCGTGCCTGTATTGGGAGAGTAAAAGAGGTTATTGAAACTCCAAAAAATATAGTTTTTTTTTTTGGGGGGGGGAGGGGTGGAGGTAGTTTTTTCCTGATCTGTTCATTTCTAAGAAGAGAAATGGACAGCAGTGCTAATAGAAAGTAAATTGATTTACTATATACTAGTGTCTTCATTTTTAAACATTAATATTAATTTAATACATATACACACACACACACACACACAGATATATATATATATATATAGATGCATGTGTACTACAATATAACTCCAAGTTAAATTTGACTGGAACTATAGCTGGGGTGGATACAAAGAGACACTGTAGAACACAGGCTCTAACAGAATCCAACTTAAGGATTTTGCCTCCCAAGTTTTGCAGGGAAGGGAGCCGAGTCAAATGGATCAGAGTTAAAATTTTCTGAAGTCCTGTAAGTCACAGGGGATATAGGAACAGATCCAGCCACGGAGACTTTTGCAGCATGAGACACCACTTTGTAAGCAGCAATGGGTTGACCATCCACGTTTTGTCCATCTTGAGGACTGTAGTGTCGGGAATACTTTGACAGCGACTGAGGACGAAAAGGCTTTGTAACTACAGTATCAAACACTGTCTCCTGGGCAGCCTCCGGTCCTGGGATCCGATGATTCTCTGTATTCTGTGGGTACTTTGAAGAGTTTGGGAAGAGGGAGGACTCAGTTGAATCAGTCGTCTTGCTGGAATGTGCATAGAGGTTTCCAGTGGTGTATGAGGTCTTCATGGAAGGAGCTCCAACTGCTAAGTCTACTTTTCGGAATGTAGGATTACCTACAGAAGCAACATCAAGGGCAAGAAAAGATGGATTACCTTGGGGTAAAACATTTGGAGTTGCTTCTTCCACACTTATCTTCCTAGAGAAAGGGGCTCGGAGAAAAACATCAGGCTCTTCACTCTGGCCCAATGCGGAAGAGGCTTTGGCCACAAAAGGGGCATTGGTGAAGATATCAGAATCGTCCAGTGTGGACTTGGAACCTCGGAAAGGAGCAGTGACAAACACATCCAGATCTGGAGTACAATCTTCAGAAGATAGTTGAACCACCTCTTTTGGTATAACGTGTACATGGGAGCGTTGGGTAGGAATGATTTCTTGGGGATGGTTTGAAAACACATCTCTGTCTTTCTTTGATCCATCTTCATCATCAGACTCCAATAACAGAGGTCTTGAACCACTGCAATCCAATAAGTCTGGTTCATGGTCAGTGCCCTCCCCCTCACTACTATGAACGGAACTACAACTTGGAGGTCCTGTTGATGGGATATCCGTATTCAACTCTACAATGTGGGTACTGTCGACTGATATGGCATATCCTGCTGAAGGGCCTGTTTTATTATCACTTCCAGGTGGGAAAGCTTTAGAGTCTTGCTGTAGACCTACAAAAGGGCAAACAGAGAAGACTTTATGTTCACTATATCACACATAAATAGTAGAAAATGTAGCTTTAAAGGAAACCAGCATTATATTATAAGGGGCTATTTGCTATACCAAAAAATTATGCTGCATATGGAAAGAATTTCCTTTCCCACATGATTTATGTGTTGGTATGAATAGTTTTGTAACTCATGTAGCACTAAGTCTAAGTCTATGTGTATTATTAGGACAGAAGTAGACAAATACAGAACTCCAGCTGTTAGTGGACACGGGAAATACAAAAATACACTAAGTGAATGATGAAAGTTTAACTGGCATTCTAGGATAATGTAGCCAATTAGTCAGTTTGTTAACAGTTCATTGAACAGGGAGTAACACCACAATGTTTCAAAATATATTTTTTTGCTCATATTTCATTTTTAGAAGATAGGATTGTTATAGTGGACGATATATGGAGCACTAAGACACTGACATTCTCCATTGTCTGCTTTGGGGCATGGACTGGGCAGATGCTTCTGTAATAGTTTGCTAAACTTAGGGGTCTATTTATTAAAGTCCAAGTTACCCGCAACTTGACAAATTCATGGAAAATAGCTGAACTGCCCCAAAAATGTGCAAGTTTGGCTAATCTATATTGCCAACTTCAGACGCATTTGGAGGCAAATCCGCTTGGCTCAATTCAGAGGCATTTTGGCGATTTTTGGCCCAATTTAAAGGGCTATTTGATCACCGAAATGATCCAATTTGCCCCAGTATTCGAAGTTTGGAGCTTTAAATTTCAGAAAGAATGCCAGAGCTATTCGAAGTAATTAAAAAAAAAACAATTAAAATCAGCAAAAAAAAAACATTTAAATGTTTTAGCATTGTTGGCATTACTCCCTTTTTAAACAGATATAGTTTCATGCTAAACTAACGGACAACTCTGTACATACACAATATAAATATATAACTGTACACAAACAACTTGGCTTACCTTGTGAAAACTATTAGCAGGCAAGCAGTATTAGGAAAGTGACGAGCAGAGGCAGAAGAGATTAAGATCGAAAAAGAACCCCAGTTTCTCACAACTGTGAATCACCTATCCTCATGAAAGCAATTAATTGTATGACTCAAAAAGCATGAGAAAAAAATATGCTATTTTGTGCTCTGCTGAAATGTTCTCATTCACTAACAAACTCAACAAATGGAAGCCGGAGTCAGCAACCATTTTCTGTCATTCTTCAGCAGAAATAACTCGTTACTATCAAATTACAAAAGGTCTTTATGTCAGGGTGAACTGATGCTTTTGTGTCTGAAGTAAACTTGTACTATGATCAGCTATCATTTGGTTGGGAATAGACTAGCAAAGGATGATAGGAGTTAAGATGCCACTACAATCTTGTTACTACTGCATGATCTTGGTTTGCTTTTTTTGTATGTACATTTAATTCCGTTTTTTAAAAATAATCTATGATGACAGTGGATACTAGAGCAGTTCACTGGCATAATAATAATCCAAGTTCAGCATCAGGATTGCTAAACATGGAGAGGTACTTAATCTAGACAGAGGAAAACGAAGATTAATAATTTGTCAACCCAAATTGTCTTTCAGCCAATCATTGCCCTTTCCTTCTGTAACATGATGTGAGCACTGAATTAATATGATCCAGAGAAAGTGGAACAGAAAGATGTGTCTAGTGGTTACATTCTTAAGAAACAGTAGCAGCAACAAATACAGGTCATAAACCAATACTTTAAGGCACAGAAAAATTGTTTAAGTGTGCTAAAACAGTATTGTGGTGTATATCATCCCCACCACTTGTTTGAAATAGGAACAAACAGTCTCCCTCTTGTGGAAAATACAACTTTATAAATTGTAAGTGACTAATAGTGCAATATGTAATAATAAAAAGCAGATGTCCCAGCTGTAATATTATACACTCACAGGCTGCACATTTCACCTTGAGTCAATATAGGTGGATTTCTGGGATGGTACCGCTTCTTTATGATGTGTACGAAGCATCAGACCTCAGGATAAAGATAATCGACAAGTGTATAAATAAAAACTTTAATACAAATATCTGTTTTACATTTAGGTAGATGATGGTAAACTCAGCAGTTGAATCCATGCTCCAAGACAGAGTAATGAGTACAAGGTGTACTGAGTAAACCGTGACGCGTTTCGACTAGAAGGGTGGAAGCCCATTTCTAGGCTCAAGGTGTGCATAATATTACAGCTGGGGCACCTGCTTTTTCTATGCATATTGCACGATTGTGTATGTTTTCTCTCTTTTTACATGTAACCTTGGATCTATAATATCTGGTGGAAGTCATCACTTACAATGTATAAGGTTGCATTCTCCACAAGAGGGAGGCTACTTCGATTTTACATATAAGTGGTATGGACAATATACACCACAATATTGTTTTAGCACACCTCCATGTTTTCTGTGCACATGATCCAGAGAAAGACGGAATATGTCAAAATTTGAATAGAATAAAAAGTTGCTTCGGTATAGGACTTGGCCATTCACACGATTGATGTCCATAATGCTCTGGTAAGTTAGGAGTGTTGTAGATAAAGCTTGCGTATGATTAATGCTTGGCCAATATCCACCATCTTAAATATACAAACTGCAAAACTTCCCCGCCCTCACTGAAAGTGATAGAACAGAAAATCTACAGTAATGTATAGAATATACAACCTAATAATATCAGATGCACACAATAAATCAAATCTAGAACATGAAATGATGAGATGCTTACTGCATGTTACTAGTAATTTAGGCATTTTCGAAAGATGAACACTAGCTCCCTCTGCCGACATTAAAGTGGATCTGTCAGATGTTCCACTTTTAGTATCATTAAATAAATATATTGGGTATTTTATAAGAAAGTCACTGCGCCATACCATAGCCGGGGGTTTAGGAAAGTATCGTGCCGTTTTCTATTCAACTAGATTGTACTGAGGGCATACGCTCATGATGCATGACTTACAGGTTAGCAAAGAGTAGATATAGGATCCATCAATATCCATTACAGTTACAAAGGATAGTGGTGGGTCTAACCTGCAGTTACTTCTGGAGTCATTTTAGCATAAACAGCATCTCTAACACCTTTTTATCAACTTTCTTCTATTTTGTTATATAAATTGAAGATTAGTTCGTGAAACGTTTTAATTCACTGCTACCCATTTAATGTATACAATCTTTATTGAAGTCTAAGACTTTTGCCAATCTAAACATTCCATTTGTTGACTTGGAGACCATGCCTTGGAACTTAACAAGGGAAGTGTAGATGTGTCTGCCCACAACTTAGGATTTATTTTGGGGGTAGTAATCCTTTAGGCCAGTCAGCCCAATTTTTGTCAAGTATCCCCCTGAACAGGTCAAGCCATGCGACTTCCCATGATAGCAAATGCAAAAATCTGATAATAAGCTCACTATATAAGCAAGATAACCAACTGTCCATGTAATTCATAGCACCTAGCTTTTGTGAGGTTTATACAGACCTCTGTGGCTGTGTTTATTGCCTTTGAAGAGCCGCTACATTTGCATCCCCTCCATCAAGCACGCATGTCATAAAATGAAAATATGAACCCCAGCGGGAGAGAACATTCAGTTTGATTGCCATCCATTGGTTATGTTCTTCAGTTCATCCATTATATAACATATGTGGAAATTAATTGGTCCAAGAAAAATACAACCATTACTAACGTATAAACAGTGCAGTTCATTTTATGGGGATGGAACAAAAGGAATACTCTGTTGTAATACAAATATGTCTTCTAAACTAGACTTATTCTAGTGCCAGGGAAACCATGTTATGTTAGCGAGCCATGAGTTGATATTGGTGAACTATTAATTGTGCTAAAAAAATGTATGAGAAAATAACTGATTTTAGCAACTCAGTTCACAGTTTAGTGACCGAACCTCTAAATTTATTGACAAAATGTTAACCCTTCCCAATCCATATTAACCCATTAACTGGATCCTCGTTTGAGCCTATGTAGTCTTTTTCTCCCCGTCCAAGTGTGAAAAAGTTGACATTATTCCCAAACAGCATGAAAAGTTGCTGAGCTGAAAAGTCAAATCTGAGCTCGGAGGCCATTCTTTAAAATACTTTAATTCACAGAAATAGATCAGATTCTACTATACAGTCGGGAGATGTGCAAGATTTAGATGCCGTACGGTAATTCTTATATTTTAAGTTTCCATCATCTTCCATTGTTCGGAAAACCTAGAAGGACAAGACTGAAATAATTCTGTACTGGAGGAGGCGCATGGACTAAAATAACAAATATATTTATATATTTATATATACACAAGTCAAAATTCTACCAATCACTTCACTAAAGTTTTTTTTTTTCTACAGTAATGATAAATGCTCTCAAGAAGAGAACCAATTGTTTGATACGATACAGGAGAAAGCAAGATTGGTGGACACAGGTAGAAACCAGTTGTATATAGGATATTCTCCCCCACACACTCAGAAAACAGAGTCTTATTTACAGACGCCAAAACCCATCACATTGAGGAAGGTTAACCAGAGATATCTGAAAATCCTCCTTAATAATTTGTACACCAACTGAGTGATGTGCACAATATACACATATAAACTTCCTCACTGACATCTGCACAAACAGAGAATGTTTCTATTCTTGCAGAAAGCGCACGCGCGCGCACACACACACACACACACACACAAATACAGATTTAAATACCCATTTAAATGTAAAAAAAGGAAAAACAATGCATAGATGGGGTCCAAGTATCCCCATACAGATTTAAATAGCCTAAAGGAGAGATTTTTGTAGTTATGTGACGACAGACGCCAGCTCCATGATATTATTAGTTAGTTGATCTCATGAGAATTACATTTAATGCTTTTTATGGGTTTTGGAATATTGTTTGGTTTTTTTTTTTTTACTTAATCAGGGTAATGTTTTAGAGTTGTCATTTCAAGGTCATTTTGGAGAGGAAAAATAAGAGTAAATATTTTCTTTAGAAGTGTGATCTTAAAGGATATCATGCCATCTAATTAAGTGATATGTGCTGTATTTTATGTGCTCTTTCCTGATTTTGAGAAATATTTACGTGCAGATCTATTGATGATTATTTTTTGTATGTTCATTTTATTTCCGCTTTTCAAATATCTTCTCTTTGGCCAGCCTCAATACGTAAAGATGGCATAACATTTGAGGTGTAAAAACAAATAACATTACATATAGAAATCATAAGAGAGATACATTACATTCATTTTTCAGATATATGCTACATTTAAATAGACCTATCGATGATGTATAACAAGAATATTATATGTACTCTTTAGCTATGCTTCTGTACATTAGTTCTTATACAACCGCTGTCTGCCATTACTTTATATATATATAAAAACATGAAACCACTTTGTATGTAAAGAATGAAAGAGAATTCCCCATATATATAAATATATAACATTCTTTACATACAAAGTGGTTTCATTTGACCTCTGACCAATGCACCACAACACCAACATTCCATGAGCAGCAAAAATGGTGTTCTTTGTATAAAATAAAAGGAACCAAAATTGTCTTCATAAAATACGTGTGGTAAATTGCTTAACTGCGCTTATGTTATACATCGATAACATCTGTCTAGTAACATCGCAGACATTATGGTTGCATGGTGCTACAAGACAAGAAACTAAAGTTCTCCAGGTATAGACATAAAATAAAAAAAAAATTAAAAAAACACTATAGTGGGTTGGAATTTCTTCTTGGAAACAGACAGACAATAGTAACAACAGTACCTGTACTAGGCTTAAGCTGAAGCTATAATATGAACTTAAGCCGTATTTTTTTAAGGATATCAAATTAGCATTATTATTACTATCAGGAACATTTGCGGGTTTTAAAAGAACAACTTTCTACTGGTTTATTTAAAAAATTAGAAATCCTTGGAGACTGGAGTGGGGAGGGTTCCTTTGAGGTTGATGAATGGAAGTTGACCTAAGAGAAAACTCCTGTTGCAAAATACTTACGATATTAAAATAAATGGACCACACATGGCAGCTGCTACAGAAATAATGCGCTATCCCGAACTCTTATTAGATATATTTACTGAACCTCTCAACTAAAAACACATCTGTTGTCAATATCCACTTAGACGTAGTCTTTTAATGACCCAGTATAGATTGCATGAATTAAATGCTGAACACAGGGTGTCAGTATATCCACAGCTGAAGCAGATTAGGATTCCTACTCCACCTCCCATTTTCTAATCCTTCACAGTCATTCCCCATATAGTTGTCTCTATCCTTTAAGATGGAAGCAGGTTGTACAAGACAAGAAAGGCGGCAAAGATATGTACTCAGTCAGCCAGAGGCTCCTTAATAGATCCACACTATACTGATGTGCACAGAAGGATCAAATAAAAAATAAAAAGATGTACATATATATATATATATCTATTTATATATATATATGCAGGGTTACTCCTCTGAAGAGGGGGGAGGACTTTTGCTAGCATGTGTGCAGTTTACAAGTCTATGAGCTGATCCACCAGTAGAAGAGACCTGGTCATGTTTGGTAGGCTGGACTCAGTGTTCCCACTGTTGTTATTAGAATGTGGACCTGAAAAGTGGGGGAGAGACAGTGGTTCAGTATGATGTTGGTGAGAACAGAGATAGAGGCGGAAACAAGCACAGAAGAGCAAGAGAGCTGAAGAGAGGAAGCAATGGTAGCAGCAATATAAGGTTAGCAAATATACAGGCATTCAGAGCTAGGACTGTTGAGGACACTGGAAATGTTTAGGCCTATTTGAGCATATGGGAGTTTATAAAAAAAAAAAAAAACTACAGACAAAACAAAAACACACACGCATACATATTTGGGTTTCAAAGTGCCAGTAAACTTTAAAAATAACTTTTTTTAGGAGCAATTTATTTATTCACCTCTCTTATGAAGCGAGGAAAAAAACTGATATAGTTTACAATGTAAACTGCAAGTGAACCGATATTTTTAACAGCAGATCTTGGCAATAAAGAGAGAATTTCGATTTTTGTCATTACTCCCTTTACTCTTTAAGAACAGATATGAAGTAAGATCTCACTCATCTCACTGCATTAACATATGTACAGTGTTAATTAATACCAAATAAATAATACTCAAGAGAGAGAGAGAGAGAGAGAGAGAGAAAATAAACTTAATTTTTAATGATTTCAGGCACTTTAATTTAACCCAAACACATCTACCACGTTTATTGCGTTCTGCTTAATTGCTGTGTTAGGGCTTGTTAAATATGGGCAATCTTTCCGGGTACCCTACCTAATAAAGAAGGATTTGACATTCATGCCATCAAAGCCATACAGCATATGCTGCATTGTTTATAACATACATTGGAAACACAAGACATTAGGTTCAACACCTAATTGTGCAGCAAGGAGCTTGCAAACAAATGTGTTTGCAGATTAATGGACCCAGGAATGCTGCTACTTTGTAACAGTATCATGGTTTTTGGTTAGCTATTCTATTTTAAAAAAAGCCACTAAACCAGCCTCCACCCAGCCCACAAAGAAGTACATCTTTAAGCAGAATCAGCCCAATCAGAAACATCTCTGTAGAGATATTTTATAGCAGATAAATCTAGCTTTGCATCTGTCTGGGAAAATAGATGGGATAGTGGCTCTGGAAAACCCTCCATGCTCTTCCTAATAGGAGATGGTGCCAGCCAGAGCATTGGCACAGGAATGTTTCTAGTAGGTGGCCATACGTGAAAGTAGCAGGGAGGAAGTGGGTGGAGCTACATAGGACGAACTTTAAACTATAGGTCCACAAGATACTTGATCAAACCAGGAGCCATCATGTCAGGCATGGCAAGCTTCCAGGTATAGTTATCAATTTTAAAGAAAGTCAAAATTATTACTGTATGCAAACAATATTTAAGTGCAGACAATACAGATTTTCTTATAATAGTGTCACTTCTATAAAAATAATGGATTTCCCCCCCCCCCCCCCTCTTGCTTAGTAAGGGCAACTTTTTATGAAGGAAAACACCTGTTCCCCCTTCTCTAGCTTACCTTGGGAATTTTTGGATACCAGAACCGGAATAGGATCAAATTCATCATCAGCCCTTTTTTCTGTATCATCCGGAATATCAAAGCCCGTTAGGAGGTTAGTATCATCTGCAGCATGCGGAGGAGATAAAGAGAGAGAGAGAGAGATGCTACGAGCTCAGACAGCGGAAAAGAGAAGCTTGTTAGAATGTCAACACAAGCCAAGCAAGGTGAGAGGGATTCTGGGGCATTTTTCTCTCTATGATGTGCCACTCAGCATTACACACAGTCATAAACCGTTTTCTCTGAAAATAATCATTGTTCTGGGTCATATTGGATTTTCTGTTGGAGTGCTGGGGAGCACATCTCAAAGGACGACCGTCATGCCATAAGTAACTTTGTCTGAAATAAATAAATAATGTTCAATTATTTTACTATTTAGCAGCAACATGCTGCACATGTAATGGCCGCCATCTTGCCTCCTAGCGTGGGTTGGATCTCTGACTCTTTGTCCCACCTCTTAGCGCTGTGTAGCTCCACCCATTAATAGCATGCGACCCGCCCCTCGAAAGATCGCGCTGTGGATACAAGACTGTGCACATCGCACAGCTCATAAACTGGTAACAGGGCTGCAGTGAGATCTCCCATACAGGATCTTGCGAGGGGGCAGGGCTACATGGGAGGTGTATCTACACGGGAGCTGAGAGGTGGGTTCAGCAGGGTGTTTGAGTTAGATCTGACCTAAGCAGGAAGGCAAGATGACATGTGCAGCAGCTAGTTGCTGCCAAATGGTAAAATAACTGAAATATTTGGATGGGTTTGTTTGTGTAAAAATGGCACTGTTTATATGTTAGGGCGTATTCATTTATTTCAGAGAGGAAAGTCACTTATGGCAGGAAAGTTGTCCATTAAAGCACGGGTAAGGCAGTGTGAGGGGTTCATCAACTACAACTCCCATAATCCTCCCAGTCCACCAGCAGCCTTTCCCCGAAGCACGAGCAACATGTTAGAGAATGCATGAAAGATGAATATGGATTTTGTTGATGAAGATAGGATATGATCAACAAAGACCACAACACCAATAAATGCTTATTCAGTAAATTTAATAACCTTATGTCCATAATTTAAAGAAATCCATTTACAGAGAAGAGATGGATTTTGTATGGAAAAGGACTGCATAATCTTTCTTTGCTGGTGCAAATGTCAGTGAAAGACGGATGGAAAAAACTAAACAAACCCCTCTCTGACATATCAGATGAAAGATTTATAGTTGCATACTACAAGTAATTCTCACTTACAATCGTGGGTCCCTACTACTCAAACTGCTCATTCTACCGACCACCCACCTAGCAGAGTCAAAACTGAACCCAACCTGGTGCCAATACATCAAATCTGCGTCAGACACATTTTCACTTATTATCTTTTTTTAAAGAGTTCGATACGTCTGATGACACCAGCCCTGGTGATGCAATAAAAAAAAATGATCAGTCCGTATCCAACACGGGTTTTGATTTTTGTTGGCCAACAACCAGTTTAGCTTCCAGGAGCACCCACAGAAATGTCCAGTTAGAAAAAGACTAAAAAAATGAATTCAGTCATTTAGTGGCTTGTTGATGATGCAATATAGCACGGCCCAAGATTTGTATAAAGTGCGGGTACAGCGATTAAAAGTCCTAATTCCCCAAGAGCTCTTAGGTTATGTTCCTCTTTCCATTTGTACGATTCTACGAGTATGGAGACCTCTCTCCCTATAACTTCTCATCATAGCTCTGTGACGTTTCACACAAGATACAAGGGTGAAAAGGTTTCTTTGCTTCCTCATGTTGCATCAACGTGGTAAATACTACACACTGGTAAATATGGAGAAGGAAAGACCCTTGGCCAGACTCCGAGGTACATATTATACATTAGATAACGAAACGGCACTAGTTCCGCCTATAATATTTACTATATGGAACAATTTCCTAATTGTGTGTGAAGGTGTTTGGGTCATCTCTAGAAAAAAACATTTACAGGTTGAGTATCCCTTATCCAAAATGCTTAAAACATTATATACAAACAGCAAAAATGGGAAATACAGGATGCATTGTAATTCACCCCATTCATTTATATTCCATACCCATCAAGCTTGACTTATACTCCACAAGGCTAATGAAAGGGATCTTTCATTAATAAGAGATTGCAGCTAAACCGTTTTGAAGTTTATGTCAGAAGGGATTAAAAACATTTAATAAAACTGCCAAAATATCTCAAAGCCAGGGTATTACTGTCATCTCAGTGCACATTGATGATGTACGACATGTCTAACAGACTGCCATGCTCCTGCATTAATGCTCAACCCTGCCACCCGGGAAACGCACTGGGAGTGGATTTATTCACACGGTTCATGTATGTACAATTCTGCGTTTAGTAAATAAACCTCTGCATGACCAGATATCTCTATTGACTCTCGGTTCGCAGAAACTGTAGCTTTTTTCACTTGTTTGATGAATGTAAACATAGAGGTCAAATTAAAACAAATATGTCTTATGCTTAAAGGGACAGTCTACTCCCCAAACTCACTTTGGTACAAGATGAAGATTGCTGCTTGTATAATGCACAGGCTTTTATCCCTGTGTGATTTGATGTAAGCATTCTGTATAAATCACATTTTTAATATTTGACTCAGTCCCTCCCCAGTTATTACTCTGCATGTTTACTGCAGGTGCGGCAGCACTGATTCTATAGACACTGAGAATATAAATAATATAAAAGTTTTGTTTCATATAGTCATTTCCTGTCCTCCTCAAATTGAGTCTATTGAGTGACCTTGCTCTTTTACACAGTAGGATCTCTTAACAGTGCAACACATTGTCTGATGACATCACTAGAGAGACAGGATATTGCATTAATTTGAATGCCATTATTCTCATTGGTTCCTATGCAAAAAAAAGGAAATTAAATGTACTCATCTAGTGTGATGAAAAATGTAAGACATGCATTTTAAAGTACCTTGAAAGCACATTAATATGCATTAATATTTGGAAGATGCATTTTGGGCACTAGACACTCTTTAAGCATTACTGAAATAAACACCTTCGTTGTGGGCGGGGGGCTTTAGAAGTTTACTGAAACTACAACTCGCATCATCTATAACACAACAAAGTATCGCAGGAACATACTAGATTACTAGAGTTGTTCAAAACGAAAATTTTCATTTCGTTTTCAGCCATTTTTCCCGTTTCATCCAAAACAAATTTTGTCCATTGCTGCATTCTATTTGGACGAAATCCGTTCGTTATTTTCATTCGTATTCAGATGAGAGACGAATTAACGGAAATTTTGCCTAAGCCCAATAGTATAAGCTAAGGGATAAAATTCGGAAAGCTTTCATCCGAATTCCCCAACCTTATACTAGTGTACATACATATACAACAACTAAAGTCAAAATTGAGTGGAAATTGAGTCTATTAGTCACATATACAACTAAAGTCAAAATGGAGTCTATTGATTACATATACAACCAAATCCGAAATTAAGACAAAAATGAGTCAAAAATGAAGTCGAATTGCAGAATGGACGAATTCCACAGATCAGTCAGCATTCATTTAGGATTTGTTTTTATTCCCCATAGCATAATGGTATTCAGAATAAAAACTAATTTGAAATTAATAATGACTGTACGATAACTCTGATCTGTGACATTTTGGCATAAATTCATCTTAATTTCAAGTTAAGTTGTTTATGTAATGACATATCACATCTCAGTCGAGTGGCTGTCAGCATACGAATGAATGGACAAATAATTACTCTAGCGTCGTTCAATTACAATTTATATGATTGGATCCCACTTCACAGTGCTGCAAAATACATGATCAATAAAGTTTAGTAATAAGCCTGCACTGTACTAAGCATTAGTCGGCTATTTATAACTAAATTATTGATCAATACAAAGTTTATATAGAATGCGTTTCCTATATTACAAGCTGTGATCAAAACAAGACAGACCATATATGTACTTTTGTTACATAAAATTAATAGATCACATGCACATCTCCCAAGATTGTTCACATAATATGTTACACATCCGAGAACAAAAAGGTCAGCTTAATGTATGTCTTTTATTTAAATCATTCACTAGATTGGCCCAAAACTCTCCATATGTACTATATGCCACGATACACAAATAATGAGCTACCACGTGAAGAGCAGGTGAATCAAGATGAATATTTCTTTAATATTGAACAATGTATTCGGCAGGCCAAGCTCTCGCCCGGTTTGTCCCTGCATAATGTGCAGTTAAGTCAGTGAGATGAAATGTTCATCTCACCTGCAGGTCACTTTGGCTGACATAGTGCAACTTCCAGAAACTTTACACATTTGGTTGATTCAATATGTGAATCACTTCAGAACTCCCTTAATTAACACCCATTCTATGGCATATAAAGTCTACCTACCATTACACAATATAATTTGTATAATGTGCCAGACAAACACAAGGCAAAGAACAATTAACTGTCTCTACAAATACTCTGGATTACGTCTCTACAAATATGCTGGATTGACAAGAATAAAAACTGAGGCAAGAGCATCATTAAATCTATACAGCTGATATTGCTTTGACAAGCACAATGCACAGATAAAATGTTTATTTTTAACCTGAAGGGGATCTTGTGTTCCATACAATGGATGATAACTGGAACACTTTCAAATCAGAATTCTATTGAATACTCCTTATAAAGTATTAGAATAAAGCAGCATTTGATTATTTTGCTCTTAATTTTTCTGTGCTTATCAAGCAAATGGGTTTATTAAGCTGGCCCTTTGTTTTAAATAGCAATAGGTTTTCTAGTGGTAAAAAAAACAACTATTTAGAAACAGATAGGACTATTGCTATGACAACTGCAGTCTCTCGGCTATGGGACAAAACATGTGATGCAGAAATCATTAAATATGGGTCACTGTAGTAGGAACAGCTTTAACAAATATAATGTTTCATAGAACCATTATCTCTGTGTTTCTGAGATCACATAGTTCTGTTATGGGGATTTTCAGCTCACGAATGGCACAATTTTATGATTTAGTCAGTTTATGATATTAAAAGGATTGTAAAATTAAACTATTTTAGAAAGATTTTCATTAACGGGAGGATTAATTGGAGATTCTTTTATCAGTTTCGTACTAGCTAATTAAGGATCAGTGCCTTGGCAGGGCGGGAGGCTATATTTTGGTTCTAAGCATTAAATAAAGTAGTAAAAGGGAATAAGGGAATTATATGACATGATTTTTTGTTAGCTTTTAAAAAAAAAATATATATATTTTTTTAATATTTAAGGAACATTATGGGGTCTATGCAAAAGCTCCAAATTTCAGTTAGAGAATCATAGCTCTAAATTTCAGCCCCTGTTGTTGATCCAAACGGTCCTTAAATTAAGGCCACTTGTAGATCACCAAAGTGACCCATTATGGCTTATTTTCGTGTGGCAGCAGATCTCCTATGGAGTTCGGCAGGCTAATATGGTAGCCTCTCGCGAAGTAGTGATATGTCACACCACACAGTGACAACATCCTGTCAAAAAGGAAACACTGTGGAGGTGCTGTAAGCGAAGCGCAAACCGCCCACCTCCGAACTAGGGATTTATCAGGGAAAGGACTACGAGTATACAAAAATCGGGTGCAAATAAAACTAAAAACATTTTATTAGTTTCTTGTTAAAAAAGAATGTTAGCAATAACACACTCCTACAGATTATTAATGCTAGATTTATGGAAAGAGAAAACACGTCTCTAAATGAATAATTCAGCATGTGAAAAAACTGTGATAAATGACATTAAAACCAAAAAAACGTACGATTTGAATCATGACAGCAATGCAATTACTCCGCAATTCAGCTATTCCCCCGCAATTTCAGGCTGCATTGGGGCATATTGGGTAGACCCCTATATTAGTTTAGGTAAATCTAATACTAACCGTAACTGATCTTTATGTTTACAATGTATTCAATCTAGGCCAAAATGGGGCAGGATATATGGGAGAATCACCAAATTATAGTATAATGGAGAAATTAGGTTAAAAAATAGAAAAGAAAGATAAGCAAACACTTGTATAAATAGCTTTTTTTTTTTTTTATAAAATAAAGAAATGTAATTTATGTTTCTTGGAAAAACTGTTGTACAGCTGGTTCGGAATCAGACAATTCCACAGACAGGAAGATGGATACATGGATGAACAGTGTGTGAAAACAGCCGAGTGAAACACAATACCACAATGAATGACTCTTGTTTACCTGCAGAAGTTAGAGCAGAGTGTGCGACAGGAGCAAACTCATCAAGAAGGTCAGCCGCAGGGTTAGAGAGAAGGGAGTAGTCAAGGAGAGAATCTTCTCCAGTAAGAGAGTCTGGAGATCCCAATGTGCCGCATTAAAGAGATGGTAAAGTATTAATATTAACAAAAGCTTTTAGAGCACTGATGGCTAACCTTGGCAGTGCAGGCGTTACAGAACTAGATAAGCTATGATGCTCAGTCAGGCATAAGGCTGACTGAGAACTACATATGCCAAGCTGCTCAAACACCTGTAGTGCCAAGGTTAGCCATCACTGGTATAGGGCAACATAACATACAACCTATGAAATTTTAAATAAAAGAAAGCCTCAAGAAAAAGACAAAGCAAGGAAAGAAAACTGGGTTTACAGGCCACACAAGTGAACTGTCTGGTGTTGGTGGAAAAGGTGGCTCATACTTCATATTCTGTTGATTTTTCTGGTGCAAAATGGCAGATAAGCTACTTTGCAAAGATAAAGGTAAAGCATTCAAGCGTAGGAAGGTTTTTTGGGACAAACTGTGTTTTATACACGTTACACATTTATATTATGCATGTGGCATGTATGCAATAATCAAGATGCTGCATTTTAAATATGGACAAAGCTGTCCTATACATCTTGTATTTTCAAGGACCGATACAAACTGAATAAAAACATGGTGTTTACTACATAACAAGTAAATCGTGGGGCGTCCAAGTTTTTTCAGAAATGTGTGTGACTGTTGGGCTGTATTAATTCTACTTATTTACAGTAATGGGGAAGAATAGTTTGTCAGCCATAGGAAAATGTTTACTTATTAAGCATTAAAACAAAAAGCAGTTTAAAACAAATTTTTAATTAACTTTAGCCAAACAAAAGTGCACATATATAGGGATAATAGGGGGCAGTTGAATCAGGTGGGCCACTGAACTAAATCATTTATTAGGAGAGCATAATGCTTTTTTTTCAGGCATAAAGGAAGGACAGCAGAGCTAAGTATTTGTGTAGCACCTGTTTACAAAACCATTTTTTAAGCTAGTAATCAAACCTGTTCCTCAGGATTCATTTGTCAGTGATGTGTAGGGTTGCAACCTTTTCTTCTTCAAAAAAAAAAAAAAATACCGGCCATGGTACTGTCTCCATAGACTTATCATTGGCCTGATGACAATTTTTTTACCGGCCTGTCGGTAAAATACCGACCAGGTGGCAACCCTAACATCAGTTTTGGCAAATGGACATCAGTGAACCTAGTACCAACACTATCACTAGCGTCAACACTATCACCAGCACCAACAGTGTGGGCATTACACTCAATTATTACAATTATAATTAAGGCCACGTTTGAGAACATTTCACTCCTGGGTCTACAGAATAACCCTTTACAAAAAGAGGGCTCAAGATGGGTTAAACATATCCAAAACACTTTAAAAAAAAAATTTTTATTAAATAAAAAATAAAAAAAGTGAAACATCGCCTGACGCCTAAAACTGCTAGAGAAAGAAAATGCTCTGCAAGTGCAGAGTCTCCATCTTTCTGCTCAAGGTACAGCACAGGTAATCTTGCTGGAAACGGACCCCACCAACCTGTGCGGTTTGAAGCGATGGAATCGGCTTGAGAAGACAAACGCTGAGGCATTGGAGGCTCAAGACCGGGGATTAGACTCTCAACAGCTACCTCTGCCTTTCCTTGCAGCATGAATAAAGAGATGGAAGACAGAGCATGGTGGGACAGTAGGAGGGAATGAACAATGAGAACATCAAAAGGATTCCCAAGAACACACATCCTGTCAGTCCATTACAAGAAGAGACGACATAGAGAGGCCTAGCGCACTTGTCCTAAATCACGTTACATCAAACCACAGGGCCTAATATAATATGGGAAATGATACAGTGGGGTTATGTAGAAAGGTAAATTCTGGGGAATATTTTTTTTTTTATTGATCTCAATCAGCAGCATCAGTTTCTATGGCGACTGAATCACGTTTAGAACTTTGCCCCCAAAACTGACCGTTATACATCACCCCCATTGTAAGAATTAGAGGAATAAAGAGGACATGGACATCATTCAAGATCTCATGGCAGTATAATCTATTCTGCACCAAATGTTGGGAGAGGAGAGCCAATTTAATTTTGGAAGCTTGCATTCATAGGTCTTTTTCAGTCAAATGAGAACATGTAATCTGTACACTGTGCTAGCAAATGTACAGATTAAACAATACATGGATCTGAAACCTGATACGTGGTTGGTGCATGCAGTACACGCCCACAGTGCCACAATGTATGATCATATAGGGAGTATAAGTGAATATATATATATATATATATATATATATTACAAAATAAAACCACAGCAATAAATGGAATCTATATATATATGCTAAAAATTCTACTTGCTAAACAGATGGCATGTTATGTAAAAATTCATAAATTCATGAATAAAAATTCTCAGGCAGAAAAATAAAAAAGTATTGGTACCAAAAGTCTGGTGACTCCGAGGGAGATTTTTGTGATTTTATATAAAAAAAAAAAAAAAAAAGACATTTTTTGGTATGATAAAACCATGTATTAAAAAAAATCTTAATTCAATCATTTAACCCCCCCCCCCCCTAAATAAAGACATCCAATACATTTTTAAAACCATACATTAATAACAAAAATAAAAGCAGTACATATGTGTTCTAAATGGCAGTTTTCAGTAAAGATGTGCTAACAAACATCTGAAATTGATGTGGTATTGTTAGAGTAAATCATAAAGTACACTGTGTGCGGTTTGGAAGAAAGAGAATTGCTGTAAAAATCTCATTGAGGTAGAGATGTTACCTTCAAAGGCCAAGAACAATAATAACCTGGAATCCAGGTAAGAACTACAACAACAGGTAAAATATGAATTATAGTATATGCAAGGCTTACACATGAATGTGATTTAATGCTGCAAGCATGGCCAATTCTGCTGGCTGGATGTGCAGGATACTTACAGGATATGCAGAAAAGGTAACAATACTTATATTGTATATGTATAAATATGTATGCGCATGCACACAGATAATACAGCAGAAGTAATTTGATTTTCTTTAGGAAAAAAAAAACCACTTCAAATTCAGATGCTTTTAAAATGTATGGCATTAAATGTTCTCCCCACCACAAAATGATTACCATTCAAAGGTTCAGAAGTGCTGCCAAAGGGATCGGCCAGCTGTACAAGGTGAGGAAGCAGAAGCTGGGGCTCTGGAGATTTGAGACCCTCAATCAATTTCTCTGGGTTAAGCAGAAGGAAAAGTAGGAGCAAAAAAAAAAAAAAATTAACAAAAGAATTAAATATAAAAAGAAAAAAAGAATCTGAAGAGCCAGCAAAGCTTAGGAGAAAGCAAGGAAAACACACACTAAAAACCAAACACATTGGGCCTTATGTATAAAAAGCAATGTAATGTAATCAAGGTTCTAAAGGTGGAGCAGTCACCATGGAAACTAATGGCATGTCGCCATTGATTGCTCTATTTTTAGAACTTTGCATCAGAATAGCTCTTTATACTATATTCAAAGTCAGATCACTATTTGTGCTACACAACAGAATGGTCCATCAGACACCTAAAGGACCAGAAGTGTACAATGAATTTCAGTGTAATACCAATGAAATTGACCTTCCAGACTAATTATGACAGTGTCTAACCCAGGGCTGGACACATTTCTGTAGCCTTTGGGAGCCAGACAGACCAATTTAGGAACCAGGAAAATGGCACATCCATAGAGTTCAATGAAAAACAATCAAAACAGTTAGGAGCCAGCAGTAGGGATTTTAGGAGCCCTGGCTCCTTGGATTTGCCGGGCCCTGGTCCAACCTGTACATGACACAGTTTTGTTAGTATACAAAAAGCATGCAGAGTATTTGTAGGAATTTGCTTTAAAGTGTAATTCTCTAGCCCCCTTTTACATTGAATGAGAATCAGTTCAAAGGAATGAAGCATGTGCAGTAACAGTGACATTTAAAAGCTAGTAACAGTTTCCCTGCATCCTCATGGATCAGTCCCCAGGAGAAAGCAAAGTTAAGCTAAAATATTGAAAGACAAGAAGTGGAACAAATAAATAAATGCAGATTTATTTATATTTGATTTGTATTATTCTCTATATTATTTGTTTGGCCAGTTTTTTTTCTTTTCCAAAATGATTTTAACATGATGCGTTATCATACACCATTAAAGAATAGGAGAGGATCACAGTCCTAAAAGGTCTTAATAGTAGAGGAGAAGAGTTCGCCAAAAGAAAACAAAAAAATAAGCACCAACTAGACAAAACAAAAAGCTAAACCGTGTTTAAGAACACCAATTCTAATTTGTTCTCATCAGTATTCTCGTGGGTTTACCTGGTATGTCAGACAGAGGGAGAGGTAAGAAGGGGTCAGCCGTTTTGAGTGGAGGGCTGGGATCTTGTCCCTGCCCATGAGCAGGTTTGTCAGCAGCTGAGCAGGGTAAGAAAAGGACGAAAAGGTAAACAGGAGAGGGAGAAAACAGAGAATAGAAAGTGAGGAAAAAGAGTATAGATACCAGGGAGGTGTATTGTGTACACACAGAGAGCCTACTGCAGAAGTCTGTCAATCACTGCATAGCCTACCCGGCTGTGAATATATTAATGTCCAGACTGAGCATAAACCAAATCACCTGTCTTACCAGTGTCAAGGGGGCTTGTGGGTACACTGGATCGTTTGCCTACAGGAATGTTGGATTCAATGCTATGATACATTTGGGATAAGACATAAGATTATCAAATATGGTCAGAAATGAAATGCAACAGGAAAAGGAGCCTTACAATGAATAATCACGCCAAAACGGACATGTTTCATTCTCTGCTAATAGCGAATTTCATCTTCCTAATTGCAGCAGGCTTTTCACATGTGCATGTCATTATGGTTGTCTATTGGTCTAGACTAGCTAAAGATATTGTCACAGAGCCATCACCGACACCCATTCCATATTCAGAATAGAGAGAGCAGACAGGATGCAGACATGCACGACTTTATAGTCAGAGAAGCTGTACTGCGATCATAAGACACATTTACAATGCATTCCTACAACACTGATTCTTTTATGGAATTCCTTTATTTTTTTGATTCCCAAACCAGGGTAACACATATAGATGCCTGTGATTGTGGGGAGAATGACATTACCTGCTCCACTAACAAACAGGGATGGTCCAAAAGGTTCGGCCTGAGACACAGCTGGGGGAGCTGGAAATCCAGAGAGGAGATTCTCTGCTGAGCTGCTTAGCTGTTCCGGTGGTTTACCTGTAGGGGGCAGAGATTTACTGTAGGCAGTAACATTACTAAGGAAATGGGTAATAACCTGAGCTAGCTCCAAGCCAACATTAAAAGACAAACTTTTTTTTTTACCCTTGCTTCTATAAAAGTTTAAATCTTTAGACAGAAACTAATGCCAAAAGTGAAAATCCAATGAATAAATGGCCCTGTAGTTATTTTTAAACATTATAGTGCCTTGTTTACAAGACATCACTGGTTATTATGTATGAGATAAATCAAGCAGTAGGGGTTTTGCTCTTTTGAAGCTGTCCGTGGCATGTTACAGGTAGACAGGTAAGGGAGCACCTGAAGGGACTGTGATCACAAACCAACATTTACAACATAAAGTAAGAGGTTTATTCATGAAAGAGAGAGTTGCAGGAACTTGAGAATTGCTAACGTAAGTAGCCAAGTCGCAATAAATCAGTCACTAAAATCATCAAGCTTTTATAAAGATAACGTTTGAGAAACATCCGGTGATAATACTGGTCTAGTTATCAGAAGGTGTGACTGGCATGTGTCTGCTTATACCTCTACAGAGGACATGTAACCTTCCAAATGAGCAGCGCTGTGGTCACTAACGTGCTGAAATAAATACACTGCATGGGTTTTGTTGCAAAATGCCAACACAAGACACGCTGAGACCCTTTTAGACCAATCAGAATGTGTATGTCACTTTTAAATAGATTAAGGATTCATTTTTTTGTCACTAACAATTGATCATGTGGCCCATTGCAAAAAAAAATTTTTTTTACTGAGAGTGTAGTGGATATATGGAATAGCCTTACAGCAGAAGTGGTAGAGGTAAGCAAATTGAAGGAGTTTAAGCATGCATGGGATAGGCACAAGGCTGTCCTAGATATAAAATAAGGAACTGGGGACTAATAAAAGTATTTTAAAAATGTACAACTCCCATAATACTTTATCAGCGAAGAGGCTGGCAGTTCTTAAACAACTGGACGGCCACAGTTTGAAACCACTCATCTAGCGGCTCAGGACACACAGAAATGTTAAGGGAAGGGGAGTAAGAAATAACAGAATCTCACTCTCTCCTAGCTTGGCAAAGTCTTTGTTCAGAAGTTCCTCTGCAGTGAGTTTGGAGAAGTTATCATCATCGAAGGGATTCCAACCAGAAGACTCGGGTGGGCTGTGGACATTCTGCTGAGACGTGCGTGGCGATCCAGAGGGTGTGGTTGTCGCTGACCTGAAATAACAAAAATAAGATGGATCATATAATGAAATGGGAAAAAAAAGTCAATAATGGGCACTCAAGAATATATTATAGCTGCAAATCCACTCTAGTGCAAAAAAACATTATAAGAAAGAAAGAGGGTGAGCAAGTGATGTATGTCAATAAATTAAAAATAATAATAATGAAAAAAAAATAAATGAAAGTGCACTTAGCTTGTTGTTGGCAGTCGTATCAGTCTTGTAGCCAGATATATATACACAATAAAACACAAATAGAACAATATATTGCAGTGTGTTTTGTACAATTTTTGTGGATATTTCCCCAAAATGGAACAAAACTCACAATCTTATGAGCCTAAAATAACCAGGCTCAAAGTATTATCGCCAGGAGTGGACCACCAGGTATTATATCACAGCGGGTGGTGATGTAGTGAATTCACACAGTATAAGAGCGTTTCAGGATACAAACAAGAACAAGGAAGGAAGGAGAAACAGAGCAATCAAACAGCAAGTATGGTCTTTAATTCATGAACAAACTATCCACTTACATTGGGGATCACATGCTGCGTATACAAGCCTGTATTTGTGCTGTACACGGAACAGTCTCTGCAGCAGGTAGGCCTGTACTTCTATATTGGCTCCTCCCCCTCCGTTCTGCAAGGTGACTACTACGCAATTTGGCTTGTACGCCTTCTTCCTGACATGTGATTTGAGACGGTCTCATTCGCTCTTATACTCACGGACATAGGATCTTGTGTTTATAATCACTTAGCAACACAGCATATTTGGCAATCCTCATTTCCCCGCATACCTGGTGGTCCACTCCTGGCGATAATACTTTGAGCCTGGTTATTTTAGGCTCATAAGATTGTGAGTTTTGTTACATAAATTGTACAAAAACATACTGGACTTTATTGTTCTATTTGTGTATATATATCTGGCTACAAGACTGATACAACTGCCAACAACAAGCTAAGTGCACTTTCATTTATTTTTTTCATTATTATTATTTTTAATTTATTGACATACATCACTTGTTCACCCTCTTTCTTTCCAATATAATGAAATGGACTTGGCCTGGACTTAAAGAAGATGGCTGTAGAGCAAAAACAAAAGGTGAGAGAGGCCAAATTTTACCTCTACCATTCTTTTTATACCTGCCGCAAGACACACACAAGAGCTAGTTTAAAGATTCTGGATGTGTGCCAGTTTAAAATGGTTTTGAGGTTTTATACTGCAGAAGCCCTTGGCTTATCCATTGGCGGAGGTGTGGGAGGTTTGCAGCAGATCCTGATCTATCTTTAGAAGGCAGGTCCTTGGAGAAGACATGCAGGATTTACAGCTAATAAACAATTCATATAGTTTATAAAGCCAGGTTATCTATTTTAAAACTATATCCTGATCAGAAAACCTTCATAATAGCTCCAACGAGCAGGGGGACAACCTTCTATTTCACATCTATAAGGTTCCAATCCCATCTCGTTCTGTAGTTATATTATTATACAAACTTGGATTTGTTGAGGTTTGCCTCGGCAGCAGCTGCCTGTAGGAGCTGAGTTGATTTACTAGCTGGGACTCCAAATACAGCGCTGTGTGTGACATCACTCAGAATTCTCCTGTGCCCGCCACGTTGAGTCTTGGGAGAAGAGGGAGGAGTAAGGGAGCCCAGCTTTTGTCCTGCCGTGGGCTGAGACACTGGTTGGGGCTTCTGAGATGCTCTAATTGGAGCTTGGATCTGGAATATACAGTTACAGATCAACGACTATAGGTAAACTAATCAAACAATACTCATCTCCTCTATTTAATGTATATTTAGATCTACTCTTCATTGTGATGTTTACCATTAAAAAGATAATTCCATAATCGGCATATACCATACTCCTTGAGATGTCAGAAGTCGTACACACGCTTGGCAAAAAAATAACTTATGGTTACGAGAAAGTTTGCATCAAATGTTGACATTTTAAAAAGAAACCCTTTAATGAATGTATAAAAATAAAGTACCTTTATTGAGCCTTCTCTGTGCTATATAGTACAGGAGTAAGACGTGTCAAATGAAAGATCTGTCCCAAGATTCTGAACAACATGTCCTCCCCCTGACAGCTCTATATGGAGCAAAGAGTACTCAATAAGTTACTTTATCTGTAGTCTTTGATTAAAGTGTTTCTGTTTAAAATCTCTGTATTTGATACATATTGCAGTCTTTGATTGTATTTTACCAAACAGTGAACAATCTAGTGAACTCTTACCACTTGTTCTGGGGGAGCTGTTGGTTGAACCGCAGTTGGCAGGGCTTGAGGTTGGACCGGTACCACTTTCTGCTGCATAACTGCTTGCTGCGCCAATAGCTGCTGCTGTTGTTGCAGGTAGAATGCCTGGAGCATCTGCTGCTGCTGCATTGCTTGCATCTGTGGCAGAGAAAATGTAAACAAGCAGTAAAAAGTATATAGTGGGGAAAAAAAGGAACCAGGAAAAACAAGGTTCAAGGAATTAAGAAGCAAGTTGAAAAAGTATGTCAAATGCAACTCTACAGTGATTACTGAATCATAAGTATCTGCCAGACACATCAGGAGTACTCACCTGCTGAGCTTGCATCAGCTGTTGCTGCTGAAATAATGCCGCAGCCTGCTGCTGCTGTTGCTGCTGGAGAAGTTGCTGCTTCAGATATAGCTGCTGCTGCTGTTGGGGAGGTGCAGGCTGCGTGGGTGCTGCTGCAGGGATCTGCAGTGGAGCTGCCTGCTGCGGAGCAGTGGTAACAGGTGTGGAAACCTGTTGGGCAGGCTGCACCACCTTTGGCTGTGTTTGCACTTGTGCCACTGGCTTTACTGTGGGAGGCACAGCTGTAGATGTAGGGGGCTGTACACTGCCAGTTACACCTATGGTGACAAGACATGGGATCTAGTATGTCATTCATTTCACCCAACAAGGCATGAAGGGGTGTTCATACCCTTCTACGTGTGAACATTGTATTCAACCCCAACAGATGTGACCCTGGAAGAGTACCTGGACTGGGAGCGACTGGCTGCACTGTTGGTCTTTTCCGTGGTGTCAGGGCAGGCTGGATAGGAAGCATGCCTGGATTTGGTTGAGTCTGTCCAGCTTTGGGCCTCTGCCGCGGAGCTATGGAGGTTTCCATTGGTGGCATCGGGTCGTTTAGCCTGAAAGGCAGACAACATTTGATCCAGTTAAGCAGATGTTAATGCTATGGCATCAAGTGAGAATCCAAGCAGGATCCCCAAGCATTGAACTTACCCAAACAGGACACTAGCGGTAATGACCTCTAACATAGTCATCAACCACTGGCTTCTACAGGTATCAACCGGCTTTGATAGAAATGTGTCAGGACTAGCAGCTACTTTAACCTGAACTGATTTTCACAGCCAATAAGGACTCCCTAGGATACCAATGGCTTTATTCGAGAAGGAGAGAATTGCAGGGAATTGAGAAGGGAATTTCAAACTCAAGGCCATAGTAGCAGAGTTGGAAAAATGATCCTATTCAGCTGCAATTCTCTCTTTCATGAATAAATCCCCATGCTAGAAACAGACTTCAACTAGGTTGACATGATGCATTAAAGACATAGGTTAGATCAGACGTGAAGCTTACCTGGCCTTGGGAGTAGTTTTCTTGGCAGCAGCTTCTCCGGCTTTCACAGGCTCTGGGAGTCGTGCAGGGATCACAGAATCCTATTGCATTCAAACAAGAAAGCGTCAGCCAAGTGTCCACAATGTGTGACTGTCCAGGATGTGAGCAGGACAAGTCATCCAGCTCTGTGATATTGTGAGGACGACATTTGAACTTACATGCGCATTCTGGACTGGGCATTCCCTCTTTGCAAGCTTAAAGGAAAAATAGGACACCTGGTAGATATCAGGCCTCGTATCTGGATCTGGCTCCAGCATATATCCTGTCAGGGAGAAAGTAGCATTTTTTGTTGTTGATTTTTATGTGTAGTCTGCAATAAATTTTAATAATGGTACACAAAATAATGACTTTTCCAACAGTCTTCCTTCCACTGCCTCCCTGTGGCCGTCTTAAGCCCATCCCGCAGGAATTATAATAAAAAAAAATTCTAATAGTTTGCAAATTTTAGGAGACAAGTGAAGTGCAAAAAAAAATTATAATTAGACATTAATTGCAGAGTTGGAAAGATCCTGCTTGATGCGCCTATTAATGTCTGATAAGATGAATCAAGTGTTCAAAGTGGCTTCTGCGAGTTGATGTTAGCACTAAGGATTTAAATAATGGGTATTTATTTTATATTGGCCTTAGCATGAGTATTTTTGGGTATCTGGAACTGCTGCCACTATTCTACATTGAACCAGATCTGAAGGAGATGAAGGTCTGGCTGTATTTGGCTTCAAGACAAACATTGTAGGGCGTTGATCTCATGACTTTCTCCTGCTACATTTAGAGAAATGTCTTGTTTTGGATCAACAGCAGTAAACACGGGATAGGAAAAGGGTTGAACTTGATGGACTCAAGACTTTTTTCAACCTAAACTAATATGTAACTATGTCTCTGGAATAAATGTAAGTACATTGTATAGTCAGCCACTTATTTTACAATAATCTGAAAATACTACAAATTCCAATGCAGCCCCACCTGCTGGTACACTCCATTATCTTGTAGGTCACATTAGGAATATTACACAAATATTATTAGCATTAAACCTCTTTTATAAAAAAAAATTATAGCTAAACACAAACACTGCAGAAGTGTTAAAACAGCCATTGTCACGAAGGGTACAACATTTTCAAAAACCCTCTGGTCACTAAGGGGTTAATGAAAGCGTACACACAGTCATGCCTAGTTACAGAATGACACATCAATAAATAAAAATTTACAACACAGGATAAACCAGTCTGCGAGGCACAGATGAGCCAGAAAAACTTACGGATGAGGCAGTTCATGTCCTGAGAATATCGAGAGTTGTCCGGAATCGTGAAATTGCCATCACAGATTGAGACCTGACTCTCACCAAATGGTAACGTGAAGTAGCAGATCTTGTACAGCAAACAGCCCAGAGCCTGCAGGGCGGAGGAGAGAAATGTATTAATTGATCCATTTATTAATGCTTAACGCAAATACAAAAACATAAGAAAGATCCAGCAACAATAAATATCAGGGACACTACAGTAAGTGTTTGGGAGCTTTGTTAAGAAAAACTTGGCTGAATGTCTTTGCAGCTATGAATCCCAGATAACGTTGATGCATTCAGTAATTACACTCGGCGGCCGATAAAGGATTTTTATACGGCCCAACTGAGACTCAGCTGATACAGTGAGGAGAAAGGATTATGGTCAAACAGGCCTGGTATAATCTTATTGCAAGTACGGCCAACAAATTGCACTTCACGCTGGAGGATATCCCTAATATGCAAACATAACATCAATGTTGTCTTCAAAGCTCTGACAGGGAAACAAACCCATATATCAGCCTTAGTAGTGATCATTTTTCCACTGTACAGATTGACCATCTCAGGCGCACGGTAGGATAGTGTGGTATACCTAGAACAAAGCACAAAGGGGGTGGGTTAGTTGTACATCTGCCGAAGAACAAAGTAGTACAGACAAGGTGATCTTCATTGCAGTCTCCTGGGTGGCCGCCTTCTCTAGAAATTCATCCATTAGTTGGGGCGCATTACAAAATGTAGACACACAAACCAAGCATATTGCATCATACTAATATTTCATGTCTTTATGAGGCTCTCTGGGACTAGAGAAGAAGGCCTCAGTTTTTATGGGTCCTAGAAAGGGGCAGTTTTGTGCAGGGGGACTACTAGTGAAGGTTTGCTCTAATTTAATCATTCAGCATCAGTTAGAAAACAAAGTGGTGTTTTACTCTTACTTTTTAATCTCCTCCTCTACCGTTGTTACCCCCTCAGTCTGGGGGTTCTGGTATTTATATGTTGCACTCCCAAAATCACAGAGGACATAGTGACCCCGGTCATGTAGTAGGATATTCTCAACCTGTAAACACACAACCAGAAATCAAAAGAAAACAAACGTATTAAACAGTGATACTTATCTGTACAAGCATCGGATATAACCTCCAGTCAGTCACTTCTATACTAGACCCCCCCGCACATGTACAAGCATCAGATATAACCTCCAGTCAGTCACTTCTATACTAGACCCTCCGCACATGTACAAGCATCAGATATAACCTCCAGTCAGTCACTTCTATACTAGACCCCCCCGCACATGTACAAGCATCAGATATAACCTCCAGTCAGTCACTTCTATACTAGACCCCCCCGCACATGTACAAGCATCAGATATAACCTCCAGGTCAGTCACCTCTATACTAGACCCCCCCGCACATGTACAAGCATCAGATATAACCTCCAGTCAGTCACTTCTATACATGACCCCCCACACATGTACAAGCATCAGATATAACCTCCAATCAGTCACTTCTATACTAGACCCCCCCCCCACATGTACAAGCATCAGATATAACCTCCAAATCAGTCACTTCTATACTAGACCCCCGCACATGTACAAGCATCAGATATAACCTCCAGTCAGTCACCTCTATACATGACCCTCCACACATGTACAAGCATCAGATATAACCTCCAGTCAGTTACTTCTATACTAGACCCCCCCGCACGTGTACAAGCATCAGATATAACCTCCAATCAGTCACTTCTATACTAGACCCACGCACATGTACAAGCATCAGATTTAACCTCCAGTCAGTCACTTCTATACTAGACCCACGCACATGTACAAGCATCAGATATAACCTCCAGTCAGTCACTTCTATACTAGACCCCCCCGCACATGTACAAGCATCAGATATAACCTCCAGTCAGTCACTTCTATACTAGACCCTCCGCACATGTACAAGCATCAGATACAACCTCCAGTCAGTCACTTCTATACTAGACCCACGCACATGTACAAGCATCAGATATAACCTCCAGTCAGTCACTTCTATACTAGACCCTCCCGCACATGTACAAGCATCAGATATAACCTCCAGTCAGTCACTTCTATACTAGACCCTCCCGCACATGTACAAGCATCAGATATAACCTCCAGTCAGTCACTTCTATACTAGACCCCTGGCACATGTACAAGCATCAGATATTACCTCCAGTCAGTCACTTCTATACTAGACCCTCCGCACATGTTTTACTCAAGGACCTTTACAAAAAATGCATACTTCAGGGCTTATAGGCTAAAATAAAACCTGCAGACTGATAATAATAAATGCACAATATGGTCACCCTATTCGTTAAACAGCAATATAACCCAACTGGCATAAAATGTATCTGACGTACAAATGGTTTTAGATAATCTCAATTTGAGAACCAAAAACTGACCACCGTCCAAAAATATAACATATATTAAAATGTGTATTTCTGTATGGTGTCTAACCAATAAATACAAACATTTAGTTCCACAGACCGTGAGTTTCTGGTCCAATAGAAGGACAGTGTGCGCAGTAATTACACTCAGCGGTCAATGGAACTACTGCAGAGATTCAGGTGATAATGTGCAGAAATAACTAGAAATACAATATCTGCAGAGATTAGAGAGGATAACACTTTATTCCAAGCAGGTCAACTCCACTTCTCAGCAGCTGCAGGAAAACACTTTGCACATTGCATTTTGATGCATGATGTTAAAGGCCTGTTTACATATATCAGGGGCAATAAAGTCTAAGCCTGGAGGACAGGGGATTACAGCTCTGCCATATCCTATTCATTCAAATCTCCTTGAGTTGGTTGTTTTGAGAGAGTATGAGAATTTTTTATTTTAAAAACCATATTCCCACACTTGCTCTGATTGGCTGTGCGCGTGCTGATATTTGGGAACTGCTGTGTCTCGTGTGTGAGACACAGCAGTTAGTAAACCCGTGTGTATCTATTAAGATTCACGTCGGGTTTACTTACAAAGACCGGGATATGTTTTGTTTAACCCTTGCTTCCTTGAAGGAAGCAAGGGTTAAACATGTTGGAATGTCCCTTTAAACTCCTGGAGAAAAGAAGAAAAAAAAAAATCTATAATATACCAGTGATTCTCCTAAAATAAAAGTTCTGCACCTAATTTATTAGGTGGAGTTTATTTTAATTGTTAGAATTTAGGATGATAAGCCAGGGATGTCAAAACTATTGCCCTCCAGCTGTTGAAAGATCATATCTCCCATAATGCCCTGCCAGCCTCTTTTCGCTGATATAGTGTTGTGGGACATGTAGGCCATAATCAGCTGGAGGGCTGCAATTTGATACCCCTAGTACCGTATTTGCTCGATTATAAGACGAGGTTTTTTTCCTGAAAACTACCCCTCGTCTTATAATCGAGGTCTTCTTATAATCTGACCTCAAATTGAGGTCAGATTATAAAACATGGATCCAGGTCCCCAGCAGAGCTGCAGGGGACCTGGGTCCCCCTCTCTGACAGCAGGGGAAGTCTGCGCGATGAGCGCAGACTCCCCTGCTGCTGCCCGGCACGACCGCCGGGGCTTCTGTGAAGAAGCCGGGTACTTCCGCTTTCGTCACAGAAGTCCTGGCGAGCGTGCCGGGCGGCAGCAGGGGAGGTCTGCGCTCATCGCGCAGACATTCTCTGCTGCCCCACTAGCCACCAGGGTAAATCGGGCAGCCGGGGGATGTCTGCACGATACATGCAGACATCCTCCATGCTGCCCAACACGGCAGTCTATTATGACGGACCAGCTGTCCGTCATAATAGACTGCCGTGTCGGGCAGCATGGAGGATGTCTGCACGTATCGTGCAGACATCCCCCGGCTGCCCCCACTAGCCACCAGGGATCGACTTCAAGGTGAGGGGGAGGGAGGGGGCAGAGAGACAGGGGGAGGGGGGGCAGAGAGACAGGGGGAGGGAGGGGGGAAGAGACAGAGACAGGGGGAGGGAGGGGGGAAGAGACAGAGACAGGGGGAGGGAGGGGGGCAGAAACAGAGACAGGGGGAGGGAGGGGGGCAGAAACAGAGACAGGGGAAGGAGGGGAGCAGAGACAGAGACAGGGGGAGGGAGGGGGGCAGAGACAGGGGGAGGGAGGGGGGCAGAGAGGAAGGGGGGGAGACAGAGCAACAAGGGAAGGGAGGGGGGAAGAGAGCTACAAGGGGGGGAAGAGACAGTGGGAGGGGGGGGCAGAGAGAAACAAGGGGGGGAGAGACAGAGGAGAGGGGGGAATCAAAGAGAGGGGGAGAGAGACAAAGCTGGGGGCAAGGGAAAGAGAGGCAGAATTGGCACATAAAAGGAAATAAAAACTAATGCATTTTTTTTATATCATTTTTTTATTAAAAAAGCAATTTACATGTGAATATATACAAGTTTAACTTTTTTCCTATAGGGTAGTCTTATATTCAGGCTTTTAGTTTTTTTCCTAAAGGAATATCCAAAGTTTGGGGGGTCGTCTTATAATTAGGGTCGTCTTATAATCGAGCAAATACGGTATATGCAAAAGGAAGGCTGCTTAATTAAAGTACACTTTCTATTGAACGTTGTAGTTGGTACTGATTGATGTGTGACATATTCTAAGAGCCGGTCGGTGAGAGCAGGGTCTGCTCTATTATACATAGCGTTTTTTGTACGTTTTCTTACATCATGTGTGGTTGAGTGGGTTTATAGAGCTTGTATGATAGCAGTCATGCTGTTTACTCCGTGGAAATTCAATTTCAGGTAATTGTAGTCAGTTTATATGCTACTATTACTAGCTCAAATTTAACCTTGCATAATAATACCTTACACATTTTTACTAAATATTTTAGTGTGGGGTTTTTTGACAATTAAGTGGCACTAACCAATTGCTAGAATATATAATTTTGCTAACAAAAGACAAACATCCAGCTTGTAATTTGTGTCTAGTCTTTTCCCTCCCTTTTATTTGGTGAATACTCCAGTGTAGGTTGTGGTCTACCTTGCTATCTGCTTTAGTCTTCTCTTCCCAGAAACAACTCCAACAAACCTACTGCTATGTTGACTCAAATGGTAAATATACAGCAGATAGTGAGCCCTACACTATCTCCTCAGTATCATTAGAAACGAGTGGTGAGGAGAGTCATGTCTGCTGGAGCTTAGATTAGTATAGTATACACAATTACAAACCCTTAGGATGTTTAATGGCTTACGGGTTAGAGCGCTGATGTCCAACTGGTGGCTTGTGTGTCCAAATGTGGCTCTAATGGGTTTTTGTGCAGCCCTCTACCCTGGCTAACAAAAATAACACTCCTCCCTCAAAATAAAAACCTTATGAAACAAAAAAATATATCTAGTCTCTACAACTTACACTTCTGCATTGTTTGTGGCCTTCCACAATAAAGACCTGGAGCAAATCATGGAGTACAGGCCTTGACACTATGAGATATAATAAGTCATACATACATACATACAAACTAGATTTTATTTAGTCAGACCCAGTTCCTTCTATTCCGTTTTTTTGTTTAAACGTTTGAAAAATTTGGCACAGCCTACTAACTAGTCAGTCACATAGTGTAGATTAAAGTAGATTTACACAGATAGGGAAGTTGCGTTACAAAGACGGTTATAATAAAAGTTTATCGACCCTTTAAAACAAAGTCATTATAAATGAAGTTCTGATAAGCTAGTGCATCTCAGAACTGTGAACTCAATCACTGTCCTGTGACAATGAGCTAATAAGTCAGGTTATTACCCATAAAACCCTGCGTAATGTGCCTGTCTCCTAGCCTGGGGAATCAAACCATGTTATTCATATCATCCCTGGGCTCTGCTAATTAAAGCAGTGTTTATGCCGTGAAAGTGTATAATTACACGTTGCTTGGTTAACAACACACACTGCTGTTCAAGCATGCAGATGCCATGTGTAGGTATGCATGTAACACACACGTATCACAAAAAGGTTACATGTAACAACGTAAAGTATGGCAAAGATACAGGTTTGTCAAAAATTGATGTGATGACTATCTCAGGAATAACGACTAATATGTATCCAGAGCCTTCTCCCAATGGGACTCAAGGTGCTTTTTGGCGCATGCTCTAAGAATTAACCAAATCGGCAGCTGAATAGTCGATGGCACTCATGTATCGACCTTGAAAGGATAGAGGGTTGAGTTGCTGAACCTGCTGGGATTCGACCTTGAGATTTGAATAAGGCTCTGTAGGTCGGGACATTTACCAACTGAGCCATCTCACTGGCCAGAATACCTTAATACATTGGGTGGCCGTCAACTCTCCAACAAGGCGCAGGGTTTATATTAGCTTAAACAGGGATCATTTATTAGGGAATTCTTGTTTTACAGTATATTCCAATAGCAAATGTTTTAGGGGTTATTTAGAAAAGTCATTGTTATATGAGAAAGTTCTGATGGTTCCATGGAAGCCAATGACATGCTCATGCAGATTAGACCACTTTTAAAATTGTGCCCCAGAACTACTCTTAATAAATAAATATGCTGCTTGGTGTGCAGTCACGGAGGGGAGTACAGCAATGTTTTAATGTGTAGAAGAGTAATTAGGGGCTAATGCACTAGAACCTATAGGCTCTTCAGCAGGAAAGGGAACACAAAAAAAACCCTCAAGGTTAGCTGTCAATGCTCGAACATTTAACATATAAAAAGCCTACTATAAAAGGTCAGTTCTGAGGGAAAGTAATATTCATGGATCAATTAGCAGGAACATTTCATTGATGTCCATGGTGATTGCTCCAAGAATGTCTCTTACTTATCAATACATACACACACTATGTTTGTGATCACACATATAGAATAAAAACATAGTATTTATGTTATACGCCCATAGGGTTTTGACAGGTATATAGTCAAGTTTTATAAGGAACACCTATTAAGAAGACACAATTTATGTAGGAGAATAGATAACTGAATTCTTATCAAAAAAACTACTGTATTTATTGGACTATAGATTTTTTTTAATGAAACATTTAAAAATATATTTACTTCGGAAGGGAAACAAACATTCAGGATTTCCCCCCAAAAAAACATTTATCATTAATTAATCCGGACTTTGCATGTGCTTTTAAAAAGGGCCACTATAGTCGAAATAATTTTATTGCACAATTACAACGCTGTATACTACACCATGCTGTATGCAGAGCCTACTTTGTGGGGAAGATATCATGTTTCATTGTTGAGAATGCTTTGCAACCACAAATCCCATTATGCATTTACCTGCTCTTAAATACATCATTTAAATGGCTCTGCAATTCCCCTTGTCTCTGGCTGACAGTGCACTAGTAGCAAACCAAGCTATTCTTAAATACTATGCATCAAACAGCTATGTAATATCAGAGACAACAGCATCAATTAATAGTGCCACAATGAAGACAGTAAGGCTGTAGTCATTTGCTATTAAAAAAGAAAAAAGAAAATCTATTAATCTTACAGACAAAGTGTGAAATCATTCTATAACACTCAGTGAAACAGCTTTTTTTAAATAGGAATTCTGTAAACCGCCTGAGGGATCTAAGGCAAAGTACGAAATAGAATAAAAAGGAAACTATTATCTAGTGATAAGAGTTTTAAATTATTTATATTTATGCAAAATAATTTTAAGCCTGATTTAAACAAGCAATTTTTGAGTTACAATTGTATTTTATTTTTTTTACACTATTATTATTATTATTATTATTATTAGAGAACTGCAGATCTTGTCTAAAGCATGTTACACATTTTATCCCATATCTAGGTCAAGCATGAAATGGTCAGGTATTACAAACACATATTTCCATCAGTGGCCTGAAATGAGATAATGGTCAACCCAATATGCTCCCACCTCGGACCCATAATGATGCGGACAGATTCAGGGTTCCCGAATTTCAAGCTACTCGGGTACCCCCGATGTGGCTCCGAATATGTCCACAAATCAGACATCATAGCAGATATCTCCCGACACGAAAGCAGCCCAAAAAGACTTCCATGGGTAGTACTTCGGCCTATTTCAGGAAGATCTCCGCTATTGCGTATGTAGCTGAAGTCCTCCCATAGAAGTCAACAGGAAGGCTTTGGATATAGCAGAAATAGCCAAAGTCCTCCAGGAATAGCCGATGTGCAATAAAATAAGAATCAGTAACAATTAAAGGGACACTAAACTAATTTTTCACTTGTGCGTCTAATATAGAAGCACAAGTGAAAACTTAGTTGTCCCTAGTATGAGGATAAACTGGCGTGTACTTTTGATAGTACACGCCAGTTTATCCTCTGACCGACAGCTGCCATGTTTCCATAGGAAGCAGGCAGCCGTCTGGTCGGCGACTGGCTCTCTCTGCTACCGCCCCCCCTGCTGATTCCGTGAAAAAACATCGGTCTCTCTCTGTGCTAGCAGCAAGAGACCCTCGCATTCGGCTGTCAGAGCAGTGAGAGCCCCCGGTCTGATTGGCTGTGCGTGTGCTGATGTTTGTCAGCACACAACAACCAGGAACTGCTGTGTCTCGCATGTGAGACACAGCAGTAAGTAAACCCGCGTGTATCTTTTAAGATAAACGTCGGGTTTACTTAATTGACCCGGGACATGTATCCTTTAACCATGGGAAGGAAGCCAGGGTTAAACAATGTTTAATGTTCCTTTAAATTTAAATAAATAAAAACTAAATGAACATAAACATTTGACAAATGATTATATTAATGTAAATATACTATTGTATAACATTATAATTGTATATACATATTTATGTGTTTAACATTTGTTTACTTTAATTCTTCTAGACTTTTCCGTTTCATTCTCCGGCTAAAATGTAGAGAATTGAAATTGTCAAATTCCCCCAATGCTACCTGGATTTGGAGTGTGCTTGGGTGTGATCGCTGGACATTGGATAGCCGAAAATCTATGGTTTTGATGGCAAAAATGTCCCAATCTGAATGCCTTTCAAAAAACTCCTCCAAACGGCCTGAACAGCCGGGGTAAGGAGTGGACACATTTTTTTGTCTATTTGTGAAATTTGGCTAAAGTGCCCGACCCGAATCCATTTCAGGTGAGATCGGTGTATGTTGAGCAGACCATATAATATGTGGAATATGCAACTTGTGACAAAATCCACCAAAAAATGTGAATAACAGATCATTTTGGATAACGGATTTTTGGATAAGGGATACTCAACATGGATACAAATTGCTGTATGGTCTATTCACTGTATGCAAAAAAGATCCACCATCTCTGCATAATTTCCTTGGGACAGTCAGAGATCACAGTTTAAATGAATATATAGTCCTGGGGATTTTGATTCGATAGCTGGTTCAGATATAGCTATAACCACCAAGATATACAATTTCAAGGACATGCTCCAAGGTCATGGAAGTGACGTAGTGGATGGGACACAAGTAGGTAAGAGTGTAAACATGATATCTCTGCTTTCATGCAGGTTTGTCTTCTAAGCAGAATAATAATAGACTCAATCAGAATATAAATCAGTAGATAAACAAGTTATTAATTGTGTCAAGTAAGTAAATCAGTGACATGGTCATACAAATTATTTAAGTTGCTGTTTGGAGTTCCTAATTGTCTTTACAGGTGTATGTGGGGATGCTCCTGTGATTCCAGTGTCACCACTCCTCTTGCCTCTCACTCTCTAATGCCTATGGAATCTTGAGTTTCAATCCTGTCCTAACAAAGCCTTTTGTTGGTTGCATACCCACTAGCAAAGCTAGTGTTCGTCCCACCTTATTTTATGGATTATGAGTGAGATTGCCCACAGCTTTAGGGGCATCCGTGCCTACTATGGATTGTGGTGGCGCAAACAATGTCAGAACCAGGAAGTTAGGGATTGGCGCAGGTGTACTTTGGCACACTGACAGTTTGCGACACTTTTCTAGATGTCCCCCCTCTCCCACTGGTTTTAAGTACCGGGTTTTAAGAAGTGATCACCAGTCACAGTAGTACAGAGGTAAAATAAATGGTCCAAGAAGCTTTAGTAGTTGTAAACCACTGAAATATGCTTTAAGAAATGAGCTTCATTGAAATATATTTATGAAAATAAGAAGAGCAAAAATAGATAAGAATATATTCACACACAGGTAGTTTGTGCTAAATAAAACCCTTTGATTATATCTGAGACATGCCATCTTCGGATAAGGATCTACCTATCCCCACTTGAGTCTTTGTCATCAGCTTTCCACTACCTAGAATCCTCTGCAACAAGAGAAGAGTAAACTATTGTGTACGCATGTCTGTAATGCAACAAAACCCTCTTCATTCTTACTGAATGCAGAAAATTCAGTGTTATTACCTACTAAAAAAAAAAAAAACCTTCGCAATTCCTGGGAGAAATCAACAATTTGATACGGCCGTCAAATCTGGAGTTGGAACGATTTACGTCATCATAACATTTCAGACGTACATTCAGCGGTGCAGATCCATGCCTCTTGCCCTCACAGAGAGAGGAGGATTAATGAATTAATCCATCACAGATGTGACCCTCTAATCTTCCAAAGAGATGACAGGGTTTAGGGTTTAGAAGCAGTAAATAAAGGGAATTAAGTCAGCAAAAATGGCTGCTGGCAGAACTGATTGACAGAAAGGAACAAGAGTACTTGCAGTCAGAGAGAAAGAGAGAGAGACAGGAAGTGAGAGAGACAGACATATACAAAGTGTGTGGAGTGATGGCGGCGCATGCTTTAAGTGCACTATGGTTCAGGTCAATACTCCTAAAATAGTCCATGCATGTAAGGCCCTGCAAAATTCCTGGTATAAAAAGATTACAACATGCATTTACAAGGAATATGCAGCAACACCAGCATTTATCACGTGTGTTTCTAAAGGAGCATTGATATTTCGGATTTGCACTTATCATTTTGTACCTTAAGATCCCGGTGTACTATAGGAGTCTTGCACTGGTGGAGACGGGCTACTGCCTCGCATGTGTCACAAAAGATCTGGAGAACTTCATTCTCTGTGAACCCCGTCTGCAGCCGCTGGTTCATCAAGTTTACCACTTGTCCTCCTGCAGAGAAAACAAGACAAATGAACTATACTTGGGCTCTACTGGTTACATCAATAACCCCACCCACCTAGCCTGATAAGCCCTCTTACACTCGTATGCCTGGCACAGATGCAATCATGGTCACATGACCAGGGCACAGTGGTATTAACACAGAGTGAATTTGTATAATGTTTGGGGATAAAGAGGTTGACCACGAGGAACCCAGCTCAATCTTCATTACTAGATACGGAATCCTCTGTAGGACAGTCTTTGTCTACCTTGAGTTTTTGGCTACCTGCTAATCGGAATGGCAGCCATACCTGGCTGGGCAAAAAGAAATGTATTTCTTGGGGATATGCAAAATGAGGTTTGTGCTTTGAGGAAGGCCAGACCTCCACGCACAAAGGTTTGGCTAGATATAACAGTTGCACATGAACAACTTCCAGTTGTGGGGTGAAAACGAGGATAAGACAGTTTGATCTGGGGCCACTGAGGAATGAATGTGTCAATTATCTCTTTGGGAAAATCTCTCTGTCCAAGATAATGGGTAGAATGGATATTCATGGTGGTAAACACTAGTTTGAGAAATAGAGATGAAGCGCAAATAACATGAAACCCAAAGTTCCCAAGTCAAATTCTACAGAACTGTTACAACTAATACGTATTGCACATTGCCTAGCACTCCTGACAAATAGACATAAATTGAATTATGTATATGTAAGTCTATGAACATATACACGCACTAAGCACTCACCTCGACAAAAGTCCATCAGGATCAGAACCTCCCAAACATCCCCACTGCTCACAGAATTAATACTGGAGTCTATGTATCCAACTATGTTCTTGTGTCCAGAGAGATCCCTCTATAGAAAGAGACAGAGAGAGGCCATGAAACATCCTATGCAAGAGGATAGTATAGAGCATGTCCTTATTAAATAACCAAAACAACCGGCTAGAATAGAAATGAAAGGTTAAACCTGTCCTTTGGGTTCTGACATTTTATACTTAGCTTTTTCCTGCCAACATTCATATGATTTGGCATTGTCCCGCACATTTCTCATGGCTATTGTATTAACATTTATAATGCTACAGAGTGCATGTAACTCATTGGCACACAAACAGTTCAGGACCAGATCCAGTGGCCAAAATATATTTTAAACACAAAAAATGTTTTTAAAAGAAACACACACACACACATATACATATATATACATACATATATATATATATATATACATATATATATATATATATATATATATATATATATATATAAATACACACATACATACATACATACATACATACACAAATATATATACATACATATACACACACACACGTAACATTTTGTGCAGACTTATTAGTTAAATGCCAAGTCAATAAAGCATTCTTGCAATCACATGACCAATAAGAACAACACACACATTGTGTGTGACGCGGACAATTTACAAATGAAATGAGGCATGTCTATATCAGCCGGACTGTGGTGACCAGTAGTGAGTTAAGCCTGACCAGTCCACCTCCAGTCTGGACTCGGTAACATGGAGGAGGTAGTTTGGAAGTTGGATTGAGTAAGGTAATAGACACATAGAAACATAGAATGTGTCGGCAGATAAGGACCATTCGGTCCATCTAGTCTGCCCAATTTTCTAAATACTTGTATTAGTCCCCAGTTCCCTATCTTATATCTAGGATAGCGTTGATCTAGTAATTGGCCATGTAGGGCAGAACAAGGCATAGCTTGAACACACATGGTTAGATTGTTTATCTTTAAATACACTGATCAGCTATAACATTATGACCAAATGCCTAATATTGTGTAGGTCCCCTTTTCACTCCAAAACAGCCCTGACCCGTCTTGGCATGGACTCCACTAGACCTCTGAAGATTTGCTGTGGTATCTGGCACCAAGATGTCAGCAGCAGATCCTTTAAGTCCTCTTCGTTGCGAGGGGGGCCTCCATGGATCAGACTTGTTTGTAAAGCACATGCCACAGATGCTCGTTGTGATGTTCCTCAAACCATCCCTGAACCATTTTTGTATTGTGGCAGGGCACACTATCCTGGCCCAATGCCATCAAGGAATACTGTTTCCATAAAAGTGTGTACATGGACTGCAACAATGCTTAGGTAGGTGGTACGTGTCAAAGTAACATCCACAAGAATGGAAGGACCCAAAGTTTCCCAGCAGAAAATTTCCCAAACCATAAAGGTCATAATGTTATGGCTAATCGGTATATGAAACATAGGAGATTTGCTCTCGTCTCCAAAAGTGTCAATTTCCCCGGCTTTTATTTATTTTTATTTTTTCTCTTTTTCCCTTATTTTTTTTCCCTTTTCTTTTTAAAGAACTTAATTAATCAAAATTTCAAATACAAATTCATAGATACATACATAATACTACAATACATATTGCTAAATGCTCACCATCTCAATATATAAACATATACATATGCATAAATATAAATACCCCCCACTCATAGAAAAACTCCATACCTCTATTCCCCTGCTTTTATTAATGCACCCCAAGGACAGAGCAGAACACCAGTTATGGCTGAAGACATAATTGGTCCCTTTCTTTAAGTTATGGTATTTTTTGCTATGTTTGCAAACCCCATAAAAGGTCCCAATTAATATAACCCTATCTCATATTTAATTTTGCCCTTTTAATTCCAAATTTTAACTGCACAGACCCCATTCCTTACCATGATCTGAATTTCTCTCTTGCACACCTGAAGGTCATGCTCGTTATTCACATACATGCGTTTGAGCGCCCGACGCATTCCATTGCTGGTGCGGACAAGGAAAACAAGCGCAAATCCACCTGTGGAAGACATGTTCATTGTTACAAAATTGGACTTGTCACTCATAGCCTTTTCAGTTCACCAATAAATGCTAGAAATCCATCCCATCTGTATACGAGTGAAAGCAGCCATCTTAACTACAAATCACATTGGCTTTAATATTAGTTTTCACCCACTTTTGCGGAAGTTGCTCTTACAGTGCCCTCATGATATCAATGAATTATGCCATTTTGCCCAACATAACACTGAAGTCTTCTGTGCATAAAGCAGTTTAACTAAATATCTGTAAAGCAATACAAGCCAACTTGTAGTTCTCCTGTTCCTGCTAAACAACAATTCCCATGATGCTACGGGGTAGCTATATATAATGTTGGGGGCTCCCCAATTCCCCCAAATTAGAACTACAGAACCGGGGGCTGTCTAAATGGTCCGTTCACCCCCCCCCCCCCAACGCCCCAAAAATATACTGTGACCATGGGCTGACAAAATGCCCCCCAAACCATCAATTATAAAATGAATGGCTCCCTTGGGCCTCGCGATAATGCCCCCTGGCCCATGAAATATAAGCAAATGCATGTACCCCTTGAAATGGGGGTATTTAGGAATAACGAGCAATAAGAAAATGTTAACTTTTGCAGACCAGCATTGAATCTAGGCCAATATATTTTGTTCAGTCCCTATGTCCCTAACAAGAGTCATTACAGTGTTCTATATTGGAATTAACACAGTGGCATGCATGGAAGACCTGAGATATAACGTAAAATATCTGTATTTTCCTATAAAACTTAGAGCCACAAAGCTGCAAGGCTGCAAGGTACAGCTGAGAAATGATGGGCGTAGGGGGATCTAGATATTGGCTACATAAGAAATAAGTTAATTTGTGGAACAGCCGCTCCAATGGATCAGTGAGTGAACACTGTTTTTGAATCAAAACCTGTTTCTTATGACAGGGTCAATATAAAAAATAAAAAAAAACGAAAAACTTGTTCCGCCCACACAACATTTAAATGGTCTGTAGGTAACTGAAGGGCGGCTCTTCTACGAGAGTTTCTTTAAAGTAGAATATCAGATACAAATTCTAAAAGGTCTCATCTTTGGTCCGAGGCTTATTAGCCGTTTTAAAACTACAACCCTTTTAATCCTCAGCCACTTCATTGTTAGTAGTTCCCCCAAATGGCCAGGCTGTCTTTTAGGCTATGTCCTGGGCATGCCGTAATTATTTAAAAGTTCTCAGGCCACGATTCTCAATATGACTAGTAGTTAACTCCAAAGGAACTGCAGATGATGGGAACTAGAGTGATCACCACGGTTGTGGAACTATATTATACATCTCAGACCGGTCATATCTCGGCCTAGATTGTTGGATTGCATTAGAGTCTGCAAGAGTTTGTAACAGGATGACAATATTTTCTTTCCCACCTGGGGGCCCATTCTATTATTATAAGGGAGGCAGGAAGTGGTTGGGACTGTTTATCTTCGCTTCTTTCCAAGTTATTTTTATAATCCATCTTTTGATGAAAGTTGTGCACACGATCATTACTCCAACAGCAATTGATTTTTTGTGTTTTAATATAACCGTCTAATATGTCTATTATTTGCAACACAACCACAGAAGCAAAAAAACTAGACCTTTGGATTTAAAATCAGCAGACCGAGAGACCTTGAATAATTATAAAGGAGCATTTATGCTGAGGAAACATAGATTTTTATTTTTAAAACAAATTTAAGGTCACAACAAAAGACAATGGTTAAAAAAATAAAAAACATATTATATGTGTATGTATAAAATGTAACCTTTGCTACTACTCCTGACTCATTTCCCCATTTATAGCAGTAATACTCCATGAGGTTAATGAATGTCCTTCATTCCACAGCATGTAACCAGTGTCACTAGAATCTGTGTCAACACATTATATAGGGCAAAAGTAAACAGCATGAGTAACAAGCAGATTTCCGTAACCAGGGCCCCTACAATTATGGGTTATGCTACCTCTGCACAGAAAGATGACATCACTAGACACGAGGCCAGTATAAATAGTGATGCACGACCTGTTCTGTGACTAGATGAATCCAGGCGGGAATGAATGACAGGGGTAGCATCTTTAGGCAGGCAGCATGCCAAGCAATAAACCAGGCTGGTTAATCAAACACTGAAACATCCAATCTGGCATCAGCTCAGCAAGTCTGACAACAGTCTCTATGGCTTTAAAAACCTGATGTTAGAGGGAAAAAATGATTTGTGTCCATTTTCGAAGAAAAGATGTCAGACATGACACAAGAAGACATACACAATAATGGAATGTTTGCAAAAGCAAGGAATACAGATAATTCAATCTAAAATAGAAAAGAAAAAAAAAACAATATGACTGTCTGGATTCCGACATGTCTCAAGCTCCTCTCTTCAAAATTCATTATATAATTTATCACATACAAATATACCAATGTCATGTACAGTTTTAATTTGCCCTGGCCCCTAAAAACAACCAGTCTGGCTCCTAAATTGGTCTGCCTGTCTCCTAAATCTGACTCATTTGTTATTCCAAGGAGCTGACATTTGCAGTCCATCCTCCCGATATGGGCAGTAGTCATGGTTCAAACAGTAACATATGAAAATCAAAGTAATACACACTGTCACTAAATATTGGACATTACATCACACCATATAATAAGGTGAGGTTTTAACATAAAGAGATATCCAAACCTGTGATGCTTCATGGCATTTTCATTCGCACAATTCCTCAATAAAAATAAGATGGCAGAAACACAACATCCAGTAATATCAAATTATATAATACAAATTATGTGTACATACTTGGAGCTTTAAGCAAAGCAAGATGATCCAGAGGGCGGAGGGTGACACCAACGGTTTTAAAACATAATGTATTGTATTCTCTTCATAATAACTGTATATCCTACTGCTATTCTTAAATGCATATGTGACATCTGTTCAAAAGCCATTATATACAGAGTTACAGCCCGAGGAACAAACAGTAAATACAAAAGCTAGTAAACACATTTAAATGGCTAGTTTGGTTTCAGTGGACTGCAGCTATGTGAGGGACACTAGGATAATATGTATATTTTTGTAAAGCTGTCAGGAAATGGCTGAGCAAACATAGCTTGGGCTGACTCCACAGTACAGTTGATTCCAGATGATTAAATACAGAGCGAAGATATGAACAGCCACACCCCAACACACGGTATAAATCAGCAGAAGAAAGATTGCCCAGGACACACTGCTTTTTAGAAAGATACCAACATTTCAAATAAACAATATCTGTCCTGATGAAGTTCTTTTCTGTTCTAGGCTTTGCAGGCCCCAACAAGACAAAAATGGCAGACCTATGAGACATACAAAACCAAGCTAATCCTATTATTATTATTATTATTATAGGAAGCTTCAATTTGGCACCCTTAGAATTACAAATAAAAGAAATACAACAGGGTGAAACCCAGCTCCAGTGATATTCTTACTAGTTGTGTCACAGTGGTACTGCCTTTGGTCATAAGCCTGTTACAAATCATTATTTGCTAGGTGAAACCACGTATTAAACTTCCGGATTTACTTTCCCTCATTGCGATCTGCAGTGTCAGGTTGCTAGGCCCAAGAGACATTATCGGACATGAGCTACATTAGAACCTAGACTAAAATGACCAAAAAGGTGCCAGTATGTGGTCACTGTATCTTTAAATAAAAGATGTGCAATATGGAAACTATTATAAAACTGGTGATTGTTCTCATTTTATTATGCATAAGGGATTTTAATATTATTTCAGCTCATACGACATGTGAACAGCAGCTATTTTGTTCGTAAACAAAAGCAAAAATTAGCAAAAGTACAAAAGTTATAAAAATAGCAAACTCCCAACGGTGTTGCACATTAACATATGCACTGGGGAAATGAATTATTTTACACTTGTATGATTTTTTGGAATATTAAAACATTTGTTCTCCAGCATTATTAACAGCAACCTCAGTTGTTTAAGTGGGTGTCCATGCTGACTCGCAATGAGTATTAGCTTCACAAGTAGGAGTCCATTTATTGGGTGTACCTTTTGAAGTAAGCCGTGATGTTTCAACTACATTATGTCTATCTGTCCTTTACACCATGGAATTACCGAGCAAGCAAGACCACAAGTTATCTCTTAAAGCAGGGGGCACATAATCAGAAATGCATGTGTGTGTTTCAGCCGCATTCATTTATTTATTTACATTAATGGTGAAAATAATACAAAAGCAGTATAAAATAAGTTTAAATTAACTTTATTCAAACAAAAGTATACATTTAGAGCAGGGCTCAACAAACCCCAGGCGCCAGGTCGCCATGGCGACCAGGAATTTAGACCTGGCGCCTGGGTGCTGTCAGCCTCATGGTCCCCTTGCCGCTGCCATCATATTTTTTAAAAACAATTCTGAGCGCGAGGGGGTAAAGTCTGTGTGGATGACACAGACTGCAAGCTCCGCCCCCTCGCGCAACGCGTGTCTGAATGCCGGGTGTCGTCACGTGACATCCTGGCACTCAGCAGGCCGACCAACGAAGATCAGCTGCAGCACGAATGTCCCCCTCCCCTGCAGTGAGGAAAAGCAGCAGGGAGGGGGGGCACATCAAGAAGAAACCAAAAAAAGACTGTGAGGTGGGTGTGTGTTTGTATATTTGTGTGTATGTAAAGTAGGTGTGTGTAAGGTGTTTGTATATATGTGTATATGTAAAGTAGGTGTGTGTAAGGTGTTTGTATATATGTGTATATGTAAAGTAGGTGTGTATGAGGTGTTTGTATATATGTGTATATGTAGAGTAGGTGTGTGTAAGGTGTTTGTATATATGTGTATATGTAAAGTAGGTGTGTATGAGGTGTTTGTATATATGTGTATATGTAAAGTAGGTGTGTATGAGGTGTTTGGACATATGTGTATATGTAAAGTAGGTGTGTGTGAGGTGTTTGGATATATGTGTATATGTAAAGTAGGTGTGTGTGAGGTGTTTGGATATATGTGTATATGGAAAGTAGGTGTGTGTGAGGTGTTTAGATATATTTGTGTATATGTAAAGTAGGTGTGTGTGAGGTGTTTAGATATATATGTGTATATGTAAAGTAGGTGTGTGTGAGGTGTTTGTATATATGTGTATATGTAAAGTAGGTGTGTGTGAGGTGTTTGGATATATGTGTATATGTAAAGGAGGTGTGTTTGGATATATGTGAAGTAGGCGTGTGTGTTTATGAATTGCGTTTTATGTTTGCGTGATTGTCTGGCTCCTAAAAAAAAATTCTGGTTCCTAAAATCAAATTAAATTTGACAAGCCCTGATTTAGAGGGATAATGAGAATATGGGGAATTAAGTCAGGTGGGCCGCACCTTGCTGTCAAATAGGTTGCATTTGCCCCATGGGCCATACGTTGAAGGCCACTGTTTTAAGGGTATTCAGTATGTTGCCAGAGGATTAACCCTTCCTGATCACTTTAGTGGATAACACTATTGAAAGTCATTTAATGTTTTATACATTGCCCACAAGAGGAGCGTGGTGGGCGTCCATAGTTACCATTTTTCCATGAAGAAGACACATCTTTTCTACCTATGGAATTTATGTCTAACCTTGGCATTGCAAATCTTTGGGAACTACATAACCCATGATGCTCAATCAGACTTAAAACCGACTAAGCATCATGGGATGCAGTTCCACACTGGACTAGTCCTGAAAAGGATCCTATTTCCATATGGATTATACTGCTCATTTAGCATGATTCTAAAGAGCTGTGATGCTAAATAACCAGGTCATGCTAACATGTCAGAGACAATGCCATGGAAAGTAATTTGTCTTTTCATTTAATCTGTGTATAGTTTTAAAACTACATTTTTATTTGTCAGGTTATTGCAAGGAATCCCTCCATTTGTCTCCAGTTTGGAATCACCCAGGGGATTGCTCATTTGTCAACAATTTTGCATTTCATGAATGAAACTACCAATAATTTGTGGTTAAGCAACAGCTGGAAGGCCACACAAGGCTTTGCCTCCCATATTGTCCTCTGATGCATGTAAAAGGAAGAGCAATCTCTCTCCCACACACTACATCCCCCACCCAAATTAACAAAAAACCCTCACTTTAATCACACAAATCATTTCCTCTCAAACATTCAGTGCTAAACTAAAATCCACTACCCTGAATATTATATATTTAAAAAGAAAAAAAATGCAGGGAAGATAACATGGCAAAAATTCAGCACTTCAACTGAAGTCTTCTTTACAAATTTCCTCTAAACAGAATCAGAGGCCTATTAAAATAGACCCAACAAGATTATATCGTACTACAGAATACTGGGCCGTTTATTAAATGGGTTTTCCCTCTACCTCATAAACATAGGTTATCTTGCCTTTATACACACAAAATAACATAATCATAGGTGATAACTACAGTGCCTTGCAAAAGTATTCACCGGTTTGCGCTTGTGAACAGCAATCATTAAGTCTGACCACAGATTTTCTATTGGATTGAGGTCTGGGCTTTGATTAGGCCATTCCAACACATTTACATGTTTCCCCTTAAACCACTCAAGTGTTGCTTTAGCAGTGTGTTTATGGTCATTATCCTGCTGGAAGGTGAACCTCCGTCCTAGCCTCAAATCATGCACAGAGTGGTACAGGTTTTGCTCAAGAATATCCCTGTATTTAGCACCATCCATCTTTCCCTCAACTCTGACCAATTTCCCAGTCCCGGCTCCCCACAGCATGATGCTGCCACCACCATGTTCCACTGTGGTGATGGTGTTCTTTGGGTGATGGGATGTGTTGGGTTTGCGCCAGACATAACGCTTTCTTTGATGGCCGAAAAGTTCAATTTCAGTCTCATCAGACCAGAGCACCTTCCTCCATACATTTTGGGAGTCTCCCACATGCCTTTTCGCAAACTCAAAATGTGCCATTTTGTTTTTTGCTGAAGGTAATGGCTTTCTTCTGGCCACTCTGCCATAAAGCCCAACTCTATGGAGCGTACGGCTTATTGTCGTCCTATGTACAGATACTCCAGTCTATGCTGTGTAACTCTGCAGCTCCTCCAAGGTTACCTTAGGTCTCTGTGCGGCCTCTCTGATTAATGCCCTCCTTGCCCGGTCCGTGAGTTTTGGTCGGCGGCCGTCTCTTGGCAGGTTTGCTGTTGTGCCATGTTCTTTCCATTTGATTATGATAGATTTGATGGTGCTCCTGGGGATCATCAAAGATTTGGATTTTTTTTTTTATAACCTAACCATGACTTGTACTTCTCAACTACATTGTCCCTTACTTGTTTGGAGAGTTCCTTGGTCTTCATGGCAGTGTTTGGTTAGTGGTGCTTCTTGCTTAGGTGTTGCAGCCTCTAGGGCCTTTCAAAAAAGGTGTGTATATGTAATGACAGATCATGTGACACTTAGATTGCACACAGGTGGACATCATTTCACTAATTATGTGACTTCTGAAGGTAATTGGTTGCACCAGAGCTTTTTATGGGCTTCATAACAAAGGGGGTGAATACATACGCACATGACAATTTTCTGTTTTCTATTTCTAAAAATTAGTTTTATGTATACATTTTTCTCATTTCACTTAACCAACTTAGACTATTGTGCTTATGAAGTGCAACTTGTTTCCTGGAAGTCTGTGAGTGAGACATTAGAGGGGAGACAGTGTCCCCCCTCAACCACAGATTTTGTTTTGCACATATTTTCTCACAGAAACCATCTTTCACCTAATAAGGTGTATACATTTGCATATGCACTGTTTTTTTCACCTTACAGTTTGTTTAAGCGCACTTTAGCTATTTTTTCACTTTATGCCTATGTTATTGTGTGTGGTTTAGGGGCACATTGCCTCAGTGCTGCTATAACTAAGATTAGAGCGCTGGGTATACGTTTCTATTTAGACTATTGTGTTCTGATCCATCACATAAAATTCAGATTAATAAAACATTGAACTTAAGGCTGTAATGTAACAAAATAGGTAAAAAGTCAAAGGAGACAAGTACTTTTGCAATGTATCACATGGACATTTGGGGTTTTGTTTCATTGTGTGGTATCTGTGGCTCATGGGGGGGGGGGGGGGCACACTGTAAAGCTGTGTGGTCTATGTTAAATATATGTGTGAAGTGAACAGGTTACTAGGTGGGAAAATCTATAAATGAGAGGTCTGAAAACCACAATTCAAAAGGTTTTAGAGATGATGTAGATAAATTTGTGACAAGGAACATTAATGTGAACACAACTGTAAACAAAAGTAAATGTGGCCAGTCGTTAAAATTGTGACATCCTGTGTTTATGTATGTATTCTGGGTATAAAGTAGTTCAACATAAAAAGACACTTTTATATAAACGCAAAAGTAATGTATCTGAAACAATGCTATTGACTAGAAGGAAAGAAGTAACTAACTTACTAACCAAGCATACTTACAAATTAAATAAATGTAGCAAATGAACAAACATTGCTGCCAGGCTTGGTATGTAAAAAATAAACTATATAAAAACAACCAGGCTGCTACCCATCTATAGTTATTAATGTCTAAAGCAGAATTTCAGGAAGTACAGTATCTGCTATAAGGTCGTAACCAAACTAATCTCCCACTAGCTGGAGATTTGTTTGTTTTAGTTAGTCTTAGACCTTTTCTATAAACACATATAAATATGAACATTGTAAGAGGGTCAGTGCAGCTGAACTGGAAATTCTTTGGTTGAGCATATGCCCCATCAGTGTCTCCCTACTTTTTTTTGTGTGAGGTCACTAGTGACATCATTTGCACCTTGCACATGTGAAGTGTGCTGCACCAAGTGTTTCTATGGGAGATATGCAAAGCCCACATTTAAAAAAGCTTAAACAGTATTTAACAATTAGCTTATTTTAAATATAAATGCTTTACAAATGAAGCACCTCTTTGCTTGTTGCAGTCTGTCAACACAGCACTCATATTAAGAAGGAATTGCCATTTTTAAATAAATAGTTATCTTTTAAGATGATATAGTGGGAAGACCAATTCCGAGGAGAATATGTTTGTAAAAGTTAAATTTTCAACTTACGTACAGCAAAAAAACAAACCAAATACATGCACAAATATTTTTAAAGTGACCGTTTTAATATGCATTGATGTTTACAGGTTTTTTTTTTAAACTAATGTGATTCTTTAACCTCCTGCCAATCTCCCGATTATAGGTCTATACAGCCATTTAGATTTAGTGGTATAATCATTAGTTAGTTCTTTTGTGCCAAATTACAACAATATCCACTTATAAGGCCTATTTCCTTGAACCCAACTGAGGTCATGAGAACCTCTTGACTGATGTAAATTAGTACTACAATTGACTAGAAGTGTTTGTTTAAATGCTTTAACCTCCCGCTGGAGATAACCGTTTTCTGTCTTTTTCTGCTCAGATTTTGCACTTGTGATACAATAACTAGGCCTAAATCCATCACTACCATTATTGCCACGGAAACGTTGAAGGCTGTATCCCAGGCATGACAGAGGCCTAGCACTGGAAAATTATTTTAGAGCCTGAATTGTTGGGAAAAGCAAGAAACAGAAATGTGGTACAAACAGTATATGTAACCACAAACTATACAACAAAAAGAAAGGGAATGAGACAATAAATGGAACACATTAGCGAAAGCTCCTTTTGTCATCAACAAAGTGAAGGAAGCATTTGTATAATATATTCACAGTAGAACATTGGTTAGACAGGTTTGTAACTGATTAGCTGGAGCAAATATCACCAGATCAGGGAAGGCCTTTAACAGTATGTTTTACTGCAGCCTTGACCTACTTGGTGAGTAGGAAGGGCATGCCTAGAGCCATCAGGAAAGGAGAAGTTTTGTCCTAAGACTGATATGCTACAATACTCAGGGAAAGCAAAGCTCTAATAAAATGGCATATGCCTCACATCTGTATATATATATATATATATATATATATATATATATATATATATATATATATATTATACAAAAATATATGTCTAAGAGTTTTTAAGACCACTGCAGGCAGGTTGTATCTTGATTCTATGAGGTCAGCACTCCCCAAACCCAATCTTTAAAAATGTAATTTTTAAAAAAATTGCCTTAATATTAGCATAGGTGGAAAAAATCTGTGTATACAGAATAGTCTAAGCTGCACCAAGCCACTCCAGCGGTGAACAGGGTTAATAAGGCCTAGGTACGACAACATGGGCACTGTGATTGTGCTGTATTCCAGAGCAGCATGTCAGAATGAGGCAGGAAAGGCCGGGTGTCCCATGGGCATTTAATAATGAAGCTTTGTAGACCAGCGTCAGCCAAGGAAAACTGCTGAGCCAGCAATGCATAGCACGATAAAAAAAGAGGGAGTGAGAGGAAAATAAAAGAGAAAGACTGGAAATTGAGAAGAGGTGATGATGGGGGGGGGGGGGGGGGGGGGGGGGGAGAACGAGAATTAAAAAGAGGAAGCAGAAAGTGAGGAGAAGAGGATGGGTGAATAAGAGGCTTAGAGATGCAGACAAAAAAAAAAAATGAGCAGAGGAGATGAAGAGAGCGCCAGAGCAGTGGGAGAATGAATAATAAACACACACAGCTCCTATTTACTCTAAGGCAGTTATCCCCTTGTTGAAAGGATTGTAAGCTCCATTCAGCTCAGTTAGGCCTGATAACTCCACACTGCATCAAGCATTAACCTGCTCACTGTGTTATCCTTGCTTAACAATCTAGCATTTATAATCATGAATGAACAGGTTTTTTTTTCCCCTGAAAGGAAAAAAAAAATAGCAGGTTAACAGAAGGACTTTGGAATAGAGCAAGGATTGAAATAAGAAGGGTAGAAAAGCAGGCCTGTCTTCTCCTCTGCATATATCAAGGCCCCTAATGCAATCTGAATTCACCCAAGTTGGCATTTCATTTCCAAGATAAATACTCCCCTATGTCACGTTCATGCACATCAAATTAAATACTGGAGCACAAACCACATTCACTTTAGGTCGGTAAATATTCCATGCTATGAAAAATAGAATTTGACAGCAAACAAGCAGGTTTCTGTCCACCAAACACTACATTCATTGCCACCCGCATGTGGGTAAGAACAGCATTCCTTGAAGTTGAAAGGCAAGCTAGGTCAGTTTGGAGATCACTGCTTGTCTTTACTGATTACTCATTCACACACATCTTATATATGTATAAACATTACATAGGTCAAGGGAAAACAGAAATAAAACTACAATAGAATGGCAAGGGAATAAGGGAGAGATTACCTAAATAAGTCTTAAAGGCCAGTGTCACATTGTCCAGATTTTTGACCTCAGAAAGGCACCGTACACTTTGTAGAAACTACCACCCAACATTCTGGGCAAGGAATTAATTTATAATTGTGCAATAATGTGTGGTATGTATCTCACTGTTCCAAATAAAGAATGGCCTCAGAATGAATACATACCAAAGTTAAATTAAAATGTTTGACGTTGCACATTTCAACTCGCCCTGAAGAGTTAATAAAGTACAAGGTTAAGCAAGCAGCTTACAATGACTATGGAGGTGGGCACATGTGCATTATTACCTGCACTATAGCCATGCAACCAGGATGCAGCACATGGCAAGTATAAACCCAAAAAAATTACAATCTACACTTTTATAAGTCCAATATAAAGATTAACAAAAATTGCTATGCCAAATTATTCTGCCTTTTTTTTTTTTACATGATGTGGTTTGGCATTTGAGAATGGAACCTATGGGGACAGCAAAAGAACATACTACTTGACAGAAGGAATCTTATTTGAATAGAACTGTCTTCTTGGAGAAATGGTTATAGCAATTACGCCAGAGGAAGAATTCATGAGGCCAGTTCTAACCTGCCATCACTTTTTGGGTGATTGGCTCTAACCAGGCCTAAAATCTTGGTTACTTTGCAAACTTATATTAGCTACAAATTCCACAAATAATCCATAAATATGTACAGGTTAACCTTTACAAAATAGGATCTATTGGATCAGGTACGACAAACAAAATGAATACAGTGTTACAATATTTCATGAATGATGTTGTGTTCATCTTTCCATTATTAAAAATGTGTGATCCCGAATCAAAGACCACAACATTCTTTAGCAAAGAGGTGTAAATTGTTACACTACATAAGGCCATAACAATGTTTTTTTTGTTGTTCTTTTGCACAGGTGGCACATGAGAATCAATATCTCTCCCCTGCACCATCAGGGTTAGTTTAATTATACATGCAATATCTTGGCCTGTTTGTATATATAGTTTCACTAAACCTGGTCCACAGGGTTTTTGCCACAAATAGATAGTGGGCCTTTAACACAGGGAGCTATGGCCAGAGGTCAGAAATCTCTAGGCAGCTCCACAGCTCAAAGATCCTTCTTTGAAGTTTGTGCTAATATTGTATGATAACCGTAATGGTGGGGCCTGGGATGCAAGTTGATAAAATTATTATTGCAAAATACAGTGGCATAGGTGTGTGAATACATCCTTATATGCATAAATGTATGGTATATTTAGATTTAATTAGTATGTACATAAAGAATCAAAATATCTTAACTCTTTGTCATGGAAAATGTATACTGCTGGGCTGATTGAGATGCATCACTGCACTCTATGATGAAGTTATAATTTCCAACTACTTAAAGGGGCTGTAGCGGTTGTAGTGGAGAAAATAAATTAAAGTGTAGGTATTTATAATTAAACCCTTAGCAGTTTTCACCAATACTGGTCTGTTATAACATGTTAAATTATTAAATAATAAGGAAAATTCCTTATGGTGCCTGTCTGTCTAATTTGACCATCTATATGCTGTACAATGATAGGATTAAAAAAGCTAAATAAATTAAAAGATGCTTGAAAATATTACCTTCTGCCAAGACTTCGTCCACGGTGACCTGGTGCCTTCCGATATTAAAAACCCGTCCAATGTAACCGGTGCCCAAACCACTGGAAGATCCACTACCGACTCCTGATCCGGATCCCCCCAACTCACGCCGGGAGTCAAAAAACTTCTTCATGGTATTTACTCCCAAATGACTCCTGCAAGCAAAAGGATGCTCCCCACACGATTAGGTGAACAATTTCATTCAACTGCCTCACACCCTAAAATTAGTGATCTAAAAGCAAATGACAGAAAAAGAAAAGAAAAAACCTAAATAAAAATTAGGGAGGTATTCTTCACAGAAACTGCTGCAGGAGATATAAGAGTTAGATAGCTGCATATATATGTATTTAGAATACAGGGTGGGAGCCCTATGTGGACAAATTATGCCTGGTTAGCATTTCAACACTACAACTGAGATGGAGCCAGGGTGAAATTTGCAATAATCCATTAAATATTATATATATGGCTACGGAGAGTGCTCCCCAGATCCATGCATCACAGGCATAAAATGCATCAACCCTATAGAAGCTTTAGAGCAATTAGATCCATGAAGAATTAGATTGCATATTGTGTATGGGAACAGCACAGCAGCTGATAACTGGGTCTTAACCAGGAAATGATCCTTAACAGGAAATGACTTGGATTTTCAAAAATCCTGCCCCTTTCCACCCCTCTTCATTCCGCTGACCAGAGATTAGGTGGGCAAAAATGATAGCTAGCCATCTAGCATGGCCCCAACCCACTGCAAATCGCCGGCTCTGACATATCAATGACTGTAAAGGCAGGAACTACAGCAACAGACATGGAGGAAGGGGGGGGGGGTGGGATAGAGAGGGAAAGACTTACAGCGACTCTGATGTGACCCGCCTCGCGTTGCATGCTGGGAGTTGTATTTTTCTGGGAGGCAAGGTTTATGAGGCTTGACGAATACAGAAACTACAACTCCCGTGGGACTTCAGGCAGTGGTTAAGCCATATGCCTGTCCTTCTGTAGCTACAATGTAGCAGTGTGTGGGTAATTATTCGAGTCCCATGGAGCTGACCTACATCATTGATGGCTAACATTTGGCATCACAGCTGTTGAGGACTACTTGTCCCATGATGCCGTCACTTGCATCATGGGAAATGCAGTCCACAACGCCTGGAGGTGAAAGGCTAGCTACCACTCACTTACATATTGTATTATATATTAATGTATTAGCACAGACCGTTACAAATTGCAAATGCTGGATAGATAACATGCAAAATAAAGAGAAGTACTGACAGAAAATGAGAACATGCATTGCTTTCTTTATCAATGAAATACGTCATATTTAAATACACTTTAAATGTTAATATATTGACTTTGCACCCCAAATAGAGTTTACAATGTGATAATAGAAAATTACAGCGACTTATGCATTCTGTTAGCAGAATTCAAGCAAAAATCTGCTTTAATTTGTTGCTGTCTACTGGCTAATGTTGTATTATGTTAATAGTATTTCATTTGCATATGGTGTCGCAGGGTGATGTCATAAATAGGAGACATATTTCATCTTAAAAGGACAAATCCACCTAGCTTATTGTATATGTGTTGTGCATGTTTCTAATACCTGTGACTTTCACTTTTATTACCAATTTACACTTCCGTTTTTTATTTCTCCTAGGCCTTGAAACTTAGCAACATGCAATAAGGAACACTTAGGGAGATAGACAGGGCTGTTGCAATAGTTATAATGTTTTATTTCCTTTGGTTACCTGTAGATTGGTCTGTAGTCATTATTCTACTCAATGCAGCCCTGGAGTATACATTTTTCATAGGTGTCCCTGGATAAAAGAGCTAAGTGGGCATCCAGCCATGAATACCTTTGCATAATGTATACTCCAGGGCTGCGTTAGGTAGACCTAATACTGCAGATCAATCTACATAAATTGCATTTATTGAGGAATAAGCCGATGGAATTTCCCTATAAGATATACTGGACAGTGGGTCCAGTCCACACATGGGGTTATAGTCTAAATAGTGTATGGGCTTTAGTTACACAGGAGCTTAAGATAAACCTAAATGGGGAAATCATTACAAAGTGGGGCAATGTTGGAGAGTGAAATTTTATTTTTTTCCATAGAAATATATTCATCTATGTTTTTCATGTCATTTTTCTCTACCCTGACCCCACTCCCTCTGACATGTCACATGTCGGAGACTGTCGGCCATCTCTACCTGGATGTCGGATCGATACCTAAAACTTAATCTTTCTGAAATGGAGCTGATAATCTTCCCTCTCCCAAGCTCTGTCCCTGTACCTGACTTCGCTGTTACCGTCGAAAATGCTAAAAATGTACCTGCTGATTGAACCCGTTATCTTGGGGTTGTCTTTGACTCAGCTCTCTCCTTCCTCCCCCATGTTCAGTCCATGACCAAATTCTATTGTTTGCACCTAAGGAACACTCTGCGCATTCTTTTGTCAGTGAAGAAAAAGCTGCCAAAATCTTAGTGCACTTGCTTGTTATCTAATATTTCTCTTGTCTTCCTCTGGTTCATCTTTCTCCCCTGCAATCTATTGAAAATAAGGCTTCCAGGCAGTGGAGGAACTATCATTGGTGCAGGGGTCGCACCTGCGACCGGGCCCGTCACTTCAGGTGGCCCGGCTGTCCTGTTGACCACTACAAAAAAAAAAAAGTGTGGGTAAACGGGGCAGCTGCCCAGGGATCACTCATTCTTGGGGCCCAAAGCAGCTGTCCCATGGGCCCCCGCTGCCCATGTGACTGTCCCACACGGAGACAGCCACGATCGGGCAGCAGTAGTCAGTCCACGTCCACTGGATTCGGACCCGGCTTTTAGTCACAGCCGCCAAAAATGATGGCGTCATATCCGGTGGCTGTATTTAGCGTGCACGAAACACTTCGAAGGAGACGGCCGACTATGAAATTAATGGCAAAATTATACTGGCAAATGAATGGAAAAATAACACTGGCAAATGAAAGGCAAAATAAGACTGGCAAATAAATGGTGAAAAAAAATACTGGCAAATGAAGGGCAAAATATGAAAGGCAAAATATGACTGGCAAATGAAAGGCAAAATATGACTGGCAAATTATGAAAGGCAAAATATGACTGGCAAATGAAAGGCAAAATATGACTGGCAAATGAATGGTAAAAGAATACTGGCAAATGAAGGACAAAAAAATACTGGCAAATTAAGGGCAAAAAAATACTGGTAAATGAAGGGCAAACAAATACTGGCAAATTAAGGACAAAATCAAACTGGAAAATGAATGGTAAAATGATACTGGCAAATGAATGGCAAAATATGACTAGCAAATGAATGGTAAAATAATACTGTCAATTGAATGGGAAAATCAAACTGGCAAATGAATGGTAAAATAATACTGGCAAATGAAGGGCAAAATAATACTGGCAAATGAATGGTAAAAATATTACTGGCAAATGAAGGGCAAAATCAAACTGGCAAATGAAGGGCAAAATAATACTGGCAAATAAAAGGTAAAATAATACTGGCAAAATAACATTGGCAAACAAAGGGGAAAATATGACTGGCAAATGAATGGTAAAATAATATTGGCAAAGGATGGGCAAAATAACACTAGAAAATGAAGGGGCAAAATAATGCTGGCAAATGAAGGGCAAAATCAAACTGGCAAATGAATAGTAAAATATGACTGGAAAATTAATGGTAAAATATGAAGAGCAAAATAACACTGGCATATGAAGGGCAAAATAACTGGCAAATGAGGGGCAAAATAATACTTGCAAATGAATGGCAAAATAACACTGGCAAATGAATGGTAAAATAATACTGGCAAATGAATGGCAAAATATGACTGGCAAATGAATGGTAAAATAATACTGGCATATTAATGGTAAAATTACCATCCTGGGGGAGGAGGGTGGTGGTGTATTAATGGACAAACTGTCTGTGGCATATTAATGGATAAGTTGTCTGGCCTATTAATGGGCAAATTGTCTGTGGCATATTAATGGGCAGGCTAATAGTGGCATATTAATGGGAAATTGGCTATGGCATATTGGCAGTCTGGCTGTGGTATATTTATGGGCAGGTTAATAGTGGCATATTAATGGGAAAATTGGCTGTGACATATTGGCAATCTGGCTGTGTCATATTAATGTGCAGGCTTATTAATAGGCATATTAATAGGGAAAAAGGCTGTGGTATATTAATGGGCAGGCTATTCGTGGCATAATGGGAAAATTGGCTGTGGCATATTAATGGGCAAATTGGCTGTAGCCAAAATGATACTGTGGCATGTTCTGTGGGGCAAAATAACATGTACAATGGGGGAAAGTGACACCTTGGTATGTTCTGGAAGGCAAATTGACAGTGTCATGCCAAATCATATCGGTGCAATCAGGACCGACCTTAAGTGTTCCGGCATCCTGTGCGGGCCTCCCCCGTGGTGCCCCCCGTCTCTTTCACCCCCCCCCCCCTATGTATGTGTCTCTTCCTTTCCCTTTCCTCCTCCTTGCCATGTCTGTTTCTCTAACTCCCCCATAACTGTTCTCTCTCCCCCTCCTTCCCAATATCTGTTCTCTCTCTCTGTGTTCTGTCTCTCTCCTCCCTTTCCTCTGTTCTGTCTCTCTCCCCCCTCCCCTGTGTCTCTCCCCCCCCTCTGTTCAGTCTCTCCCCCCCTTCCTCTGTTCTGCCCCCCCCTTGAGGAGAGGAACGTAATAAAAATAAGAAATTACCAATTTTTCAATAACATTTTTATTACATATGAAAATTGTTGAAAATAATATTAAAAAGTTCATATAAGTATACATGCAACTAGTTGTATACATATATTTGGGGTCCAACTCAAGCTTTTGAAAAGGCTGGAAATATTTTAATGTTTTTTTGTGGTCAGAAAAGTAATATTACTTTACTGAGAGGTTGGCATAATGAATGGAATAGTCTTCCTTAAGAAATGGAAGAGTTCAATACATTAAGGAGTTTAAGCATGCATGGGATAAGCATAAGGCTATCCTTGATATAACAAAAGGCCAGGGACTAATGAAAATATTACTTTACTGAGAGGGTAGTGGATGCAAGGGATAGCCTTTCAGCAGAAGTGGTATAGGTTAATACAGTGAAGGAGTATAAGCATAAGGCTATTCTAGCATAAGATGAGGGATTAAGGGAAGTATTACTTTCTGAGAGGGTAGTGAATGCATGGAATAGCCTTCCAGCAGAAATGGTAGAGGTTAATACAGTGGAGGTCAGAAACTTTGTATTATTTCACTGAGAGGGTAGTGGATGCATGGAATCCAGCATAAGTGGTAGAGGTAAACACAGCAAAGCGGAGGAGGGGGTATGAAGATCTCAGCCTCGATCAAAAAAAATAAAAACTGTGTGGTTGGGCAGCTACTGTGTGTATGCAAGAGTGACTGTATATAAGTGTGTGTGTAAGTGTGGATCTGTATGTAAGTGTGTGTCAGTGTAACTGTAAGTGTGGATCTGTATGTAAGTGTGTGTCAGTGTAACTGTAAGTGTGGCTCAGTATGTAAGTGTGTCAGTGTAACTGTAAGTGTGGATATGTATGTAAGTGTGTGTCAGTGTAACTGTAAGTGTGGATCTGTATGTAAGTGTGTGTCAGTGTAACTATATGTAAGTGTGGATCTGTATGTAAGTGTGTGTCAGTGTAACTGTGGATCTGTATGTAAGTGTGTGTCAGTGTAACTGTAAGTGTGGATCTGTATGTAAGTGTACGTCAGTGTAACTATATGTAAGTGTGGATCTGTATGTAAGTGTGTGTCAGTGTAACTGTGGATCTGTATGTAAGTGTGTGTGTCAGTGTAACTGTATGTAAGTGTGTGTGTGTCAGTGTAACTGTATGTAAGTATGGATCTGTATGTAAGTGTGTGTCAGTGTAACTGTATGTAAGTGTGGATCTGTATGTAAGTGTGTGTCAGTGTAACTGTGGATCTGTATGTAAGTGTGTGTGTCAGTGTAACTGTATGTAAGTGTCTGTGTGTCAGTGTAACTGTATGTAAGTGTGGATCTGTATGTAAGTGGCTGGGAGCCGGGCAAATATATTGGACTGAGAACTGGGCAAGTGCTCCCAGCCCATTCTCTAATATACAGTCGGGGCCTAGCTCTGTACCATCCCCTATTAAATAAAACCATCCACCTGGGGTTTAGAGGCTGCCAAATTTCCTGTGGACCCCCCTTTAAAAAACATTACCCCCTGGGAATGGGGTCTCACCACAGAATCCCCATCACTAAAAATGAACCCCACCCTGGTGCCCTGGTACGGGGACGATGACAAGTCAACTGTACAAAAAAACACCATTTGGACAATGGTAGAGCTGGGATACTGAGGCTTGTGATTGGCTGACACAGATGTCTTTTTTGTTTAAAATGAAATCCTAGCTCTACTAGCAGGGATGTCATTCTGCATCCCATTATTTACATGTCCAGTCCATTGTTTTCTTGTGAATGAACTATAGAATAAAATTCACATACCTGCAGCAATGTCCTATATTACTGGCTATGGATTCACAGCAAGTGGTAGTGGGGGGAGAGGGATAAACTGCTTCCTGAAGGACACATCATAGTTCTACAGAATAGTTATTTATGATCTGAACTGAAACAATACTCAAAGATGTTCAACCCCTATGGTTGTCACCTAATCCATTTAATACACACTAATTAAAAACAGATGCTGTGAAACTGTATTGGAAAAATATATGACATTCACACTACTTGGTTTTAAAGACATCTTGGCATCTCTTTATTTCACTGCTCCCCAACATAAGTAAAACAATTATATAATAAAGGGGGGGGGGGGGGAGGAACAAAACATCTTTTTGGGTTTGCAATTCTGGCTTCTAAAAAGGTTAATCAGAAACATGTTTATTAAAATGATACGCTATGACATTCTATGCCATACTAATTTTACAGATCCCAAAAGACGCTAGGACGGCATAGAATGTCCAGCATTAAACAGCTCATCGCGGCTCCCTGGGGACTTAGTCCGTCCTGTGTGGCAAAGCGTTAATGAAACAGGGCGGACCTATTTATTTTCCGCTTTCAGTGCTCCAGTGGTATTGCTACGATGCTTCCATGTGGAAGCATCGTGCAATAAAAAATAAAACACCTATAAAATAATCACATCCCATGTCTCTATAAGTGTTGCTGACCTGCCTCACAAGTCGAGGCAGTCAGCAACACCTAAAAAAAGCACAATCTATTTTACTGGGTGACACAAGATGGCGCTGTCCTTGTAAGGGCAAGAGGCTGTCACATGATTGCCTCATCACAGAGGCAATCAGTGACTGCCTGGTCAGAACAATATTTTAAAAATATTGATCTGACCACTTTGGATCTGCCTCCCTCTCCTCACATTTTTTTTATTTTTTAGTGAGGGAGAGAGACAGGTCAAAGTAGCAAAAGTAAGTTAAAATAACATAATATAATAAAAAATACAATAAAACAATAATTTAAAAAAAAACTAAGACCCAATGGCTTTTATAAAAGCCATTCCCTGCGCATAACCCCTTTCCTGCCATAGATCATGTGTAAGCAGTGATCTTGCACATCAGCGTATTTTTTGCTGTTTGTGCATTTTAAGGGGTTAATTTTTTTGTACTGTCATTTATTACAGTACTACAAAGTCTCTACTAAGAGCAGTTAACCCCTTCCTTGCTGTAGATCACTGCTCACGTAATGATATTGATGCCAAAGCAATTTTTATCTGTCTGCCTATTTTTTGTTTTTTTTTCTATTCCACACCCGCTAGGGGGTTACGTGTAAAGTAAAAGTATTTTTTATTTTTTTTAAAGCTGTCTGAGCACATGCATAGCGATCAGTAACAGTGAATCAGTGAGTTAAGATGAGATTAGTGAGTTAAGATGGTCTACCCCATCTGAGTTTGGCTGAATCTACCTCAATTACACTACCCTTCGAGAGTGTAGAAACAGGACTAACCTAGAATTAATCAAAAGGAATAGAACAGAAGTGTTACACTAATTGAGTGTATATATATATATATATATATATATATATATATATACTCTCCTGTATTGGCTCTCCAGGGAATGTCTATGGAATAGAGGACAGGAAGGGAAAACACATAGTGTGATACCGTACAAATATATATATATATATATATATATATATATATATATATATATCTTGACAAAGACCTGATAGAGTTGAAATGTTGCCACTTGGGTGTAAATAAGCAACCCACTTGATTAAGTGCTGTGTGGTTCATCGTTTTTTGGAGTTACTGTATGGGGCACAGTGGAATACTACACCCAGCACCCAGAACTTGTTGCACCAGATCCCCCCACTAGGCCATTATTTCTTGTGGAAGAAGGACACATGGACACATGATAAAAATGGTCAATTCAATCCACATCAGCCGTAGTGATATGGCTAACTGTGAATGTGAGACTGTCATGGACCCCATTAAAGAGATGGGCCCAGTAGTATTTCCACACCAGCTACAACCAGAATTCTTTGGCTTTCCCAACCAATTATTGTGCCCTACCCCATATCAGTTTTGCTGCAGTCCTTCCTGTTAAGTCTCACATGTGGACAGAGAGATAATATCTTTCTAGGAAGGTCACAGTGTTACTTTCATGCTTCTGACATTGCTGATCTCACATAAAGTGACGGCATGTTGACATGCTCAGTCTCTGATTTATTGTTTTTGATAAGTAATTGCCACAGAAACATTGATTTTCATGACCACACAAATCACAGGAGGAATCAAGGAGAGGAAAGGGGATGGGAATAGAAGGGGATTGCTAGGGACTGAAGGGTAAAGTTAAGACAACATAAAAGAGAGCAGAAGCTACTCAAGACGGAATGACAGAGAGGTTAAAGGAGTATTGGATGAGTAATATGCTGCTTCCCCCCCCCCCCAATAAAATAAATCACATTTTAAATATTTTAAATAATTTTATTAAATAGCAAAACAGTTTGTAACGGACAGACAACAATAATAACAACAACATCAACTATAGACATCCTCCAGTATGAGTTTGTTCACATAGCTTTATATAAAATATTTTAAATAGTTTTATTAAATAGCAAAACAGTTTGTAATGGACAGACAACAATAAATATGCTAGGATTTTGTCACTCAAAATGCCAGGATTTAACCCCTCAATATGCCAGATTTAGCCATTTAGTATGCTAGAATTTAGCCACTTAATATGCCAGGATTTTGCTCGTTTTACACCCCCCTACCCCCCCCCCCCCCCCTTCCCAGTACTTACTTCCTGGATGCTTCGTGCAGACGATGCTGGTCTCCGCCGTGGTCTTCCCTCCAGCACGGAGGAGGGAAGCACAGCCGCCGGGTATGACGTAACGTCATATCCGGTGTGAAGGAGGTTTTGTTTTGTTTTTTTACTTACCTTTTATGATGAGACTGCCAGCTGCTGTCTGCATGTATGGGCAGCGGCGGGAAGGCGGTGTTTCAGCTATTCGGCTAGTAAGCGGACAAAATAGCGTCTATTGAGGCGGCAATGTGCCGCCTTTGCAAAAATGCCGCCTGGGGCAGCTGCCCAACTCTATGTTGAGTTACCCAACTATGGTAATACACAATAAGCATTGTTAATTTAGCATGGAGTGATGTAATAAAGATAAAGAAATTACTATTAACATGCCTTAAGATTCTCCACAATGCTCTTACTATAGACTTTTTTCAAAGTTTTTCTGACATGAGACATTTTCTTTCTACAACATGAAGCTTTGTAAAGGCATATTCCATCTTTCTATCACTTTAGCAATTTCCCATTTAAATAATTATTTTATAGTGCTGTGGTGTTATTTTATAATCTTTGTGTTTCCACTTCCTGTACTTATAAATAGTCCCAGAATTTACATTTTCCATGTCTACGAAGCACTTTTGCTACATGGTGAATTAAAAAGTGAGTTGCAAAACTTCAAACAATAGCAGAGCAGAAGAATGTTTCCACCTCAGTTACTTTCACCTTTGTATTGCCATTCAGTTGTCAATTGTCAGTTGTACATAGGGTTGCCACCTTTTCTTCAAAAAAATACCAGCCTTGGCACTGTCTCCATAGACTTAACATTGGCCTGATGCCAATTTTTTACCGGCTTGCCGGTAAAATACCGGCCAGGTGGCAACCCTAGTTGTGTATAAAGACTAAGCATTAAGATGGTTAATCTGTAATTATACACAGTCTAACCGGGCAATTAAATTACATATAGATATTTGAATTACCCACTCATAAAAATAAATGTTTTACTTTTTTCAGTCTTTGTTGTCACTTTAGTTAATAGTTTATTTAATATTCTAATTATATAATTTTCTATCATAAGTAATAATTCATGGAAAAGCTGTATTTTGTTCATTCACTGGATCCCTTAGTTATGATGCAGGAATAAAGATCCAGTTTATTTATTGGACACAGATACCTAATAGTATTGTGTTCATTTGCTCCTTGTTGGTCCTTCTTTCCTTTAAATAGGTTTTCCTGATCTTTGCCTGATGCCATAACCTCTGCTTGTGAAACCAAATCTAGTTCTGCATCACCAGACCCAACAGCTGGATTGCGGTATTTTCCAAAACCTGTGCTTTACTCAGTAGTGTGTTTTTGATTTGCTATCACAAGCTTAAGTATGGCCCTCCAGTTTCTTCCCAACTCTTTTGGACTGCTGTGCATTAATCTTTTGGAATGAGGCCTGCATCTGCTAGTCAAGTCATCCATTCTCCTAAGCTGCATTATCCAAACGTTAGCCTCCTCACCTATACGCCTTAGCAGCAGGCAATATATCAGACTGGAACCACACTCTAGCCTGACCCAATAGGCCAGTGCTGCACATTTTTCAATTCTAAATGTAAGAGGCTGGTAACCCATCCTCCTTCATAGGTTTATGACAAAGGTATGGAGAATTAGCGCACCCTCCCCCAATAAATACACGGACAACGAACTGGATAGAAAGGTCACAGTATTTATTTACGAAATACTGCAACATAGTTTTATATTTTTTATCAGTAACTTAAATCTTGAACACATATTAGAATGTAAAAACCATTCAACCCGTAGTATAACTTGTATACCCGAGATAAAAAACACCAACATATTAAATAAAAGCATGTATCCAAATCTAAGCGGTAGCATGTCTAGGATTGGACCAGAGGATCGGACGTAGGCGTAAACCAATTATCTGGCTACCGGCGAACCTGCCCCTGCACGGTAGCCATCTGATATTCACTCCCAGGGACCAGCACGTGGGGAGCCCACGCACATAGCTACCAGAGCTACTGCCTCCCGGGTTGGCCATACCCAAGACAGCCAACACCCCTGCACTGACATCAGACCAGAAGAGAACAAAAGAGAAAGAGGGCTGGGTGGGAGGGAACTGATTCTTTTGGTGGAAAAAGAGGCTGGGCAAAACCTTTGCCAGGGTTTAGAAAGGTTTTACCCAGCCTATAAAAGGGGAGAAATTACAACCCATGAAGCAATTACTGGCCGGGGGCCTCTGACTGACCAACCTGTTGTCATGCTGCCCTTTCATATATTTCAATATTATAGGTCATTTCTGACATACTGGCTTTACATACAGTACCTGACGACTTTCAGGCTCCCTTTTCTTGAGATGCAGTATAGTCATGACCCTCTAAAATGACCTGTAGTGTGAAACGGTACTGTTCCAGATGTCTGAAACTTACTTCTTGCTCATTTAATCTATGTATGTCTCACAGACATATATAATTGAAAAAAAAATGTGGCCTATGCACAGCCATGCTGTGACAAACCCAAATGTGATAGGACCAGATCCCACAAAAAAGCTCCTACCCTTCGTGTGCTGTTGAATGTGCAGCCTTAGGCCAAAAACATCATCATATATTGCCCCATACTTCATTTTGTACTGCTTTTATAAACTCTGGCCGTAAGCTGTATCTCTTCAGTTTGATGCCTGACTGAATCAATTCTGCTGCCACCTTGCGACAATTCCAACATTCCAGCTTGCAAAGTCGATGCATGCGTTTTTTTTTTTGATACTCAGTTGTTTGGTGCCTCCTGTGCTTCCAACTTGCCATTCCCCTGTGTTCTGGTTTCTTGCATTCCTGACCTCTGCTTCCCAACTCAACCCTGAATCTACAATTTTCAGATCGCCGCCTTGGAGGATGGCTACGGATAAAGATTCAGTGTCCCTCTCAGCCCGTTGTGGATTTACTCACAATGTATAGGCTGTTCCATCACTGGCTCACTAGTCAATATTGTTACTGCACAAGCAAGACTGTCCCAATGAATTACATCATCTAAAACAATATATAGATTACATAGATCAATAGATGATCAGCTGAACCAGGTCTCTATCAAGTAAGACCATGGGCTTACAGGGTTCTCCCTGATAATAACATGAACATTTAAAAATAGCTTGTATGCACATCCATACTTGTTTAAATTCACACAGAAAAAGAAACCATGCAACCTGAAGAGCATTCCATAGATCCTTCCCAAAGTCCCTATGTAAGTTTGATCTAAAGTTCCAAGAAAGTAGACTCTGCCCTCTAGTGGATACATGAAAAAATACATTTCCAAATTTCCATGTGTCGGCAGATAAGAACCATTCGGTCCATCTAGTCTGCCCAATTGATTGAAAGTGATTAATACAATCACAAATGTATTCTACATCACCTACATCACCACTACTTGTGTTACTAAATTTAATTAAAAATAACTTTTGATACCAGCATGTGTTTAGCATAAGAAAAAATAATATACATTAATATATTATATACAGTAATACATGTTTAAATACATATTTTGATAATTAAATATGGTGTAAAGGAGATGTAGTATTAATGGTTAGGTGTTCCCCAGAGTGACAACACAGAGAGCAGGTTGCAAGAAAAAACATTTTTTCCCCTTCTGAGTCTTACTTTAGATCACAGACAGGCTTGTTCTGAGTGAAGAATACCACTATTCCTCGGTGCTAGACATGACGTCGGCATTTTAGCATAAAAATATACTCAAACATATAAAAGGTAAATGCTTATCTGGATAAATAACACTATAATACCAAGGGGAATAACTGAATGTACCTGTAGGCATTATAGCCTTCTCCCTCCAGTAAAGCGTGAATTGAAGTGGAAGAGCAACCCTAATGGTTGGTGTCTTCGAGTTTAACCCAGGTTCGAATTTTTCCCATTGAAAGGCAAAATGATCAAAGCTATTTTTAAGACCAAGTCAAACTCAGGTGCCGAATTTGACTAAAAATGAAAGTCAACCTCCAAAGTCAAATTTTAGTGAATAGACCCATAAGAGTCTACAATTAATCCATGTTTACTTAGATCTCAGATTTAGACTGATATCTTTGAGTTTGTGGCTGTTTAGACCACCATTTAGAAATGGGCAATTTAAGAAAATGCTGAGATTCTTGGAAATATTCCTGACTGCACAGTGATTATCTAAGACTGTCCATAAACAAGTTACCAGAGCAGAACCAGAGATGTGTTTTGTATGTTTTTATTTTTTTATTTTTTTTACAGACTGTCTGGTCTTTCCAGCACATATCAAGACAAGTGCCAAAGCCCTGTGTCTCCCATGATACTCTGTCACTAGTTTGACACCCCTGCCGTATAGTTTTCTCTCTTCTTGATTAAATGGAGAATGATGTAAGAATCTCATTTCAAACACAGTTGTTGAAAAATTTTCCTGTTTAGTTCAGCGGTTTAATGTGCCAGCTTTAGAATCCGTTCAATCTCTAGGATTGCAGGCTCTCTTCCTGGCAAGCCCAACCCAGCCATTCATCCTGCTGAGGTAGATAAAATGAGGGCCATTAAATTGGGTGTTAATAACATCCACAAGATGTACGTGCAAAGTATCGGACATCTCAATACTTGGTTGGTTTTCAAATGAACCTCTTAAAAGGCGATTTTGTGTTCCTGGACCCGACCAGAGTACCAGGAACACAGAGGTGAGACCTTGTGAGGTTGAGGAGGCACATATGTAACTGGAGCTCACTTTGAGCGTAGAACGTGCTACAGGTGGAGGTTAAGGGGAGACGTTTCCTCTGTAATGGTGAAAGCGAGTAAAAAAAAAAAACGTGATTCCTCTCCCAAGTAGGTTTCATCCTATAGGGCCGGCTAGTTGAGCTTTTGCCTGTTCTCACTGAGAGGGATCCCACAAGTTATTAGGGTATGTGCAGACGTGGGTCCCTAGCTCGCTGCACCTAGAGGGATACCAGCCGTACCACACTGACGAGGCCAATGAAGGCCGGGCAATTTGGATCTGGACTGCCCTTATGGGTGGGACCAGTCACATCCCTTTTTTTTGTCTCCATGGGATGGGGTTAATGTCCACATCAAGAAATGTACAATGTAAATTCGCATATTATTATCCCTCTCAACCTATACACCTGTGTGTAACTTCCAATGATCATGTGACCTCCGGCACATTTTATTAATCCTTTAATATTATGTAATAAGATTTAAGACATTTCCAAGTCTGATATCATTATTGAATGTTCTGATAACTGGACTGTGAGCATTATGTCAGACATGGAGATGGACCTCAGCATCAGGGGCAGGTATGGTTGGGCTTATAAAATGCCCATGTTAAATGGACTGACACCACATCAAAGAAATATGATTCCTCTCTTGACCTAATTGCGCAGAGCTCTCACTTTCAAATTTGCATTAAGAGATAGGGACCGGCTGTGCCCATTCTCACTGCTAAAATATATATGTTTTCTTTTATATAATTTCTAAGCTGAAGAAAGATTAATGGAAAGTCGGAAAGAGCAGAATACTTAAGGCATCCTTTGATCTGCTCTTAATACTATTAGTAATGCTCTGGATACATGGGCCAAACAATTCAGGAGAATATCGCCAGCGCCATCATCAGAAATATCAGGGCCCTTTACAGAACAAATTGTATGTCCTCCCCCATCCCTATATCTCCCTCTCGCCCCCTACCCTCCGAAAGGAATTTTATCATATCATGCCAATGACGTTTAAATGCATAAATATTTGCATGTCATGTCAATGAGGTTTAAATACACCCAAGGACATACCCCATCACCCACATTGCACACCCAAGGACATACCCCATCACCTACATTGCACACCCAAGGACATGCCCCATCACTCACATTGCACACCCAAGGACATACTCCATCACCCACATTGCACACCCAAGGACATGCCCCATCACCCACATTGTCCACTCAAGGACATGCCCCATCTCCCACATTGCACACCCAAATACATGCCCCATGACCCACATTGCACAACCAAGGACATGCCCCATCTCCCACATTGCACACCCAAAGACATGCCCCACCATGTGTTTTCGTTTTGTTATGTGAGTTTATTTTTTGAAATATTCTACTAAACAATTGTGACTATGTGGCGCCATTTTGTGAAATATAGTATTTTTTTGTGCCATCCCCCATATTTATTTTTAGTTTCTAATTGTAGCTAATACAGTATGTATTCTATAACCACATTGACCTACCTTTATAAATGTTATAGCTACTATTGATTTTGAATATGTATTAGCTAAAACTGTAATTTTATTTATAAAGTGTTTTACCAGGAAAAAATACATCGAGATTTGCACGTATCGCGCAGACATCCACCGGATGCCCCCTCCAGCCATAAGGGAGATTCAGAGCATGTCCGGCAGGGGGAGGCGCTTGGTGAAAGTGTGGGGGCAGCACTAGCAAAAGTGTGGGGGCAGCATTGGCAAACATGTGGGGGGAGAATTGGCAAAAGTGTGGGGGGAGCATTGGCAAAAGTGTGGGGGGAGCATTGGCAAACATGTGGGGGGAGAATTGGCAAAAGTTTGAGGGCAGCATTGACAAAAGTGTGGGGGCAGATGGCTGTGTGGGGGGGCAGATGGCTGTGTGGGGGGCAGATTGGCAAATCAAAACAAGATTTTTTTTTTCCATCAACATTTTTATTAAATAAAAAAAAAAACTGTTTACATGTGAATATTTACAAGTAATACTTTTTTCCTTTAGGGTCGTCTTATATTCAGAGTTTTTCTTATCTTCCTAAAAGAATATCCAAAGTTTTGGGGGGTCGTCTTATAATCAGTGTTGTCTTATATTCGAGCAAATACAGTATGTTCAGTGCTAGGTGTTCATATGTAAATATCTATAAAAAGACTGCAGAGGGGACTGCAGATAAGTGGGGCATGTTATGAAGGCTATTGTACACACCAGGGGCTCGGGAAGAGAAGACACATTGACACACTTCCTTTTTGGAATGTGGAATGGTAAGTAAGGTGCTCGAGCTTGACCTGACTTTGCAGGAATGTAGGAGAGAACATGATGCTTGGATAGAGCAGGAGTTCCCCAGCCAAATAGTTACAATCAAGGCAAGCTAGATGGAGTATGAGCCTGGAGGCAAGCAACAGCCAGCTTAGTTCTTTAAACATTTCACAGTGATGTGGAGTAATTTAGCATTGGAGAAAAAAGTGGCAAAGGAAATTATACTGTAGTATCAGGTTTATCAGGATGATTTTGCTGTGCAGAGGCAAAAAACTACATTCTCGATACATACTGATCTTCGTCATATGGGTAATTATGTAAACGCAGCTGAATTTGGTTTTCTATTCAACATGCTGCCTTATGTTACACATCTGGGAGCAGAATTAATTTTCACATCAATCACATGAAATAATCATAACTCATTATCTTCCCTCCCTCAACCGCTGTCCCTACACCTGGGTTCACGGTCAACGTTGATAATACTACGATCGTACCGGCTGACCGTGTTCGATGTCTTAGGGTCACTTTTGACTCTGCTCTCTCCTTCCTTCCTCAAATCCAGTCCTTGGCCAGATCCTGTCTGCTGCACCTAAGGAACATTGCACGCATTCGCCCGTTCCTCAGCGAAGAGACCGCCAAAATTCTAGTGCACTCGCTTGTGATCTCTCGCCTGGACTACTGTAACGGTCTTCTGACTGGACTACCTCTGGTTCGTCTGGCTCCACAAAAGTCTATCCAAAATGCGGCTGCCAGACTCATCTTTCTTGCAGGTCAGTCTGATTCGGCGGCTCCTCTCTGCAACGCCCTCCACTGGATAAAATTTTAAATTCTGTCATTAACCTACAAAGCCCTCCACTCCTCTGCTCCTACGTACATTTCCTCCCTTGTTAACCACTACTTCCCTACACGACCTTTGAGCTCCTCACAGGGGTTAACACTCTCTTCTAATCTCATCACCACTTCTCACTCGCGTCTCCAAGATTTCGCCCGAGCTGCCCCCTCTCTCTGGAACTCCCTTCCCCGGAGCATCCAGCTCTCTCTCTTCATTTTCAAACTTTAAAAAGTCCCTCAAACTCATCTCTTTAGAGAGGCTTACTACCCAACCTAGCTGGAACACACACTCCCTCTTTGACCTATCCCACCTAATGCCTCCCATCCACTCTACTGTTACTACAACTTCAATCCCTTAATTGTGTCATGGACCCCATTCCCTCTAGATTGTAAGCTTACGAGCAGGGTTCTCTACCTCATGTACCAGTCTGTACTAGTTTGTCTAAATTAGTATGTAGTTCCTTTCTTTGCTCTGTACCAAGCGCTTCGAGAATTGGTGGCGCTGTACAAATAAATGTTAATGTAATGTAATGTAATACACTATATAGACAAAAGTATTGGGAGACCCCACTTAATTATAGAATCAGACCCATTGCCACAGGTGTATAAAGAGAGCTCAGTGAATTAAAGCGTGGTACTGTGATAGGATGCCACCTTTGCAAGTCAGATCATGAAATTTCATCACTGCTAGATATTCCACGATCAACCGTAAGTGATATTATTGCAAAGTGGAAGTTTAGGAACAGCAGCAACTCGCAGTGGAAGACCACGTAAAGTGACAGAGCGGGCCCATCAAGTGCTGAGGCACCAACGCTCTGCTTATTCCAAACTTTCCCTGGCATTAATATTAGCACAATATCTGTTTGAAAGTCTGATGGGTGAGTCTGGGTTTGGCGGATGCCCGGAGAACATTGCCTGCGTGACTGCATTGTGCCAACTGTGAAGTTTGGTGGAGGAGGGATAATGGTATGGAGCTGTTTCCAGTTGTTGGACTAGGCCCCTTACATACAGTGAAGGGAAATTTTAATTCTTCAGCATACCAAGACATTTTGGACAATTGCATGCTTCCAACTTGTGGGAACAGTTTGGGGAAGGCCCTTTTCTATTCCTGCATGACTGTGCCCCAATGTACAAAGCAAGGCCCATAAAGATATGCATAGGCGTGCGCAGCCTATTGCATTAGGGTGTGCACCCTAAAGCACAAACACACACGCCGCACACGTGTGTGTGTATAGATATATAGATAGATATATATCTATCTATATATCTATACACACACACACACACACATACACAAATGCACTCTGCATACTTACATACAGACCCGCACAGACCCTGTGCTCTGCTCTGCACCCTCTCCTCTGGCACTGCGGCTGGGCCTCACCCTTGCGTTGCCGTGACTCCGCCTCTGCGTGACGTCACGGAACGCGTGTACGCGAACGCGTACATTACAGGGGAGGTCTGAGGGAGGAGAAAGTCCGTCCTTCACTATGCGGCGCTTCCGCTCGCATAGTGAAGGATCAGATTAGGAGACAAACTCGGGCGGCAGACGGCAGTGCAGCACGGAGGTGAGAGAGCCTCAATTTGAGGCTTGATTAGGGCAGGGCCGGTGCAAGGATTTTTGCCGCCCTAGGCAAAATAAAATTTGCCGCCCCCCCCCCCCATTATCATATTATTTTCCCATATCATGACATCACATGTTCCACCCCTTTCTCAGCATTTAAATTAAAAGAGAGTTAACAGAGTTACATGTTGCAATAAAGCCCCCTATTAAGAATGGTGGAGAATAAGTAACATAACTTAAGCCTCAATATGCCAGGATTATTCCCCTCAATACCCCAGGATTATGCTCCGCAATATGCCAGGATTTAGCCACCCAATATGCCAGGATTATTCCCCTCAATACCCCAGGATTATGCTCCGCAATATGCCAGGATTTAGCCACCCAATATGCCAGGATTATTCCCCTCAATATCCCAGGATTATGCCCACAATATACCAGGATTATTCCCCTCAATATCCCAGGATTATGCCCCACAATATGCCAGGATTATTCCCCTCAATATCCCAGGATTATGCCGCTCAATATGCCAGGATTATGCCGCTCAATATGCCAGGATTATGCCCCTCAATACCCCAAGATTATGCCCCTCAATATGCCAGGATTATTCCCTTCAATATCCCAGGATTATGCCCCTCAATGTCCCATTATTATGCCCCTCATTATCCCAGGATTATGCCCCACAATATGCCACGATTATTCCCCTCAATATCCCAGGATTATGCCGCTCAATATGCCAGGATTATGCCCCTCTATACCCCAGGATTATTCCCCTCAATACCCCAGGATTATGCCCCTCAATATGCCAGGATTATTCCCTTCAATATCCCAGGATTATGCCCCTCAATGTCCCATTATTATGCCCCTCATTATCCCAGGATTATGCCCCTCAATATGCCAGGATTATTCCCCTCAATACCCCAGGATTATGCTCTGCAATATGCCAGGATTTAGCCACCCAATATGCCAGGATTATTCCCCTCAATATCCCAGGATTATGCCCACAATATGCCAGGATTATTCCCCTGAATATCCCAGGATTATGCCCCACAAAATGCCAGGATTATTCCCCTCAATATCCCAGGATTATGCCGCTCAATATGCCAGGATTATGCCCCTCAATACCCCAGGATTATGCTCCGCAATAATAAAATTCCCACAGAAACATTCCAAAATCTTGAATTTTCAGATGTCCCAATACTTTTGTCCATATAGTTTATCTTGTACTGAGAAGATATTATGCACTAGCACTTCACTAGATGGCAGTGTTTGACATTGGATTGGCAGTGTTTCTCAACAAGTTTTATTATGTTGCCAACTTTATTAGGGTGAGAAGCGCAGACAGTTTTTAGTTTTTTTTCTATACATTGTACAGCCAATCACACTGTATTTGCAGCATGCTCACACGTTTCTCAGCAGGCAACAACCAGGACCTGCTGTGTCTCGCATGTGAGACACAGCAGTTAGTAGTAAACCCTTGTGTATCTGTTAAGATACACGTCACATGTTTTGTTTAACACAAACAAGGAAATGTATTGTATTCATATTGTAAATAACACAAAAAATGTCCACATCAGGGCTCCAGGATGAATATTCAGTGTGGGGACTAGTCATCATTTAAAGCAGTGTTTTTCAACCACTGTTCCTGTGCCGCGAGATGTTGCCTGGTGTGCCGTGGGAAAAATATATAAAAAAAAAAAAATACCCCGGTGAGCTTTCCTCCGTCTGGGGCATAGTCCCAGAATCGGAGGATTAACCTCACGCGGGGGTGAGGGCCGATCGGGAGGAGAGATTGCTAAAGGGAGCTCGCTCCCTAGCCTCTCCTCCTGGCCATAGAGATTACAGCGCGACGGGTGCAAGCTCCGCCCCCGTCGCGCTGTGTCAGCTGCTTGCCGGATGTCAGGTGGACGGACATCCGGCAGAAGGTCCTGGATGACGGACCAAGTGTAAGGTAAGTAAAAAAAAAAAAAGTGTGACTGTGTATGGGTATCTAGGTGTGTGTGTGTGTGTGTCAGGGTGTCTAGGTGTGTGTGGGTATTACTGGGTTCTGAGTGGCACAATATTCTTGGGCTATGATTGGCACAATATTACTGGGTTCTGAGTGGCACAATATTATTGGGCTATGATTGGCACAATATTACTGGGTTCTGAGTGGCACAATATTCTTGGGCTATGATTGGCACAATATTACTGGGTTCTGAGTGGCACAATATTCTTGGGCTATGATTGGCACAATATTACTGGGTTCTGAGTGGCACAATATTCTTGGGCTATAATTGGCACAATATTACTGGGCTATGATTGGCACAATATTACTGGGTTCTGAGTGGCACAATATTACTGGGTTCTGAGTGGCACAATATTACTGGGTTCTGACTGGCACACTATTACTGGGCTCTGACTGGCTATGGGCTATGATTGGCACAATATTACTGGGTTCTGAGTGGCTCAATATTCTTGGGCTATGATTGGCACAATATTACTGGGTTCTGAGTGGCACAATATTCTTGGGCTATGATTGGCACAATATTACTGGGTTCTGAGTGGCACAATATTCTTGGGCTATGATTGGCACAATATTACTGGGTTCTGACTGGCACAATATTACTGGGTTCTGAGTGGCACAATATTACTGGGCTCTGACTGGCACAATATTACTGGGTTCTGATTGGCACAATAATACTGGGTTCTGAGTGGCACAATATTCTTGGGCTATGATTGGCACAATATTACTGGGCTATGATTGGCACAATATTACTGGGTTCTGAGTGGCACAATATTACTGGGCTCTGAATGGTACAATATTCCTGGGCTCTGAATGGTACAATATTCCTGGGCTCTGATTGGCATAATATTACTGGGTTCTGAGTGGCACAATATTACTGGGTTCTGACTGGCACACTATTACTGGGCTCTGACTGGCAAAATATTACAGGCATATGACTGGCACAATATTACTGGGCTCTGAATGACACAATATTCCTGGTATCTGACTGGCACAATATTACTGGACTCTGAGTGGCACAATATTACTGGTATCTTACTGGCACAATAATCTTATATATTTTTCATATTTCTGTTTACTTACTATTTCATAATAAAGTAATTATAAAATACTTTCTTTGTGTTTATTTGATTCCTATTCAAGAGAATTACTTTATATATAGTCAATATAGGCACAGAGTAAAAATTTTTAACATTTTCTAATGGTGGTGTGCCTCGTGATTTTTTTCATGAAACAAGTGTGCCTTTGCCCAAAAAAGGTTGAAAAACACTGATTTAAAGGATGTCAATATGCTGAACTGACCATCCATCCAGGAGCAGAAATATAGTATTCTTGTCCGGTCATATGCAGTGTGTGAAAATGTGTCAGGGAGATAACTTAGGGAAACTTAGAGGCACTGTTCAGCTGTACATTAATTGTCAGCATTCTAGTCTATCATGTGTCCTCCGGAGATGCATCTGTTTCCGGTCATTTCTGGCTTGGAGCCTCCTTCAGCAGGGGAATTCCCAGGCTCTGGAGAACATTTGGCATATTGTTAATTACCTCTGTGATGAACTGTTTCATCAGAGTTACCAAACGCAGTGTGAGGGGTCACCGTCAGCTTATGCAGATGCTGTTTTGGGGGCTTCGGGAAGCTGTTTTGTGCACAAACATGGCACCGGAAATTTGTTTGGGCACAAAAATAGTACTGGGATGCATTTGGGCACACAGTGGCACTCAAATGGTGTTTTCGGTGCAAAAGTAGCACTGGAAAGGTGTTTGAGATGGCACTGGGTAGGTGTTTGGTTGCAGAGATGGCACTGGCAAGGTGTTGGGAGACAAATAAGGCACTGTAGCAAGTGTGTCCAAATGACATGGGACCCTGAGCGCCCAAATTCAGGAGTCACATTGCAGATAATGAGACAAAGGACCTGGTGCAGGGTAACCACATGCACCTGGAGGTTTGAGGCCCTAGGTTTGTGTGGCCACACACCAGGGCCCTGAGGTAGCAGCTGCTGTATCCAGTAGATGACAAAGACAGGATCTGGAGATACCCTGCAGCAGGGGCGTCACTAGGGTTGGTGTCACCCGGTGCGGAAACTCATGGTGTCACCCCCCTGGATTTCCTCCAATACAATGCCAAAAAGATTCCTTAGTAATGCCAGTTAGATGGCCTATTAACTTTGCCACACACAGGAGCCCCATAACTATGCCACACACAGGAGCCCCATAAATTATGCAACACCAGAGCCCCATAAATTATGCCACACCAGAGCCCCACTATTTATGCCTCACCTCTGCCCAATTAATTATGCCACACACACAGGTGCCCCATAATTATGCCACACACACACACAGGTGCCCCATAATTATGCCACACAAAAGAGTCCCTTAATTATGCCACACATGGGGCCCAATAAATATGCCGCACACAATCGCCCCATAATTATGCACACATGGGACCGCCATTAATTATGCAACACACAGGAGCCCCACAAGGTGACAATTGTACAATTATAGATACCAGGAATATTGTGCCACTCAGAGCCCAGTAATATTGTGCCAGTCAGATACCAGGAATATTGTGCCAGTCAGAGCCTAGTAATAGTGTGCCAGTCAGAGCTCAGTAATATTGTGCCAGTCAGATACCAGGAATATTGTGCCAGTCAGATACCAGTAATATTGTGCCATGCAGAGCCCAGTAATATTGTGCCAGTCAGAGCCCAGTAATATTGTGCCATGCAGAGCCCAGTAATATTGTGCCAGTTAGATACCAGGAATATTGTGCCAGTCAGATACCAAGAATATTGTGCCAGTCAGAGCCCAGTAATATTGTGCCAGTCAGAGCCCAGTAATAGTGTGCCATTCAGAGCCCAGTAATATTGTGCCAGTTAGATACCAGGAATATTGTGCCATTCAGATACCAGGAATATTGTGCCATTCAGAGCCCAGTAATATTGTGCCAGTCAGATACCAGTAATATTGTGCCAGTCAGATGCCAGTAATAGTGTGCCAGTCAGAACCCAGTAATAGTGTGCCAGTCAGAGCCCAGTTATAGTGTGCCAGTCAGAGCCCAGTAATATTGTGCCACTCAGAGCCCAGAAATATTGTGCCAGTCAGATACCAGTAATATTATGCCATTCAGATACCAGGAATATTGTGCCATTCAGATACCAGGTATATTGTGCCAGTCAGAGCCCAGTAAAATTATGTCAGTCAGAGCCCAGTAATAGTGTGCCAGTCAGAGCCCAGTAATAGTGTGCCAGTCAGATACCAGGGATATTGTGCCAGTCGGATACCAGGAATATTGTGCCAGTCAGATGCCAGTAATATTGTGCCAGTCTGAGCCCAGTAATGTGCCAGTTAAAGCCCAGTAATATTGTGCCAGTCAGAGCCCAGTAATAGTGTGCCAGTCAGAGCCCAGTAATAGTGTGCCATTCAGAGCCCAGTAATAGTGTGCCATTCAGAGCCCAGTAATAGTGTGCCAGTCAGAGCCCAGTAATAGTGCCAGTCAGAGCCCAGGAAAATTGTGCAATTAATGTGCTCGTTTTCAACCATCACTTACCGAGTAGCTGCTGCTCCGTGTCCCCGGACGGATGCCTCCTCCGTGCAGTCTTCCCTCCTGCACGGAGGAGGGAAACACAGTTACGTCACATCCGGTCGCTGTGATTTTTTTTTTTCAGCGGATGCCAGAAAAATGAAAAAAGTTAAGCAGCGCTGTGCGGGGGGTGCCGGCAGCACGGGTGTCACCCTGTCTGGAGGTGTCACCCGGTGCAGTTCGCACCCCCCCGCACCCTCCTCGGGACGCCACTGCCCTGCAGACACTCTGGAGCAGGCATGGAACATTTTAGATTTTTTTATTGACAGGATAAGCAGAATTCTGTAGGCCAGGCCAAGCAGAGTGAAATAAAAGACAGGACAACACAGGAACATGAGCTTTGCAGAGATACCGACATAAATACAGAAACTAGCATAGGACTCTTAGTTCACCTTATGGCCATAGGATGGAAGCTTGCCAACCAACGTCAAGGTACATGGCAATCAGGCAAGTTCTAGCACTATCCCTGCCTATTATAACTAAATAGAATAACCAGTACTATATGACTGAACTAAACAGACACACAGGAATTACCTGAAACAGGAATGTATAGACTGGGAGCAGAACCACTGAGCAGAAATGTATAAAGAAGGAGAGAAAAAAGTGAACAGGAATAACTGGATACAGCCTGGGTGAGTCTGCACATGGGGTGCTACATGACACTGGCAAGGTGTTTGGGGACAATTATTGTGGAACATAAATAGGAAGAGGTGTGGCCTGGATAGTAATGGTTGGGGCACATGAAGGGGTGCATGAGTTTAGTCAGGCCTAGGGCTGCACAAAACCTAAATTCACCACTTTTACTTGTATTAAACATAAATTATTTGTTTGCCGAAAGATGTCCTCTAATTGCACCTGGCAACACTGGGTACATGCAGAATTCACTCTTCTCTGGTGTCCCAGAAAATCAGGACTGTCCCACATAAAGTGGGACAGTTAAGGAGCTCCTAATATCTTTTACTTTCTTTTCAAAACACTAGGATTCAGAGATATCTTTCATAATAGGTGCATGTACTAGTGGCATTTTCTATTTTATGTTTTACACTTTATTGGATTTTGTCATTACAGTTTCCTCAGTTTTATTAGCTTGTAAGCAATACTTTGCATTATCAAATGAATGCTATAGTTCAATCTGACCTTCTACCACAAAAGCTTTTCTATGCTTTTCAAGGTTATCGTGTTAACAGAAATCTCACTCAGTTCCATTGTAGCACTTAACCACATCCAATTTTACTATGTTTCAATTACTTTCCGCTACATGAATTAATATTGCTGTTTCTGGTCAGAAAATGCAGCTCCACTGAACTGACATTCAACATAAGTGTTTGGAATTAGGTTTTAGCTGGAATATGATAATATAACTGGCAGGGTCCAGGTGGTATGTGACCCTGAGTGCCCGAGATGAGGAGCTATGGTGCAGGGGTGAAGACAGGGCCTTGTGCTGGGTAACTGCACCCAGCTTGGAGGTCCAGCTTTGTGCAGCCACATACAGAGAGCCTGTGGAGGCAGCTGGTGTATCCAGTATACATGGCTGGGACTGAGAAACACTGCAGACATCCTGGAGCAGGCATTGATAATAATGCAACAGGAGAGCAGGATGTTGCAGGCTAGGACAGAATAAGCCAAGAGACAGACCAAGCAGAGCAAAAGCAGAAAGGAACTAAGGCAGAAAATAAATGAATACAGAGTGCAGGGCTACATAAGCAAGATAAAGCAGCAGCCAAACTAAGGATAAATAATACAGATAACAATATATATATATATATATATATATATATATATATATATATTTATATATATATATAATGCAGGGCACAGACACAGGGCAATGATACAGAGCTTAAAGGGACAGGCACAGATATAACTAAAACTATGTACATAGGACAGAGCTAAGGAGAAACATACAAAGGAACAAACAAATATTCAGGAACTACCTTAAAGATGAAAAAATGGTGGGGGTTTGGTTCATCTAATGGCCAATTAGATGTTAGCTTGCCAACCCCATCATAGTACCCCCCATTTAGGCAAGTCCCTACCTAATATTTGCAAATTTGAATTGTAAGGGCCAACTGGGCAAGTGCTATACTAGGGCCAACCGGGCATGTGCCAGTATGGGCAAGTACCACTCTTGGGAAAACCTGGGAACAGGCCCGCCATCAGGGGGTGATGGACGATAATGGCGTCCCTGGCCCGGCAGGCCCAGTTCACTATGGAAGAAAAACATTTCCCCGTGACGCCGCATCTGTTTAGCTGGGCCGCGTGCTGTGAGGGAAGCGTTCTGCGGGTCTTCAAAAAAGTTTTTAAAAAAATGCAAATGGAGATGACCTTACGTCACACCCGGTGGCTGTGTATCCCTCCTATGTGCAGGAGGGAAGACTGCATGGAGCAGACAACTGGGAGAGAGAGCAACAAGGAGGTAAGTACTGGGAGAAGGGGGAGGAATGTGGCATGTAATGAACAAAATACTGGCATATTGAATGGCAAAATACTGGCACACTGAGTGGCAAAATACTGGCATATTGAGTGGCAAAATACTGGCATATTGACCAACTGCTTTCAACCACCCTCCATATTACACTAGACCTGGATAACTTGCTTGTGAGGGTAGGTGGGGCAAGTGGCAGATATTGTTGGGGGGGCAGAACATTTGTTCAGTAAGGGGCCCTGAAATTGCTGGTGGCAGCCCTGCTTGGGAAAGTGCCTTTCTAGGCAGTGTGCCACTCTGGGGCCAACTGGGCAGTTGCCATTATGGGCCAACTGGGCAGGTGCCACTCTGGGGCTGAACAGGAGAAGGGCGCCACTCTGTGACCAGACAAGGAACAGGGCAGGAATAATAGACAGGGCAGGAAAACAGGCAGACAGGAATGAGCATAAATAATAAATAAGAAAGCAAGCAAAAAGGATACTGACATGACTAAATACAGCCTGGATCAGCCTGCACATGGGTGAATAGTTACAGACATAAGATCCTACATATCATGATCTTAAGCGTATTTGGATTGGTTAGAATCCGCATATGTTTCTCATATTCTGCATGTTACTAGGGTTGTCACCTATTTTTCCAAAATGAGCTTGCCTTGCAAATGCCTCCATAGACTTAACATTAGCCTCAAGCCAATATTTTACTGGCCTTACTGACCAAAAGGTTTAATCCCATAACGGGCAAGTGTTACATCACATGGCGAGGCTTGCTGTAAAACCTCTGTGTGATGTAAACCTTTTGGTTACATTAAGATCCTGTGCATCTGGGCCTATCGTATTTGGTTTGTGAAGATTGTAACGAGAGGGATTTGTGACCGGTGTTTGTGGTTGGCTGCATGGAACAGCCTTCTTCCAAACACCAATACCGGAGGTACAACCCCTGCAGCTGAATATTTGGATGATGTAATTCTATTGAGTGACCAAGGTATATAACAGACATCATGACAGGCCCTGATTGGCAATAAATTAATATGACTAGCTGCGTTACCGTTTCAGTCAATCATCCTCTTCTAGTGAGACAAAGTGACGGAATCAGGAGTGCACTATGCACACAGGGGGTTATTTACAAAGGTCCTGTTCCTACTGATTTCTCCACCTTTAGAACGTTGCCCCCCCGATGAATGGACTCTTCAAAAGCAGCATCAAATAACTCTTTTCCAGCAAATGTTTCTTTGTTCCTGCAAGAAATGACTTTTCTTCTTGGTCACCATATCCATGTATTGGATAGTCAGCTAGCCATGGACAATGAGAATCACATTACATTACAGGAGTTTTAAATATCTTCAGACCAGACTGTGATCCTGGATGAACCTTTAACACCTGTTTTTTCTCCTTGACGTCCTTTTTTTTCTAATCTGACAGATGTCTCCGACAAAGGTTGGAAACCTCTCCGTAACCTATTTTTCAGAGGTGCTATTTCCCAGCTAATGAAAAACTAATAGGATTTTTCTTTTTACTTTTATCTATGAATTATTATTTTTTTTCAATATATTTTTATCCATAAATTTATCAAAATACATACCGTATTTGCTCGATTTTAAGACGAGGTTTTTTTCAGAAAAAAAAATCTGAAAACTACCCCTCGTCTTATAATCGAGGTTTTCTTATAATCTGACCTCAAATTGAGGTCAGATTATAAAACATGGATCCAGGTCCCCAGCAGAGCTGCAGGGGACCTGGATCCCCCTCTCTAGCAGCAGGGGATGTCTGCGCAACGAGTGCAGACTCCCCTGCTTCCGCCCGGCACGACCGCCGGGGCTTCTGTGAAGAAGCCGGGTACTTCCGCTTTCGTCACAGAAGTCCCCGCGAGCGTGCCGGGCGGCAGCAGGGGAGGTCTGCGCTCATCGCAAGGGGTAGTTTTCAGATTTTTTTTTCTGAAAAAAACCTCGTCTTAAAATCGAGCAAATACGGTATGTATTTTGATAAATTTATGGATAAAAATATATTGAAAAAAAATAATAATTCATAGATAAAAGTAAAAAGAAAAATCCTATTAGTTTTTCATTAGCTGGGAAATAGCACCTCTGAAAAATTATTATTGAATGGGTAAATGAAAGGGCTTCTCAGTGCTGGATACACCAGATTAATACAGTAAGTGATGCGCAAAATGCCGGGTCCGCATGGTTACCAAAATTCATTTTTTAATATATATAGAGATAAAATCAGCCAACGACTAGTTAACGTAAGAAATCTGTCCAATTAGGTATATTCCGACGAGGATGACGAGTAACAATATTCTGCCCATTTTCAAACAAGATTAAAAAAAAAAGTTACAAGGTAACTGTAGGCCGATTTCTCTAATTAACACAGACATTACATGGATTTCCTCCATCCTGACCAAGAGGCCTGTCGAGACTGCGACGTTGGTGATCCATCCTGACCATCCTGGTACGTTTTGTATCAGGTCGGTCCATGGGTAACAACTCCAGAAGAATTGTGGATATAACTGATGGTGTCACAGAAGAGACGTGTTACCCTCAATCTGCGCTTTACAACTGGCTAGTTTTCAATACCCATCAATTTCACCCAAAAAACATCAGAAAGATCCACATCACCTCAAATTTACAGGCATTAAACAAATTTTTTAAAAAACTGCATGCACCCAAATTGAATGAATTCAGATTTTGACTTCCTCTGCTGCCCCACTAGGCACCAGGGACAATCGGGCAGCTGGGGGATGTCTGCACTATACGTGCAGACATCCTCCATACTGCCCAACACGGCAGACTATTATGATGGACAGCTGTCCGTCATAATAGACTGCCGTGTCGGGCAGCATGGAGGATGTCTGCAAGTATCGTGCAGACATCCCCCGGCTGCCCCCACTAGCCACCAGGGATCAAGGTAAGGGGAAGGGAGGGAGGGGGGGCAGAGAGACAGGGGGAGGGAGGGAGGGGGGCAGAGAGACAGGGGGAGGGAGGGGGACAGAGAGACAGGGGGGAGGGAGGGGGGCAGAGACAGAGTCAAGGGGAGGGAGGGGGTTAAGAGACAGAGACAAGGGGAGGGAAGGGGTTAAGAGAGAGAGACAAGGGGAGTGAGGGGGTTAAGAAACAGCGACAAGGGAAGGGAAGGGGTTAAGAGACAGAGACAAGGGGAGTGAGGGGGTTAAGAGACAGAGACAAGGGGAGGGAAGGGGTTAAGAGACAGAGACAAGGGGAGTGAGGGGGTTAAGAGACAGAGACAAGGGGAGGGAAGGGGTTAAGAGACAGAGACAAGGGGAGTGAGGGGGTTAAGAGACAGACAAGGGGAGGGGGGAGAGAGAAAAATGGGGGCAAGGGAAAGAGAAAGGCAGCATTGGCACATAAAAATAAATAAAAACTAGAAATACATTTTTTGATATCATAATTTTTTATTAAAAAAGCAATTTACATATGAATATATACAAGTTGAACTTTTTTCCTATAGGGTAGTCTTATATTCAGGCTTTTAGTTTTTTTCCTAATGGAATATCCAAAGTTTGGGGGGGTCGTCTTATAATCAGGGTCGTCTTATAATCGAGCAAATACGGTAAATAGTCAGCATTCCCTAGAGTTACAATAAATATCCCACTTCCCATCCCTTCCCCCTCCTTCCTGCATAAATATTAATACTATTGATGTTTTCTTAGATGTTGCTTTTTATTTCTTACCCTTCAGCTTTTACATGTCTCCTGTCCGGTCTAGGCTAGGTATAAATAATAGGTTTTGCAGGTACTGTGTCCATCTGGCCCATTTATTGATGTTCACCAAATATCTATTTTGTACTGTTGCTATGAGTATAAATACTTATCCAAAAAAAAAAAAGTTTAGTTGAACTTCAAGGGACGAGCCAGGGTGCCTTGTGTGTATCATTATTTATGTATGCGTTAGTCTGTCTCCAATGTGTTTATTTAATACGCATCACAAATGGTGTCTCATTTATTTTTTGTTAATGCTTGATTTCCTAGCATCGTTCAGTCTCTTTGCCCCCCCCCCCCCCCCTCCAGTAGTCATGATGGAAGTCTCTGCTTGATATCCTCATAGACATGACATTTCAAAACCTTTCAAACTAGGCACTTGTCACAGCAAAGCTGTATGTGAAAGTGTTTGAAGATCAGCACAGACTGAAATCATAGAGGGATTACAGACCTTGATATTCACCATCATTTCCCCTCACTGAACAGATTATATAAAAAATGCGCATAATTTTATGTAGGAAGAGATGATATTTTTTCACACCAGTTAGTTAATTCTGAAGCTACAGGACATAGATAAAACGACACTGCCTAATTATCTGAGTTACTAAAGACAGACTGTGTCAAAAGGCAGCAGTGCTATTATACATGGTATAGTATAGACAGTGGCTCATGGCTACAATGGGTTTATAACATTTGGTATGCTCTCACTAGACGCACGAGGGCCAACAATAAGTCCAAAAACCAAAAACATAACTGAACTGAGCCAAGAGGGTTGAATGGGAAATGGAGTGGGAGAGAAGCTGGAAATTAGCTGTAACCAACAGGTAACTAACGAGATTTAAGAAACCTATCCTCAGCTCAAAAAGTCTCTCAATAATTTTCTCTTTTTGGACTTTCTAAATAGACTGGAGGCCAAGTCTAGGAGGAGTAGACAACAGGTAGCTCTCCAGTGCTTCTGGCATAGCTGGATGGGCATCATGGTAGCTGTAATTCCTCCAACATCTGGAGAGAGCTATGTGTTGTCTATTAAGAGTCCAAAAAGAGAAGAGGGGGAGAAAAATATTGGGATCAAGGCATTTCCTATAGTCCACATTTATAGTGCATTGCCGGGACAGTATTGTTCGCTGTTTTGCTGTTTCCATTTTATAACTAATATAGTTTTATATTTAGTTCTGTTATCTATTAACCAGTCAATCATTTCTTTGTTCACCTGTTATCAATTATTCTCTCACGTTACGCAACCTATTACAGCCTTGTGGTTCTAAATAAGATCACTGGTAGTACTGTTATCTATTAAACCATCACTCATTCCTTTGTTGACCTAATATCAATCATTCTCTCACTTGCAAGCTATTATTGGCTTATAGTTCCAAAAAAGATCAAAACATAAATTTCATACACCATGGGGCATACGTACAGTATTTGTATTATATATCAAATGTTACTGTATGTATTGTCTTTTATACTGGAAATAAATTAAAGAAGGTTTAAACAAAAAAAAGAATAAAGTATTTGATAGTTGAAGCAGAATCTATGTTTGGTACAAAACATTTTTAAATGTAAAAACAGTGATATCTCTGTCCCCTAAAAGCTTCACAGTGACATATCTGTGCCCAAACAGCTTTGTCATTGATGTCCCCAAACAGCTTGCCTGTGCTATGTATATCCTATCCTAAACAGCTTGCCACTGCCATTTATGTCCCAAACAATGTGCTAGTGCCATCTAGGTTCCATCAGCTTGAAAGTGCAATCTATGTCCCAACATCTTGTAAGTGCAATATCTGTCCCCAAACAGCTTGTTATTGCCGTCTATGTCCCAAACAGCTTGTTATTGAAATCTATGACCCAAATAGCTTGCCAGTGCCATCTCTGTTCCCAAAGAGCCTGTTAATGCCATTTATGTCCGAAATAACTTGCACAATAGAGTCCACAAAGATGATAAAGTCCCAAAAAGTCTAAAAATTTCAATTTAAAGTGCATATAAATAGAGGAAACACAACATAACTTTAGTAAGTCTTTTATTTTTTTTATTTAGCAGTATAATATGCACAATAAAAAAAAGATATAGACATACAAAATATTAGTCTATTAAAAACTGGTTCTTTTGCCACTTCAGGGATCTGAAAAGAGACAAAGATGAGAATGGGCAAATAAGGAACATTTCATTAAAAAAATGTCACATTTCAAAATCTGAATTCATTCAATTTGGGTGCATGCAGTTTTTTAAAAAATATGTTTAATGCCTGTAAATTTGAGGTGATGTGGATCTTTCTGATGTTTTTTGGGTGAAATTGATGGGTATTGAAAACTAGCCAGTTGTAAAGCGCAGATTGAGGGTAACACGTCTCTTCTGTGACACCATCAGTTATATCCACAATTCTTCTGGAGTTGTTACCCATGGACCGACCTGATACAAAACGTACCAGGATGGTCAGGATGGATCACCAACGTCGCAGTCTCGACAGGCCTCTTGGTCAGGATGGAGGAAATCCATGTAATGTCTGTGTTAATTAGAGAAATCGGCCTACAGTTACCTTGTAACTTTTTTTTTTAATCTTGTTTGAAAATGGGCAGAATATTGTTACTCGTCATCCTCAGCGGAATTTACCTAATTGGACAGATTTCTTACGTTAACTAGTCGTTGGCTGATTTTATCTCTATATATATTAAAAAATGAATTTTGGTAACCATGCGGACCCGGCATTTTGCGCATCACTTACTGTATTAATCTGGTGTATCCAGCACTGAGAAGCCCTTTCATTTACCCATTCAATACCGTTACTAATGTAAGGGGTTCTCTGCAGCACCATCTTGCACAAACAGTGGGACAATGGTCACCTACCCTGCGATGTTTAAACTATTTGGATCAATAAAGTTGTATGAGATTAATCTGTTAGTCAGTTTTCTCCCACAAGCCATCACAATGGATTGCGTTAAATGCAAGAGCATGTAGTTGATAAAAAAGGAATGGGTTATTTGTTTTAATAGATAACAAATGACTTGGTTTGCAATGAGGTTTCAGAGGTGAAGGAAGTTTTTTGCATTGTTGGGAATGATATGTGGCAAGTTCTGTCCACACTGTCACAGGGGCGTCACTAAGGTGCGGAAACTCATGGTGTCACCCCCTGGATTTCCTCCAATACAATGCCAAACAGATTCCTTAGTAATGCCAGTTAGATGGCCTATTAACTATGCCACACACAGGAGCCCCATAAATTATGCCACACACAGGAGCACAATAAATTATGCTACACCAGAGCCCCATAAATTATGCCACACCAGAGCCCCACTATTTATGCCTCACCTCTGCCCAATTAATTATGCCACACACACAGGTGCCCCATAATTATGCCACACACACACAGGTGCCCCATAATTATGCCACACAAAAGAGTCCCTTAATTATGCCACACATGGGGCTCGATAAATATGCCACACACAAGCGCCCCATAATTATGCACACATGGGACTGCCATTAATTATGCAACACACAGGAGCCCCACGAGGTGACAATTGTACAATTATAGATACCAGGAATATTGTGCCAGTCGGATACCAGTAATATTGTGCCATTCAGATACCAGTGATAGTGTGCCACTCAGAGCCCAGTAATATTGTGCCATTCAGATACCCAGAATATTGTGCCATTCAGAGCCCAGTAATATTGTGCCAGTCAGATACCCAGAATATTGTGCCATTCAGAGCCCAGTAATATTGTGCCAGTCAGATACCAGTAATATTGTGCCAGTCAGATCCCAGTTATATTGTGCCACTCAGAGCCCAGTAATATTGTGCCAGTCAGATACCAGGAATATTGTGTCATTCAGAGCCCAGTAATATTGTGCCACTCCGAGCCCAGTAATATTGTGCCAGTCAGATACCGAGAATATTGTGCCAGTCAGAGCCCAGTAATATTGTGCCAGTCAGATACCCGGAATATTGTGCCATTCAGAGCCCAGTAATATTGTGCCAGTCAGATACCAGTAATATTGTGCCAGTCAGATCCCAGTTATATTGTGCCACTCAGAGCCCAGTAATATTGTGCCAGTCAGATACCAGGAATATTGTGTCATTCAGAGCCCAGTAATAGTGTGCCAGTCAGAGCCCAGTAATAGTGTGCCAGTCAGAGTCCAGTAATAGTGTGCCAGTCAGAGCCCAGTAATATTATGCCAGTCAGATACCAAGAATATTGTGCCAGTCAGAGCCCAGTAATATTGTGCCAGTCAGAGCCCAGTAATATTGTGCCATTCAGAGCCCAGTAATAGTGTGCCAGTCAGAGGCCAGGAATATTGTGCCAGTCAGAGCCCAGTAATAGTGTGCCAGTCAGAGCCCAGGAATATTGTGCCATTCAGATACCAGGAATATTGTGCCAGTCAGAGCCCAGTAATAGTATGCCAGTCAGAACCCAGTAATAGTGTGCCACTCAGATACCAGTAATATTGTGCCAGTCAGAGGCCAGGAATATTGTGCCAGTCAGATACCATAAATATTGTGCCAGTCAGAGCCCAGGAATATTGTGCCACTCAGAGCCCAGTAATATTGTGCCACTCAGAGCCCATTAATAGTTTGCCAGTCAGTGCCCAGTAATAGTGTGCCAGTCAGATACCATGAATATTGTGCCAGTCAGAGCCAGTAATACTGTGCCAGTCAGAGCCCAGTAATAGTGTGCCAGTCAGAACCCAGTAATATTGTGCCAGTCAGAGCCCAGGAATATTGTGCCAGTCAGACCCAGTAATAGTGTGCCAGTCAGAGCCCAGTAATAGTGTGCCAGTCAGAACCCAGTAATAGTGTGCCCCCCCCCGCGGGACGCCACTGCACTGTCATTCTCTGAAGTTCTGCCTGTGTATACAATAATAGATGATGGGTGGATGTGTACTAGGGACTTTAACTTGTGGCTTGTTGATTGGTGTCAGGAGCAAGGATTTGGCTTTGTTTCTAATGATAGCTCTATTTGGAATAGAAATGAACTGTATGAAAAAGATGGCTTGCATCAGAAGCAAACAAATGTTCTCAGTGAGCAATTCAGAGGTTTCTCTAGGAAGTAACTAGGAGAGGGGGGCAAATGGGTGATCAAATATGAATCCAATTGCCCCCCAAAACAAGTAAAGAAGGTGCCTCTAGCATGTGTATTAACAAATGATAAGCTTAGAGTTATGTCTACAAATCCTCACTGTTAAGGGAATAAAATCCATGAATTTGTGGGAAAAATATCATCTGAGAATGTAGATATAGTGGCGGTTACTGAGACCTGGTATAATGAGAAAAAAATATAAACAATTAAAAGACAGAGAAGGCAAAAAACGGGGAGGGTGGCCCTGTATGTGAAGGATAGATAAAGTTCCCTACACTGACTGCTATAGCTGTGGTGCCCACAAACCCTCCTCTATCCTGCGCATTTGGTAATGCGCAAGGGTCAGAGGGAGGGGAGAAGAACAATGAATAATTGAACACAAAGCTGCTCAAAACCTAAGTTGAGGAGGGTCCCCCCTACAGCACACAGCCTGTTTAAAAAAAACTGTGTTTGTGTGTTTAAGTCTGACTGTGTGACTGTCAGATGCACACATCAAAGATTATTCCACAATAGCTGATGTGTCTCCAAAGGTTAGTCAGCACAAGTAAAAAACAGTGGTCGAGGGGGACATCAAGATGATTGCTAATAATACTTAAACAATAGTAATAATCCCAAAATGTATTGATCATGACTTGCACTGAAATAGCACCTATGCTGCCTGGAATCTCAGCACATTTCTCATTTACTCAAGTGATTAAAAGAACTAAGCATGAATCAGTTTGTGTGTGTAAGTGTGACAGTGTGACTCTGTATGTAAGTGTTACTCTGTGTTTGTAAGTGTGGCAGTGTGACTCTGTGTGTGTTACTCTGTGTGTGTTTCTCTGTTTTTTGTATGTGACTGGGTGTGTAAGGTAAGTGTTACTCTGTATTTGTGTGGTGGTATTTGTGTGGCTGTGTATGTGTGTGTAGTGCTATGTATGCATGTGTGAATGTGGGTATAGTTATTGTAAAGTTTGTTTTTTTACTGTGATTTTTTTAGCTGTGGAGTGTGATACACTCACACACTGCACATTAGTGTCAATTATATATACACACACATTATGTATGTCTTTGTGTGTACGTGTAATTCTCTGAATGAATGACAAATTAATGTGGCCCACGCACACATACATTTCTAATAAAGGTCTTAATAGACCCTGTGGGACTATGCCAAAAGATCGCGATACCTCCTGACGTCATGTGTGACGTTATGGAGGTGAGCGTGATTAGGTGTAATTTATCTGGTGCTCGCTGATAGGTGGAAGTGCCTGCAGTGCGATCCGAGCACAGCTCATCGCAGGGAGCTGTTTAACACTGGACGTTCTATGCTATCCTTGCTGCTTTTGGGACCTGTAAAATAAGGACAGCATAGAACGTCCTAGAATTAAGTTAGCGACAAAACAAATAATTACTTTTCTTCACGTGAAATTTTTTTAAAATAAATAGGGGTATAGATTAGACAAGGAAGCAGAAACAAGAAAGCAAGTTGGTAATTGAAAAAAGATCTCCATGTTTCTATCAGTGAGAATGAATGGAACGATGCTCTAATAAAAGACAATAAAGCAGTTCACAATCTTTCTCTGGTGAAAATGTTTTACAAAGAGGCCAATAGATGATATATGGTCCCAAGTAGAACAGCCCTTTTATCCCCAATAACTTAGATATTTGTTGGGGTTGTGGAAGTGCTATCGGCACATATCTTAGCATCTGGTGAAGTTGTCCAAGAACTAAGATACTCTGTGATTTTGCATTTGACCTGTTAAGTATAATAGACAATATTAGATTGCTTTGTTGCATGTAGGTTGGCTACCACTTAACAAAGTACAGACTTAGCTTACAATCCTTTGTTTTATGGTGATTAAAATTCTATTTTCTTCAGCTCCCTCCACAGATTTTCTATGGGATTAAGGTCTGGAGACTGGCTAGGCCACTCCAGGACCTTAATGTGCTTCTTCTTGAGCCACTCCTTTGATGCCTTGGCTGTGTGTGTTTTGGGTCACTGTCATGATGGAATACCCATCCACGACCCATTTTCAAGACCCTGGATGAGGAAAGGAGGTTCTCACCCAAGATTTGACGATACATGTCCCCTTTGATGCGGTGCAGTTGCAATGTCCCCTTAGCAGAAAAACACCCCCAAAGCATAATGTTTCCACCTCCATGTTTGATGGTGGGGATGGTGTTCTTGGGGTCATAGGCAGCATTCCTCCTCATCCAAACACGGCGAGCTGAGTTGATGCCAAAGAGCTCGATTTTGGTCTCATCTGACCACAACACTTTCACCCAGTTCTCCTCTGAATCATCCAAATGTTCATTGGCAGACTCCAGACGAGCCTGTACATGTGCTTTCTTGAGCAGGGGGGCCTTGCGGGTGCTGCAGGATTTCAGTCCTCCGCGGTGTAGTGTGTTACCAATTGTTTTACTTGGTGACTATGGTCCCAGCTGCCTTGAGATCATTAACAAGATCCTCCCGCTGATTCCTCACCGTTCTCATGATCAATGAAACTCCATGAGGTGAGATCTTACATGGAGCACCAGACCCAGGGAGACTGACAGTTATTTTGTGTTTCTTCCATTTGCGAGTAATCGCACCAACTGTTGTCACCTTCTCACCAAGCTGCTTCGCCATGGTCTTGTAGCCCATTCCAGTCTTGTGTAGGTCTGCAATCTTGTCCCTGACATCCTTGGACAGCTCTTTGGTTTTGGCCATGGTGAAGAGTTTGGAATCTGATTGATTGCTTCTTTGGACAAGAGTCTTTTATACAGGTAATTGACTGAGATTAGGAGCACTCCATTTAAGAGAGTGTGCCTAATCTCAGCTCGTTACCTGTATAAAAGACACCAGGGAGCCAGAAATCTTCCTGATTGATCGGAGATCAAATACTTACTTCACTCATTGACATGCAAATCATTTTATAACTTTCTGTCATTCGGTCTCTCACTGTTAAAATACACCTACCATTAAAATTATAGACTGATCACTTCTTTGTCAGTGGGCCAACGTTCAAAATCAGCAGGGGATCAAATACTTTTCCCCCTCACTGTTAGTCTGTTGTCTTGTTGTATTTTTTAATATTTGTAATAAAAAGGAAAAAGAAAAAAAGTTGGGAATTAATTTTTTTATTTCCTGGAGTAGTAAGCCTGCGATGTTATGGGGTATAAATGAAATATATAAAAGAGATAGACTGGTTGCTATATGTTATGTTTGTGAAGGGGAGGAGTTAGAAATATAACCACATGCACCTGGGGGGGGATGGGACACTTCCTTGCGGCTGCTTCCGCGCAGCCGCTTCACCGCCGATTCTGCAGCACAAGACAGATCGTCGCTGGAGATTTCATCGCGGGACATTTCATCGCTAAAGGTAAGTATTTTACAGATTTTAGTTTGTTTAGAATTAGGGTTTAGGGGGTTAGAATTAGGTTTAGTGTTTAGTGTTAGGGGTTAATTTTACTATTAGGGGTCGGGGGTTAGTATTAGGGATAGTATTAGGGTTTAGGGGGTTAGAATTAGGTTTAGTGTTAGGGGTTAATTTTACTATTAGGGGTCGGGGGTTAATATTAGGGTTAGTAGTAGGGTTTAGGGGGTTAATATTAGTATCAGGGGTCGGGGTTAGTATTAGGGTTAGTATTAGGGTTTATGGGGTTAACTTTAGCATTAGGGGTCGGGGGTTAGTATTAGGGTTAGTATTAGGGTTAGCATTGGGGTCGGGGGTTAGTATTAGGGTTAGTATTGGGGTTTACGGGGTTAACTTTAGTATTAGGGGTCGGGGGTTAGTATTAGGGTTAGTATTGGGGTTTAGGGGGTTAACTTTAGTATTAGGGTTCGGGGTTAGTATTAGGGTTAGTATTGGGGTTTAGGGGGTTAACTTTAGTTTTAGGGGTCGGGGGTTAGTATTAGGGTTTAGGGGGTTAATTTTAGTATTGGGGTTAATTTTAGTGTTAGTATTGGGGTTTAGTGTTACTATTGGGGGGGGAATCATTTATTAGGGGGGGTATTTTCGTTTTACTTTTAGATTTGTAAGAGCTGACAGTTCAGCGCTGAACTGTTAGCTCTTACATAGCTGCCGCCGCGGTGAAGCGGCCGCATTATTCTTCATTGCTGACAGTTCAGCGTTCTAACTGCCGCGCTGAACTGTCAGCGATGAAGATGCGGCGAAGAAGTGTCCTAGACCCCCTGGGGGTGCCTAAAAAAAATTCTTGCATTAGTGAGACTTAGGAGCTGCCTTGGGAACTGCTTAAAATAGCCCAAAAATAGCAGAGTAGTAAAAGTTCCCCCTCATGCCCATCTTTTCAGCTTGGATATTTTGGATTCAATTTGGCCTATTCTTAGTTATTGGATAGATCCTGCAATCTCACTCACTGTAATTTTGTTAGGCTAAGACCTCTGTGTGTTAATATGTATATCACCTGGCATTGCACCAGCATCTGGTTTGGGTGCTAACTCCTTGTCAGTCTATCACCAGGGAAAATGCAACCCTTGCTATATTTACAGATGACACCCCAGCTCTTGCTTTATGAACTTACTTTTCCTGCACTGATCTTTTGGATTTGACCATCGACCTCTTATCTGGACTACATTCTTGTGCTGCATATCTCTCATTGCCAGTATCTGACAAAATTTCAATGGTTTGGACCAGAATCCAACTGGGCATCCTGGCTTTGTAAAGGTCTGCATGCTTCTTTCTTCTGAGGCTCCACCATTAGAAGTTAGACCTCCTCTAGCACAGACAAGTTTATGGTCTGATTGTTGTAAGGTAGCCTTAATCTTATTGGTGGACAGGTTTAATCAAGGCAAGGCTCGTTCAGTTTCTGGGCATTACATTTTTTTTATTTTTATTATTATGTATTCAATTTATTCATATAGAAAAAGACTATAACATTCAAACAAATATACAAGACATATAGATAGGGCAATTTCACATTTGTTAGAATGGCACATATTCCTACCAAACATTATAGACAAATACCCAAAAATACATTTATACATATAAAAATGCTTGCCAGACGAGATTAAAAGAGCAAACAAGAGGAATAGGGACCCAGAGATATCTAATCAATAATAACTTTAGTTTTAGTGGCACAGATTAGCGCCCCTCTTGACAAATTTCGAAATTCTTTGAAGAGTTCAAAAATGGCCAGCTCAAATCTTTCTCCATTGTGGCCTGTAAAATTATTGGATTTTGGAGGGAATTCTCCAGTGTACTTTAATGATTTTTAGAGCAACAAAACAATGCGTTATAAGTAGAGTTGAGTGGACAACTAGATGTTCGGGTTCGAGAAGTTCGAGCGAACTTTGGAAAAAGTCCGGGTCCGTGCTCGAACTTGACCCCGGACTTGACCCCAAACCCGAACCCCATTGAAGTCAATGCGGACACTGACTTTTGGCCACTAAAATGCCTCTAAAATAGTCATGGAAAGGGCTAGAGTGCTGCAAAAGGAATTAAAATGTGGGTAAGTGTAGGACAAGTGCCCTGCAAACAAATATGGATAGGGAAATAACTTCAAAAAAATAAAATACATACAAATTAAAAATACTGTACTATTTACCACCCAAAACAATTAGAATTAGGTTCTGTTTGACTCTCTGATGTAATACATGTAATGCTATTGCTATTCTATAAACCGAAATAGAGTCCCCATTCATAAGAATAGGTCATTTGAAATGATAGAATCATTGACCACTCTTAAATTCAATAAACAATTGACCTATTCGTATGAATGGGGACTCTATTTCGGTTTATAGAATAGCAATAGCATTACATGTGTTCCATAAACCGAAAGTCTATAAACCGAAAGTCATTCGGTTTATAGACTTTCGTTTTATAGAATACATTTAATGCTATTGCTATTCTATAAAAAGAAAGTCTATAAACAGAATGTCTTTCGGTTTATAGACTTTCGGCTTATAAAATACATGTAATTCTATGCTATTCTATAAGCCGAAAGTCTATAAACCGAAGGTCGTTCGGTTTATAGACTTTTGGTTTATAGAAAGCCAATAGTATTACATGTATTCTATAAACCGAAAGTCTATAAACAGAACGGCCTTCGGTTTATAGACTTTCGGCTTATAGAATCCATGTAATGCTACTGGCTATTCTATAAACCGAAATAGAGTCCCCATTCATACGAATAGGTCAATTGACCTATTCGTATGAATGGGGACTCTATTTCGGTTTATAGAATAGCAATAGGATTACATGTATTCTATAAACCGAAAGTTTATAAACCGAATGTCTTTCGGTTTATAGACTTTCGGCTTATAGAATACATGAAATGTTATTGGCTTGTCTATAAACCGAAATAGTGTCCCCATTCATACGAATAGGTCAATTGTTTATTCAATTTAAGAGTGGTCAATGATTCTATCATTTTAAATGTTTTTGACCATAGTTCTCTTACATTCTCACATCCCCACCAAATACAAATATGTACGGGATGGCAATTGCATCTCCAGGAAACTGCAGAAGCATGCATTATAGCTAATCGAGTCGGAACTAGGTACCACCTGTTGATAAGTTTAAATTGTGTTTCCACCATTGTCAGACAGTGGATCTGTTTAGTAGTATCAAAAAAGGTTTGACCCCATTTTTCATGGGCATTGACTTTAAACACAGAGCTTCTAAAACCTCCCGCTTATCAGGGGGAGTTTGCTGCTGCTGTTGTGGGGGGGGGGGGGGGGGTATAAGAATTTAGTTGGCAACAAGGACTGGGCCTAGGGCGGCACATTGGAGGGGCCATAAAATAGTCACACAAACACACCGGAAAGCCCACCTACTAAATTTTTGGGGGCCTGTGCCGCATGGAAAGGTGTTGGGGGACCAAGATGGCACTGGGAAGCTGTTTGGGGACAATAATTGTGACAGGAAAAGGCGTTGCCTGGGCAGAAAGGAATGTGGAAAAACAAGATTAGGGGGTACACAGAACCTAAATACATCACTGCACCTGATATCATCAGATATAGACACAGATAGACATACAAGACAGATTTGCTGACAGATACAGAGATTGACAAGACAATTTGATAAAAAGGTCAAGGGTGTTATCAACTGGGGCATTTAAAAGTGAAAAGTAGTGAATCCCTAGCCCATTGAGAGAGATCAGAGAGCAGCCTGGATGGCAGTTTCCCTAATGCCCCCCTTGCAGCCCTCCCCTGTCTGTTAGTTACCATTAACCTGAGAGAGATTACAAATACATAAATAAATACATGTGAGTCAATCGTTACATCATTGGTGACTGACTCATCTGGTAAACAGATGTAATTAATATTTGACTTATAGAGGTCATTGAAGACAGGTTTGGGAAATCCCCAGACAGATACATTGAAAAATAATTTGCCTTGAAGGCAAGGATTATAGAATTTCTCTAGTTATACCATGTAATAATGGTAATAATAATGTAATAATCAACTAGGTATTTTGCCCCAAATCCTAGTGTGTCAAGTGGGAGCCCCCCGGTCAGTGGAAAGTTTCCATTTACTCTCCGTGTCACTGACCTTCCAGATAAAAGACACGTCCACTGACTACGAAATGGACTCCTGAACAAAGACTCACTGTGAATGGATGGGATGTTCTCTCTCATTTGAAAATGCATTAACACTGATTAAATATTAAACTCATCGTCCCCCCCAATACTATCAAACATCACAACCTGGGGGACCAGTCTGTACCAGCCACGCACAGTAATTATCAGGCAGGAAGCTATGTCACAATCCTTCTTTGTTAAACACATCTCTGCAGCCATCTGTTATTTTATAGGGAAGGTGTCTGATAAGCAGAAGGTTAAACAAACAAAAAGATACAATCTAATATGACTTACTTCAACAATGCTGTCTCAGAGACAAAGGTAAAAATGATAACTATGGCGACCCTTATTACCTGCATACTAGTTTGGATGAACACATGCTCAGTGCTGATATGAACCCTGTCAATATCAAGCACATCACAGGAATTTACAAATAAGATATTGGCATAAATATGATACTTAAATCACTGTTGGATTACGGGGGAAGCCATTTTAGGTTTCCAGTTGATTTCCTATAAGTTTCTTCTAAAATGATATCCCCAAGTAGTAGAATGGCTGTTTAACTCAGCTCCAAGTTTTGAAGGAATGTAGTACTTGTTGATGTAGTCTAGTGACGGCTAACCTCGGCTCTGCAGATGATTAGACACTATATGTGCCATGATGCTTGAAGTCATCACTGGACAAGCCTGACATTTCCGACTTATTACGGCGTTTATTTATACACATGTTGCCGGACACCATTCTTGATCCACGGAGAGTCGAAAGGGCCAATAGAGCGCTACAAGCAAAATCTAAGGCTACAGCACGCCCAAAAAATAAAAATAATAAAAACATATGAGTTTGCCTTCAAGCAATGGGTCATGTAAGCAGCATGTTTAGTGTACCCTGCCTGTTATGGAACTAAAACTAAACATGTTCCAGTTTTGGACTATAGGGTAGACGCAGTGTGTGCTTATATTTGGCTATGAAAGGATGCCTCTGAAGACCGGACTGATTTGGGGCACATCGGAAACTGGATTAGAAAGCTACCCAGAATGCCCATTGTGCCTCCAAATAAGTCTGCAATTCGGACATCATAGCCGAATACACGGCAATACCTGCCGAAAGCGGATGAAAAATGCCCAAAACACACCGAAGTGGTAACTCATGTCAGGAGCACTTCTGATATTGTGAACATTGCCTCCTGAAATAATAGTAATCAAAAATGAAAATAAAAAAGGCTATAAATAAAACATCATACTCTGGCTTTTAATATAATTAATAAAGCAAGTAACCATGACCCCCTATCAAAAATGGGTCTGGGAGCTGGCCAATTGGCTCCCACCCCACCATTATACACACAGGGGTCTGGGCAGGTAACCCTAACCCCCATAATAAATGGGGCTGGGAGCTGAGCTTTGGTAAATCAACCAATGGTAGGGCTTCTGATTGGCTGTGATAGTCAGCAGGTTTTTGCATAAGTCTATTCTGCTAAGCCATGCCACATCATATTACTTTACCCATGACCATGATCACTGAGTTACTACTTAGTAAACGCCCAATTTTAGTATACATGTAATTTATACAGGAAAGATACTGGGAGGGCTTTGTCACAGAATCTGCAAATCATCTGACGGGGAAGGATTTTTGAGCCCACCTTTGCATGCTATACAATGTATATCAGCGTATTTATGTCTCGCTCATTAATGTTATCTCCTATGAAGCATGTATGGTAGCCTATGTGTTTCAGCTATGAAAAATCTAATCATGTCAACTTGATGCCTCATGCCTGTAACATGGGCTTTTACAAGGTCACTCTGAGAGTTCATGCACTATAAAAGGTATAATGACATTACTGGCCAGCCTGTTATACTGCAAGTCTACCGGTTACTTAATTTTAGACAGAATTCACTGGCCTTGGGGACATTGACCTCGAGGTCATCATACCAGGTCTCATGCTGATGGCCATCGTCTTGTTAGTGTTACAAAATAAGCACTGAGTAACTTATTATATGGTCACTAGCTGTCATGAAATCATTTCTATTTTTTGCTGGTTTCTCTGCACTCACCCCTGGGAGAAGCCTTGTTACTGACCTCAATACTGCGGCTGTGTCTATACTGAATTCGATATTCCATACCATGTCTCACTATATTAGGCCATGTAACCACTGGGCTGAATCACATCAGGTGGGCATCTGCCAAAAAATAATGCCCCCCATAATGTATTAAAGGTAACAGGCTTCCATGATGTCAGCAATGCATTTAAGCTGTAATGGGAAAAAACGATTGAGGTAAAACAATTGTTTCTGCACTACGACCCTTAAGAGTCTTGTTCTGCCACTGTTTGCGATCTATGCCCATTGGTTGTATTATGTGTAGCCTGGATGTGTATTCAAATAGAATGAATCATGCACTCACTGGATCTATCAAAAAGTTGATAAAAAAATTGATCAAAAATATATAATCCTCCAGATTGACGTTTCGGTTCCTTCAGGAATTATTATCAAGTTCCATATAGGGGGCAGGAAGCAGGGTAACCTTCAGGGAGGTACAGCATTGCCGGATAATTGGAGGATGTCTTTCCGATTAAGTATGAAAATTAAAATTAAAAGCAAACTTTTTTTCTGTAAAGGATCACCTTATACTTAGCCCTTTTCTATTTTCATAAATTAAGAGTTTGGGCGGTCGTTTTATAATCAGGGTTGCCTTATTTAGGAGTTGGGGTTTCATTATGTGGTGCCGGTCAGGTAGCCGGCACCATTACCCCTTCAGGAGGCCCAGCACCGCGTTGCTAGGTCTCCAAAAGATCTCGGGCTGGACCCGTGGCAGACTTGATAGAAGTGGAGTAAATAAGCGCACATGCTTAGGCGGCATACATACGGATATATATGATGCTTATGACCAATAGGTATATATGGGTATATATCAGGCTCAATAAACCCCAGGCGCCAGGTCGCCATGGTGACCAGAAAATTAGATCTGGCGCATGGGTATTGTTGTCCCCGCATGGTGGCCTCGCTGCTGGGATTATTTTTTTGTTGTTTTTATCCAACAGAGAGCGAAGGAGCACAACATTATTGTGTCCGAGCGCTGGGTGTGCTCAGCAGAAATGAACATGGTCTGTGCCTGTGTGAGACACACCCCACTGTCTGACACGCATAACCAGCACCCTGTCTCACACAGACACGCATAACCAGCACCCTGTCTCACACAGACACACATAACCAGCACCCTGTCTCACATAGACACACATAACAAGCACACTGTCTCACACAGACACGCATAACCAGCACCCTGTCTCACACAGACACACATAACAAGCACGATGTCTCACATAGACACACATAACAAGCACACTGTCTCACACAGACACACATAACAAGCACGCTGTCTCACACTGACACACATAACTAGCACACTGTCTCACACAGACACAGTCTTCTTCCCCCCCAACCTCTTGTCTCTTATTTCCCCCCAACCTCTTGTCTCTTATTTACCCCAAGCCTGTTCTCTCCTCCTCTCCCCTCTTTACCTGATGCGGTGCGGATCACTGATGGGGAGACCCAGGCAGCTGAGTTAAACACACTCAGAGCTCAATCAGTGCTGCCTTGTGCTCCCCACGCATATTGATAGTTCACAGCATCATGCTCTGTGTCATCACTAGGCGCGGGGAACGTAAGGCAGCACTGATTGAGCTGAGTGTATTTAACATACACAGAGCCAATGCTGCCTGCGCTTCCCTGCCGAGGATCTGCACAGCTCTACAAGGTGGGGACGGACCTTCATCTAGCACCCGGTGTGGTCAACCCCCCACAACCATCCCCCGCCACCTCCACCGATAGGGAAAGAAGAAAAAAAAATTGGGTTTCAGCCCCAGTAGTCCCCCCCTAGCGACGCCACTGTTGTGGGGGCAGCTGCAGTGGTAAAAAATTAATAAAGCTTGCTGGCAGAGGCATTGGCTGGGGAGATCAAAAGATCTCCTTTCACCAGCCTCTCTACAGGTTACAAAAAAAAAGTAAAAAAAAAAAAAAATTGATACCGGATATGACCTGACATCATATCCGGTGGCTGTGTGTAGCGGATGGCACCAGGCAACCCTACAAAAATACTGTATAAAGCTGCATCCGTGTATCTGTTGTATTTTCTGTGTATTAAAGCCTTCCATTGTTTAGTTATGTCAGCCACCCAGTCTGACTACCTTGCTTCTGGCTCCAGATTAAAGTGGCTAGATACTGCTTTACTGGTGATGTGTTTAAGGTTTCTATTGTTTAATCAAGTGTTATCTGATTGCAGTTTGGTGTATATAAGTCTGTGTTGTTTGTCAAATAAAGTAGTTCAATCTTGCTGTAAAAGGCTTGTCAGTTATGCTCCTGAAACTGTGTGTCGTCCAGTTATTGGGATTGCTGTTGGGATATTGCTGTATTTGACCTGCTGGAAACCCTGCCTTTGGATTTACTATTTACTTGTTCCTGAGTCTCACTTGGATTATAAGCGGAGATAACCTGGGTAATATTGCATCTCCGCTACACTGTGTTTCCCACCTCCGTGCAGGAGGGAAGATTGCATGGAGGAGACGACCAGGGACATGGAGCAGCCAGGAGGTGAGTACTGGGCAAGGGTGGAGGAGGGTGGAATTCAATGAGCACAATAACGCATATTAATGGAAAAAGATTATTATTGGCATATAGTAAATAGCTAAATAATACTGGCATATATTAAAAGCAAAATAATACTGCCATATTATTTGGGAAATTGGCTGTGGCATATTAATGGCAAAATAATACTGGCATATTATTGGGCAAATTGGCTGTGGCTTATAAATCGCAAAACAATACTGGCATATTTTTCGGCAAAGTGGCTGTGGCTTTTAAATGGCAAAATAATACTGGCATATTATTGGGCAGATTGACTGTGGCATATTTATGGGCAAACTAGCACTGTGGCTCATTTTAATTGGCAAAGTGATGCTGTGGCCCAGTCTGTTCGGCAAAATGTACTATGGGGAAAGTGACACTGGCTTGTTCTGCAGGGGCAGTTCCGTGGGGCAAAGTGACACTGTGGTATGTTCTGTGCAGGGCCAGCCTTAGGGGTGAGCGACCTGTGAGACAGCAGAGGGCACAAAACCCAGGGGGCCCAGAGCAGTGACCTGCCGGTAAGTTGAAGGGAAAAAAAAAGTATTTATAAGTGAGGTGCTGATCATCTGATCGGCACCATCACTTTTATCGTGCAGCCCCTGAGTAATAGGGACCTGCACTGCCCTGTGAGATCAGCAGGTCTCTGTCAATCATTACATGGCCAATCAGAGGGGAGCAGTGGATTTGACTCACCATATCCCCGCCCACAGCCCTGATCGTGAAGAGCCTGCACGAGGGAGCACAGGGCGCCTGAATACCTAAGGCCGGCCCTGGTTCCGTGGGCAAACTGACACTGTGGCATGCCAAATTGGGTAGGTGCAATATGAGTGCAAGCCAAGTCCTGTGGGTGCAATATAGGTGCATGGAAAGTGCTGTGTTACATAATTTAGGTGCAATGTGGGTGCAGAGGAAGGGAATAAAAACAAGGAATGCAATTTTTCAATAACATTTTTATTACATATGAAAATAGTTGAATATAATATTAAAAAGTTCAAATAAATATAAATGCAACTAGTTATAGAGATAGAGATGTCTGTGTGTATAGATATTTATTGTTTTAGAATTGTAAAATTGTCACTCGCGGGGCTCCTGTGTGTGGCATAATTAATGCGGGTCACATGTGTGGCATATTTATTGGCCCCCATGTGTGGCATAATTAAGGTTCTCTTTTGTGTGACATAATTAAGGGGCTCTTGTGTGTGGCATAACTATGGGGCTCCTGTGTGTGTGGCATGATTAATGGGTCTCCTGTGTGAGGAATAATTAATTGGGCTCCGAGGTGAAGCATAATTAATTGGGCTCTTGTGTGTGGCATAGTTATGGGGCTCCTGTGTGTAGTATCATTTGTGGGTCTCCTGTATGTGGCATATTTAATGGGCCATCTGACTGGCATTACTAAGGAATCTGTTTGGCATGGTATTGGGGGAAATCCAGGGGGGATGACACCATGAGTTACTGCACCGGGTGACACCAACGCTAATGACTCCTCTGAGTCTGGGTGTGCATTGATAAGTCTAAGGGGCAAATTGCCAAATCTGTGGGTGTATTGGCAAGTCTTAGGAACATATTGGCAAATAAAAAAAAATAAAAACAATAAATGCATTTTTCAGTCATTGGTTTTACTAAATATGAAAAATTAGTTTACATGTGAAATAATATTTCCAAGTAAAAATAAGCGCAAATGGATGCCTTAAAAGTACTTGTGTGCAGGGTATGGGGGACTGCTAGAATCACTGTTGGTAATATGTGATCAGGCATGTAGTCATTTTAAATATAATCATTATGCCCAACCAGCTGAAAGTCAGATCCTATTCTCCTCAAAATACAGATTGAATATAAAACTGTTAATACAGGCGCCCCTCTAGAAGGAAAACAAATACCTGCTAGTTGCTACCCAAAGGAACTACCCTGCCGCTCTTCAATCCTGCATGATGATAACAGTATTTGGAGAAAAAAAAGAGTGGGAGCACTTTATAGTTAGTATTATAATCTTATTAAGTTATTAAGATTGTATATTTTAAAAAAAATCGATGTTAATAAATGATTTAGAAAGGCACTAAAATATATAATATAAACACAATATTATTAATAAGACAGTCCATTTAAAATTGAATCAACAATATTGGAATATAAAATTAAAAAAATATTTTCCAATTAGTACACACAGTGTAAAAGCATTCAACATAAAAAATATTTTCCCTCCATAGTAAGTGATGTACATACAAAAAAAGCACAGAGAAGAACTCAGCTGAAGTATATACATCAGTATGGAGGGAAAACATTTTTTATGTCGAATACTTTTACACTGTGTGTACTAATTGGAAAATATTTTTTGAATTTTATATTTCAATATTGGTTATATAATTTTAAATGGACTGTCTTACTAACAATATGATTATCAAATAAGAAAAACAAAATGTTGCACTGGAACTTGCAATGTGGCAGAATGAGCCGGTTACTTAAGATGGCAATATGCAAAAGGTTTCAAATAAACATTTCACCCGCTCCCAGGTTTTACATCTTTCTTAATGTATCATAACACTTTTACACATTTTAAATGGGAACAGTTTATCAATAGCCTGATATCAGGCTGACCTGATTTTTAAAAAACCGGGCCGCTCATTACAACATTGGCCAAAGAATTAGCATATGAACAAAATATTATTTTAATTTGTTTATGTATCTCCCCACCCCATGTCTGCTGTCTCTCTCCTTTGTGTAATGCCAGTGCGTCCATATCTCTGCTGCATTATCCCCGTTCCCCAGAGCGGCGGTCTGCCCGCCAGCTCTGTTGCCATGCCCCACTTTAACCTTCTCGAGTGGGCAGCAGCATGCCCATCAGTCCTCTATCACTGGTAGTGCGCTCCACGCAGTGGATTTTAGCGTCCGCGCCGCAACACTCTTTATCCTGTATCTCCTGCATCGCTATGGAGAAGGGTGCGCGCCTCGTACAGGTCATGGTGGCAGGACTTTAGACCTTTCAAACGGCAGCACACCTAATTCAAATCACTTTGATGTTCCTAACCTACTATACCCAGAGTTTTGTTTGCTACTTCCCTGTGTTTTCCTTCGGTATCTTTGGTGTTTTGCAAGTGTCTTCTTCTGCAATTGGGGTTCTCATCTGAATCACGGTACTTGCCCCCTCCAGTATTACACTATGATTATCCCCCTATGTCTGCTGTCTCTCTCCTCTCCCCCCATGTCTGCTTTCTCTCTTCTATGGTTATCCCCCCCCCCCCCCCCAATGTCTGCTGTCTCTCTCCTATGGTTATCCCCCATGTCTGCTATCTCTCTCCTATGGTTATCCCCCATATATGCTGTCTCTTCCCTATGATTGACTCCCATATCTGCTCTCCTCTCTCCCCCCATGTCTGATGTCTCTCTCCTATGGTTATCCCCCATATATGCTGTCTCTTTCCTATGATTGACTCCCATATCTGCTGTCTCTCTCCAGCCTCCATGTCTACTGTCTCTCTCCTCTCTCCCCCCATGTCTGCTGTTTCTCTCCTCTCCCCCTCAGACCTCAGTCAGTGCTGCCAGACACAAAGAGCTGATGAAGCTCGCAGCTCCCCAATGAAATAAACAAAGTGCTGCTTCAAAGGGTGGGGGTGGTCACCACACATGTTCACTGGGTGCACCCGCACGCTCTTATAATTAAAAAAAAAACTTGTTGTGTCCTGCTGCTATGATCCCTGTATCCCAGGCATCAGTGCCCTGCGCCCCACAGTGCCGGCACAAAATCCAGGACATATTTGTGTCCCAAATTTTTTCCCAGGCTTACCCTTTTACACACTTTTAATAACTCAACCACAGGACACCCGCTGTGATAAAGGTGCAGGCATCATGAAGAGGGGCATCTGTGCATAGATTACTGCTACCATGCTTACTGTTTGTGGGGGTTGCCAAGTGTCCCCTCTTGACTCTCCCTGTGGATGGATGGAGTTGCCTTTTAACCAATGGTTGTTCGCCAAGGAGAGTGTGAACAGCTGTTAAGACATCTTTTGCTGAATTAGCTGTGGAGGCTTTTGCTTCAACAATCAGCTGGAGAGGGTGTTGTCTGGTGGCCAGGCAGAAAATAGGTAGAACAGGTTGGAGATCTAACTCTTTTAATAGGCAGCCATTGCTTAAAGGACAACTGTGATGCCATAAGTAACTTTGTCTGAAATTAATGAATAAGCCCTATTATATAAGCTGTGTCATTCTTAAAAAAGCAAGTAAATAAACATTATCAGATTTTCGACCATTTAGCAACAACTGCTGCACGTGCAATGGCTGCCATTTTGCCTTATACCTTGGGTCTGATCTCTGACTCTCAATCCCACCTTTCCGTTCCGTGAATCTCTGCCACCAAATTACATGTGGCCTCACTCCCTCTCGTGTAGCCCCATCGCCTCACAAGATCACACTGTTAATACAAGACTTGTATACAAGCTTGTATACTGGCAACAATCCTACAAGGGAGTGGTGTATCAGTTGCCACAATGCAGTCAGGCAGGTAATATTGTCCTGGCATCCATCTAACCCAGACTCACCCATCTGACTGCCAAACCATGAAGACTCCATAGAACAAGCTTCCTCTGCTCCAGAGTCCAGCGGTGGTGTACTTTACACCATTTCATCGGAAGCTTGGCATTGTAATTGGTGTGAGGCTTTCATGCAGCTACTCGGCCATGGTAATCCATTACATGGAGCTCCCGCTGCACGGCTTTTGTGCTGATAGTAATGCCGGTGGAAGTTTGGAATCTTCAGCTATAGAATCAGCAGAGCATTGGCGACACTTAGTGGACCCTGCTCTGTGGCTTTACATGATCTTCTGCTACATGGCTGAGTTGCTGATGTTCCTAAACACTTCCATGTTCCAATAATACAACTTTTAGTTGACTGTGAAATATCCAGCAGGGATGAAATTCACAAAATGACATATTGCAAAGGTGGCATCCTATCACAGTGCCACACTTGAAGTCACTTCAGAACAAGCCATTTTTTCACAAATGTTTGTGCATGCAGACTGCATGGCTAGGTGCTTGATTTTATACACCTCTGAAATCTAGATTAGCAATGTAAACTGCTCCTCTCGTATCTATTATTTTAGTCACCCAATCAAAAAAAGATTACCTTGGCATGATCTCCCTGAAGTAAACCCATGTTGTTTCTGATCTTGCAGTTCATGTTATTTTATATATTCAACAATTCTCCCATTGATCTCCCACTACGAACTTGCTGGCCTCTAGTTGCCCGACTACTCCCCAGTGGTGTATCTTGGTTTTTTTCTGCCCTAGGCAGACAAAATTTGGGCACCCCCCCACCCACGTTGCACACCTACGACATGCACCATCACCCATTTTGAACACCCACGACATGCCCCGTCACCCCATTACATGCCCCATCACCCACATGGCACACACACTAAATGCACCATCAACCCCATTAAATGCGACCATCACCCTCATTTCATACCCCCAACACGTCCATTACATCCCCCCATCGTCCCGATTAACTGGAAGGAGCTAAAGCTTGCTGAACGGTAGGGGAGGTAGCTAAAATGTTTCAAGCACCAGAAGTTTGATTTAACACCCTCTGCCGCCCTCTGGCAAAGTGCCACCCTAGGCGAGTGCCTTGTTTGCCTTGTGGAAGATACACTACTGCTCCTCCCTACTACCTTTTTTATGAATGGACACAACATTTGCTAATATCCAATCTTCTCGGACTACACCCAATAACAATGATTGCTTAAATAAGTCCATTAACGGTTTTGCTGCTACACCACTAAACACTTGTAATAATGTATCCCATGAGGCCCCATAGATTTATTTGTATTTACTTTAGTAATTTTCCGTTATTAACATCTGGAAAACCTGAACAAAAATATTAACTGAGGCAGTCAGCTAGACCTTTATCCTAGTCCACCTTGTTTTACTTTTTTTTTTCTTATTTATGTATCTAAAAACATTGTATCTTCCTATTTTACTGATGGGGCTATTTTCTCTATCTTCCTCACTCTGTTTTTAAAAAAATGTCTACTAAATGCTAAAAACAACTTTCTGATTTAAAAAACAAAAACAAAACCAGTATTTATATATTTACTGCAGTTTAAAAAACACTGGGGGTCATTGCCCTGTGATGATAAAACACACATTTGTGAACGTCTAATTTTTTTTTTTAAAAAGGACAAAAAAGGAACTGAGGAATTTGTGTCCAAAATATGGACTACCCTTTTAAAAAGACAGACTTTATACAGCATAATGAATTGTTTGTTACCATATTACAAATAATATAAACTATATAGCTATATCAAGCATACATAAACCTGGTACACATGGATACGTTTCTGAATATCTAGGCTATGGAAACTACAAGAGGCTACCATCACGCTCACGTGATGTTCTGTTTGCAGGTCCATCTCGCAGTTACTTTACCAGACAATAAACTCAAAACAGGAACAGATCAAGCTGTAGTTAGGGGAGGAGGAACAGACACTACCCCGCCTCCAGAAGGACACACCACCTCCCAGCCTGCTTTCACTTATAAACTGTCCTCACCAAGTTGGGCCCCGTCCTGCACCCACTTCTCAGACCTGTCACAGGTGAGTGATAGTAGGAGTCGTTAGATAGGCTTAGCAAATTTCTCTGGAGGGGTTCAACTGGGATAAAACCCAAACCAACACACTGAAATCTGGTTTCCGTTTCCTTAAGGAGCATTAGTTGTAATGCAAGAAAAATTAATTATACCCCCTTTGGTAATTTAAGGGTTAAAGCATAGATTAGCCTTTGCTCATTTGAACATGTAGGGGTGAATTTGGGACTAGATCAACTCGCGAGAGTTAGTAATTTAGGGTGGAGGCTGAGGAAGCGGAGAAGTTTCTCAATACCTGATATGGTTCAGCTTGTTTCTGTTAGACAATCCCGATCCTATGTTACACTATCTTTGTGTCAATGTTTTATTTTACCAATATTACAGCTGCAAACTAAGTTGGGAGTATGGTTTTATTTTTTGCAGTGTACCTGAGAGGCTGACTTTCTGCCAGTGAGCAGTGAAGGGTTAAATCGGCTATGTGTAGTTATACTATGTGCTCTGAACGGCAAATACTATGATTCCCCAAAATCCAAGAGTGTCAATAGCCGCTCGCATTACTGTTACAGACCCAACTAGCTAAACAGAACATAGTTTACATTGTACACACTTTTATCATTCCTTCCCTTGGCAGTAGATTAATAGTATGATGTTTATAGTTGGAGAAATGTATTGTGTATACTATGTGTGTGCGCCCTGTATCTACTGCACATTAGAGCTGTGTGGGGTGTGGTTCCGTGCTGATGAGTAGAGTTCATGGTGAATGCCCAGAGGGGGTGAAGTATAATTCACGGGGGGTGGAGTCCTGTTCAGGGATCTGTAGCATTCTGTGTTTTATGTTCAGTGTAAACAGTTGCACAATAACCACTGTTTGAATAGGGAGAACTGCCAACAAAGGCCAATGCACAGAGACAGACAGTGCAAGGTGAATTATTCATTCACTTGTCCAGTCTCATATCTGCAGATGTATCAAAAGTACAGCTCATACCGCAGGAGGTTGCTGTTAGTTTAAACTGGATGGTTTGTGTCCAATACATATTGCCAAGTAGGCTAAACATACCACAGTTACACTAATGACTTCCATACACTTGCAATAACATTTACATCCCTCCACGTTAAAATATAACTGTGTTTCTAGACGATTTTTGATCTCTTGTAATACCTTTTGGCACTTGAGTTAAAGAGAATTTAAAATGTTCATTTAAAGCCAAACTTGAACTATATTAGTGGTGCACAAATTGTAGAGCAGAAATGATCCTCAAAGGTTTTTCTACAAAGTGATAGCAAAACTATACCCGCACCAAATGTGACTCCACAGATCACTAGATAAAGTTTTAAAGCCACTGGGTGTACATGGGATATACAAAGCATTGTTCACCCATCAAGCACTTGAAGATTTAATGCAGCTAAATAGGAGGGAGGGGGGGAATGTACAATAATAAGTGTATAGTATTAGTGATTTTGTTACTTGTAGTGTAGTTTCTGCACATGTCACAGGAGCAAGACTTACAGGCATGTTACACCTGCTAAACAGGTTGTTGTATATTCAGATCTCCTTCCAGATAGCAGTATCACTTTTTATTGTGCAGGTAATTTTAAAGACTATAAATCAAACACCTTTTTTTTTTTTTTTTTCAATTTGTCTTAGAAGACCATCTACTTGTATTTCAGGTGTCATGTGATACAGCACTTACACAATGGCATTATTTGTGGTATCCAAGCAACCCTGCGGTGCTCCATTACCAGACGTAATGGTTGTATTAATAGCGCAGGATTCATATTGTGATAAATCAGTCATTTTAGTTGAATTCGTTTTTTTTTTTTTCTTTCCTCAAAAAGCCAGGAAAAATGTAGTTAGAATTCTCCATGCATTTGTAACTTTTCAATCCTGACTAACTGGATTCCAAACAGGAATCAATTTATCACCTCGGAAAGCTCAACTGTTTCACACTAGAGGGAGCAAATGTGACACCTCCTCAGAAAACAAGTTATTACACCTCAAGGCTTCCAGACTGTCACATACACCTGTCTTAGGGCCTTATTTATCATGACAAAACTGGTGGGGTCTCAGGGAAAAGTGAAAAAATAGTAGTAATAACCATGGAAATCAATAGAATGCTAAAGCAGTTTGCAAAAAATGTAGCAATTTTTTTTTTTTTTTTAAATAGCACCGTTTTTTTTGCCTTGATAAATCTGGCCCTTAGTTCTTTCTTACTGACTGTCTTTATAAAGTCTCCAGCCTCTCATTAGTGCACAGGTGAAGCCAAGGATTAAAGGCGGCTCCCAATACTTTCCACTTGCATTCGGAGTAAAAAGATTAATGCAAAATTATTGGGGGAAGAATAGTACAAAATAGTCTTAACTTCCATTTTTAGAGGGTCATGAAATGCAAATATATTTTATGTGCAAAACTCTTTTTGTGCTTTGCTCCTTTTTGCAATGTACCTCACATTTATCACTCACATAGTAAATACAAGCAAATTGTGAATAAAAACAGGCAAGTTTGTTTCTACTTTTTTGTTATTAGCACCTACTAAAAGCTGGTATAATTTTCACATGCAAAATAAGAATTATTTTTCACAAAACATTTGCAAAAGTCTATAGAGTGCACAAATATAATCACAATATATTAGCTCAACCGGAACAATGCACACTATGTAAAAATAAACGGTAGAGGGACTAAACGGGGAAAAAAAGTGGAAAATGTTACAAAAATTCACAAATTGCTCCTCACGCATGTCTTATCTACTTTTTTGCCCACTGCACTTGTTTATTAGATGACCCCCTTAATCTGTTGCATACAGGGTGACGCTAGAGGAGATTTCAATATGAGTAAACCAATAAGGAAAAATACTCATCGCAGATTGGACACGTGTAAAGAAAAACATCCATCTTTATTGTAGCGCTTAGCTCGTGTTAGAATAGACTAGGACAGTGTTTCTCAACTGGTGGGTCAAGACTTGAATGATGGTCACACATATGTGCTTTGGCTTTGTCAAAAAGTCTTGATTGGGGGGTGAGGAACCATGACATGCCACGGCAGGCTGCATTTACAGTCTAAAGCTGAGAGGCACACCAAGGAACAGATGGCATTTCAATAGTTCCATTCTAAGAACATAACCTTTAAAAGGTTATAGTGATATTTATAATCATATTTTACACATCTCTCTTCCAGTAACACTTCAAGGTTTAGGAAACAGCTGAGACGTTACTGTTTGCTTTAGGGATACAATTGAAAAAAATCACCTGAGATGGGTTAAGTGAAGTTTGGGCTTGATGAGGCAGATACACGGCAGACAAAATGTAGGAACAGAATGGACATTTAACACATCCTCAGTAATTTTTTCTATCATCACCCCAGTCTCGTATGTGTCAAAGGCTTTTTATTTTATTGGGTTTGACTTCATGACCAAGGACAAATGTGAGTCTTAAGGTTAGACAGGTGGAGAACTACTGGACTAGGACACAATCCACCATTAGAACACTCAGGCTCAACACCTAACGCGTTTCATCCAGGGTATGGACTTAGTCGTAGTCATTATTTTCCTTATAGGTTCACTCATGTTGACAACTTCATATTGCTGGTCCATTTTGGACTTTAGTGGAGTTCCCACACACTGGAACCCAATCTTCTAACTGGTTCCCTTTCTCATTAATACCTGCTATCACCACAGTCTTATATGGTTATCTCTCCATTTTGGTTACACACAACGTGTCTAATAATGGAAGGGTTGCTACTGTCTCACTGAGCATCTAATTGGTTGTGTTGATGGACTTCTATCTTGTATCCATGATTTCTCTCGAAAGGTCATGCCTTGGCATGTAACATTTACTGTATAGCGCTATTTCGATAGAGACAAGCTATTCATGTTCGCTACTTATAAAGAATATGCCATGGTGTGGCGGAGAAGCTTTAATGATCGCTTTGGCCAAATATCCTAAACAAAACCTATCATATCCATTATGTCTATAGTAACATGGCTGGGTAATCATGCATGGCAGGTTCTTACCTGTGTTTTTAAAAGGTCCCAGGTAATCCATTGTGTAGATTGCACAGCAGGTTTTCTTCCTACTGTTTTAAAACCAATAACCTTACTACTGCCGCAACGTCCCGCCAATCCCACTGCTGCCGCAACGTCCCGCCAATCCCACTGCTGCCGCAACGTCCCGCCAATCCCACTGCTGCCGCAACGTCCCGCCAATCCCACACCTGCCTAATCCCGCACTGTTAATTACAAACCTACCCAGCTACTGTTTCTAGAGACCCTGAACCATCGGGTAACACATGGGATAAATGCATAAAGTTATCAGAGTAGTGATTGAAAAATATTAAACATTTCACAGAATCCCAGCTTTTTTTTTGGGGGGGGGGGGGTTCGTTTCCCCCCAGAAAAGTCCCTATAGAAACCATTAGAATGTTGTTGCTATTTCCCTGGCAATGTTTTTATTGACCTTCAGGGTGTGCGGCAAGGTGCTGTTTATACACTTTTTATTATTTTTTAATGAGCTCTGGGAGTTTTAAAAATGTTGTGCGCTCTCTCTCTCTCTCTCTCTCTCTCATACAAGGCGAGGAAAGCTTGTGATTTCAGGCAGGCCTCCCTGGCAACCATTGCTGGAAGTGGGAGCAATTCAGAATTCCTCTGCAGGGAGGGAAACCTTTTTTTGTCCCCCTAGTTTTTGCAACAAGCTGTTTGCTTGTGCCTGCCCACTGCTGGCTTAAAGCTCTATTTCTGTTCTAATGCTTTCCACTGCTTATTGCTTGCTTTGGGTGTTGCCTTTAATTGAGAGCTGTTTGGAAACATACACGTAAGGTTGTTTCGAATGTATTCATGTATGAAAAATGCATGCTTCAGGGCTATATAGGCAAAAATGAAGACTGCAGACTGGTCTACATTTTAATAACGGTGTATGCCAGGGCTCGACAAACCCCAGGCGCCAGGTCGCCATGGCGACCAGGAAATTAGACCTGGCGCCTGGGTGCTGTCAGCCTCCTGGTCCCCTTGCCGCTGCCATCCGATTTTTCCGCAGCGCGAGGGGGTAAAGTCTGTGCCGATGGCTGCTGGCACAGACTGCAAGCTCCGCCCCCTCGCGCAACGCGTGTCTGAGTGCCGGGTGTCGTCACGTGACATCCTGGCACTCAGCAGGCCGACCAAAGGAGATCAGCAGCAGCACGAGTGTCCCCCTCCCCTGCAGTGAGGTAAAGCAGCAGGGAGGGGGACACATCAAGAAGAAACCCCAAGAAAAGACTATGTGAGGTGGGTGTGTGTTTGTATGTATTGTAAAGTAGGTGTGTGTGAGGTGTTTAGATATTTGTGCATATGTAAAGTAGGTGTGTGTGAGGTGTTTGTATATATGGGTATATGTAAAGTAGGTGTGTGTGAGGTGTTTGTATATATGTGTATATGTAAAGTAGGTGTGTGTGAGGTGTTTGGATATATGTGTAAATGTAAAGTAGGTGTGTGTGAGGTGTTTGTGTATATGTGTATATGTAAAGTAGGTGTGTGTGTGAGGTGTTTGTGTATATGTGTATATGTAAAGTAGGTGTGTGTGTGAGGTGTTTGTATATATGTGTATATGTAAAGTAGGTGTGTGTAAGGTGTTTCTATATATGTGTATATGTAAAGTAGGTGTGTGTGAGGTGTTTGGATATATGTGTATATGTAAAGTAGGTGTGTTTGTATATATGTGAAGTAGGCGTGTGTGTTTATGAATTGTGTTTATGTTTGCGTGATTGTCTGGCTCCTAAAAAAAAATTCTGGCTCCTAAAATCAAATAAAATTTGTCAAGCCCTGGTGTATGCTATTCAGGGACACTAATGACTGTAAAGTGGTCATCCTATAAAATTCTAGTATTCATTAAAATGATTGCAGTTTTTTTTATTTTTTTTATAATGCCGTACGCTCCATTATATTCCACAGTGCTGTACATTCGACACACAGAATATACAAATGGTAAATAACCTTGAAATTTAAGACCAATCTAAGGAGGCTTATACTTCTATATGAGTGTGTTTCCTCCCATAAAGAAGTGTCTGCTTTATGTACAATTAAAGAGACTCCTAACCTCTGTATATGCTGTGCGTGTCGAGAATAAAAAATAATCACTTCTCTGTGTTGTAAGCAAATGCATAGATTAAGATAAACATATGTGTCTGTGGTTTCTCTAGGTTATGACATCACCTGTAGCTTGATATGCAAATGACACATTCCACATTTTAAAAGCAGTTCATTTTGTAGATCAAGCCACAGATGTTATAACCCTAATAAATTCATACAAAACACTTTTTTTTTTCTCTTAGAAGAATTGCAAGCAAATGCATAGATTATCAAATATTCTATAGACCACAGTCACTTTTAAGTCCCACTCAATCACTTGTACAAGCAGTATTGCTGAGAGTTAGAGTCCTCCACATTTTTAATGGCAGAAGTGGGATGGTACAGCAGATGGGTGGGCTAAAAAAAACCATTTATCCCCTTGGCTGCAGGAGCCAGCAATGGATGTAAACTATACTAATATGTACTGTGTCACCTGGAAGTCTGGGCTCATCCATTAAAGAAGCCTTTGAAAAACTTCACACTGTGTTTAATAATTGACAGACCTTTATAATAATTGCCATTTATTGGAACGATTGCAGAGCAGCACACAAACCTGCCCTGCCAGGTTACTCTAATCGTTTTCTCTCTAACCAACACAGTAAAGGAAGAGAGTATATTTAACAGAAGGAAAACTACGACAACTAGAGGACATAGTCTTAAATTAGAGGGACAACGATTTAAAAGTAATATCAGGAAGTATTACTTTACTGAGAGGGTAGTGGATGTATGGAATAGCCTTCCAGCAGAAGTGGTAGAGGTAAACACAGTGAAGGAGTTTAAGTATGCGTGGGGCAGGCATAAGGCTATCCTAGATATAAGATACGGAACTGGGGACTAATAAAAGTATTCAGAAACAAAATTGGGCAGACTAGATAGACCGAATGGTTCTTATCTGCTATCTTGAACTGTTCATGTGGTCCTTACAGTGTCTTCCATTCTAAGAACATAACCTTTTTAAAAGGTTTTAGTGCTATTTATAATCACATTTTACACAACATTTGGTGGGCATCCTATGGCCTCCAGCTGCAGTGTACTAACTCCTATCATGCCAAGCAAGTTGCTAGCCTGTTTAAATTTAATGTGAGGTATCCGGACTAATAATATCAGGCATTGTTATCCAGATAAGCAAAATAAATCAAATTTTAGTAAATCCTCTCAGGAAACCAGAGTTGACATGACCCTTCCGTTCCAAATCCAGAGGCTCGTTTGCATTCAAGATAAAGGGAAAACAGTGGAAAACCTAATCTTCACTGTGCACTCCCAATCTGATTTAATTCTTTAAACAAATGAGTAAGATTGGGAAAAGGGGATTATTTTGTGTGGAATTTGAGATTCAAATTAGTGGGTATACATTTTTATTCCAATGTTTTGCAAAGCAAGCGATGGGTACACAAACTGCCTTGTGGGTATATACATTTCTGGAAGTATTCTGTATGTATTTTGTGTTGTGTGGGTTTTTGGATATCAGGTGTGTGTGTGTGTGTGTGTGTGTGTAATTTGACTGATTTAGCAGATGGGACTGTTTACACAAACTGTAAAATGAAAAGGTTGTGTGGATTTTATCTTGTGTTCTGTGTACTTTAGATAAATCATATCATGCACATGTTGTGTTATTGATATAAAAAAGTAAATTATTTGTTTAAATCTGCAAGTATTCCTTTGATCATAATGATTTTATTATTGTGTTTTTAGTTTTCAGACAAACTCCATTATAAGGCTAATTATGGTTATTTATTTATTTCCCCCTGCAGAAGACATCTGTCCTAGGCATCTATCGACTTTCATTAATTTGAAATCATGGCAACTGTGAGTATTAAATGCCTTCTGGCTCATAATTTTGACAGATTTCATATCATAAGTGTTAGCAATACAACTAGATCCTGGAAGCTTCTTATTGACCAATGATAACAAGGTCATTAGTTTGAGATAAGGTATCCTGACTGAGTGATACCTGATGTTAATTTATTATACTGGGTTGTCCAGTTCACTGCTACAATCTGTTGCCTTTCATTTGTTCTGCAATGTGTAAAGAAATAAGGAGTTGGAAGAAAATACACCTTATATACACATCATTTATTCAACATGTCCATTATTACAAAATAATGGCAGGTGTGTCCTTTCTATTTTATTTTTTCAAACTTGAATGTGTATGGGAGTTTGTACAAGTAAACTTTCACCCCACTGCAAATTCATTCATCTAGTAATGGAACTATAAATGTTTCTCCAGATTAAAAACTGCACCCTACATTACCCACTTTTTAAATGATTGCTATTGGCACAGATAAAATAAGATACAGCCAATCAGGGAGGCACTGATCTCCTTTTAAAACCTGCCACGTTTCATATGACCGGAAAAGAGACATGAAGAAAAGCCTGGATATCGTAGTAAATGATCCTTTAAACGTATACTTGTTTCTATTATTGCTCCAGATTGGAAATAAAGGAACCATTAAACCCTATGCCAGCTTCAATGCAGCAGAGGATGTTCAGAAGCTGAGGAAAGCAATGAAAGGCTCAGGTGGGTACCAATACTTGCTGTATTAAGTCCAGGTCTCAGTGAGTGAACCGTTCTACATAGTGATGAATTTAATTTGCAGCACTGAACATCATTGATGACATTAATGCCAGACCAGGGACATGATTGGTTAATTCTAATTATTGGGGTACTAAGCAATTGGAGCACAGAAACTGGTAGGTACCACTTGGCTCTTAGGAAGCAGCCTGAGTGTCCATACTAGAATACTATAGCAGGTCACAAATCTGGTCTCTGGTCTAGACAGGTGGTTGGGTTCATAGATGGGTGTACACTTTATGAGAAACTGATCCCATAATGTAGGGCAGAGTAACCTGTTTCTGACCTGTATACAATCTTGGGTGAGTCAGTGGTTGACAATACCAGGTAGTTTGATCTATACCCTATCTTCTGTCTCCAGGCACTGATGAAGATGCTATCATTGATGTGATTGCGAATAGAACCCTTGCTCAGCGCCAGGAGATAAAAACGGCATACAAATCTTCTGTAGGCAAGGTAAGATTGTCTCCTCTTAGAGGATCATAAACCACATCATGGGGACCAGTTATCCTTATCTTACCCGTGTTGCACTCCTTAATTCTCATGTATTTTGTTGTTGAGTTGGCATTGAACATATGCTATTGTAACATAGAACACTTCTCTTTGGGTGTTCTGTCACAGAGCTTCTAAAATGAGAGAGAGAAGGGGTAGTTTAATGTATATGGGTAGAAGGCCTCTGGAGTAGTCCAGGCAAAGTGGTGGTGTGAATATTCAGTTGACTTTATTGTTCTAGTAACAGACTCCCAAACAAAGGGGATGATAGATAAGAGATGATTAGTCCCAAATACCAATAGGTCTTGAAACAGGGAGGGGGAGTATGAAATCAAAGGGTGGAAACATCTGTAAGCTAGTCACATATATGTTTTTTTCTTTTCTTGATGTTATACTTTCTTTACTTCAGACCTTGTGCCAGATTTGGCCTGGACATGTTGTGTATAATTTTAATTTCCCCACTACTTCTACTTTTTCGTCTTCATAACTCTTCTCTAAGATAATGATTCCCTTTTGTCCACTTAGTCACAGTTGGGAGCAGTTTCTGCTATCTAAAATTAGCGGAGGGCAGGAGTGACGTGTAGTTGCTGAGGAACCAGCCTGGGGTTGTCAGGAGTGAGTCAGTGGTGGTGATCATATCAAGGGACATTTAAACACTACCTGTTTAGTTGGCTTAATTGCAACAAAATAATCATCATCTTTACAGACAAATTACAGATTAGAAGTGCAGAAATGCCATGACTTACACATCAGCTTTGCCTGCATAGTTGCAATCACAATGATCAGATTATGGATTGAAATGATATATGACACTTTTTTGTTGAGCAGGGCCATTTTTTGTATTTCAATACCAATCATGTAGTTTCAGCTATATTCTAGCATGACTATCTTTATGTCTATCTACATTATATATTCTCACACAATGCTCTGACAAGACCAATAAGCCATGTCTCAGATCTTTCACTACTTGTCCCGAACTATACAGTCAGTAGTGAAGTATTTAAAAGGACTCTATCGCCTAAATATTTTAATATGAATGTATTTTTAATAATCTGTGGGGTCATGAGCCTAATCATGACCTCATCTGTGGTTTAAAATACAAATTACACATTTCCTATTGAAGCTATTTTATCTGCATATCAAGCCACAGGTGATGTCATAAACAGACACCAGAGAACTATTTAAACACGTTTCTCCTAACGTAGCCATTTGCTTGTAACTCTACTAACACATTGGGGGTCATTTTATAAACCAAGCGCACATGCAGATACTGATATGTATGAATAGTCTGTGGCGCCTCTGTCGGCAATTTGTAAAAAGTCCAAATTGACCCATGTGCGTTTTTTTTTTAAATACATTTTTTTTTTTTTTTTTTATAAGCAATACATTAGCTTTCAGTCCCTTTTATTACAGATAAGTGGATGCACACACTGCTTTTATATATGGTTAAGTGCCTTAATCCTGCTAAAATTGTATAGTGTGTGTGTGTGTATGTATGTATGTATGTATGTATGTATGTGTGTGTGTATGTATATATATATATATATATATATATATATATATATATATATATATATATATATATATATATATATATATATATATATATATATATATATATATATATATATATATATATATATATTTTATAGGATATATCAAGAAAGGGTATATCGAGAGATGGGGTTAACAAAGTATAGGTATATTCAGAGTAACAGATTAATTTTCAAAGTACCAAAGGATATGTATATGTCAATAAGCTAATGCTAGTTCCTAGTACCGGGCATTTTATGCAAAATAATAAAGTACACTTTTTTTAAACTTTTTATTTTTTATTTTATTGTCTTTTTAATGAGTTTCAGAGCACTGCATCATGATTATAATTCCTGTGATGCACTAAATGCAAGTAAGGTATAAATATAGCTGCTAAAACACGTTCATAGTATAATTTTTTTTTCATTTTGTTTAAAATTTACTATAAGATGGAGATTTGCAACTTCTATTGATCCTCCCATCATCCAGCATACCTGACCAGCCTTGACATTGAGCCTGTAGGAAAAAGAATGATTAAAAAAAAGTTAGCACATAAGTCTGACACTCTGTAAAAATATAAATGGGTAGGCAATATTATTAATATTAAGCAAGGGGGGGATATATAATTTTTTTTTTTTGTTTGTTGATCCTTTAAGTTTCCTATTTGCTGGGATGGACACAATGGGGGATATGTATGAAAAGTTAGGATTTTTTTTTTTTTAAAGTGCAATCTCCATTATGTATAACTGCATTTGGTGTGGTTCCCCCGACACCAATCGGCACTGATTTAAAAAAAATAATAATTTGCACACAGGCTGTGGTGGAGACTCAATCTAAGCATTCGTTGTTGATAACGCAGACTCCAATGCGTCTGCTTTATACATAGGCGTACATGGTGATTGCACCAATGTTTGATGTAATCTGTGTGTGTGCCATGTTTATACATGCCCCCCAATGTATGTTTGAGAAAGATAATGTCAGTCATCGGATGAATAGTTTAATTATCTTGAGCAGTGGAGGCTCAGTGCATACATTTTAATTTTTTTTTAATCTATATCATTTTAAGATTCCCATATACTACAATTCATTGAAATGTAGCTACTAATAAATGGGTGTATGGATCATACCCATTCAATATTGGAATAGATTTGTGAAAAAACTTTGCAGCATGAATCAAAACACTAAATGTCCACCCTTCTGGACTGTGTCGTGTGTGCAGAGCATACTTTATCCCCTTGATGAAAATGGAAGTACCAGGTCCATCATGGGAAAATATCTCATTAATGACCCTGCACGTGCTTGGCACATCCTGCAGTTCAGATTGCGGCATGCCTCGGGACTGTGGCACTCCAGCCATGTCTGTGGAGGCCCCACTGGAAATGTTTAGCTGTCAAAGCCAGTTTTTACCCTGCCCCATAAACAATTTCTTTTTTTTTTTTTAAGTTGGTGCTGGTCTTTTTGTTGTGGCTCCAAAATTCAACAGCTTCCAGCAGAGTAATTTAACAATAATGTAAATTGACTGGGTTGGATGGCTTGTCCATTTCCCAACAGAAATATTCACCGTATTTTTCAGGCGAGGTAAAGCAGAGTGCCGGAACTCTGGAACCGGATTCCTCGCCTGAAATTTCCAAAATGGGAAGTGGAGCACTGAACCCAAGCCGCGCCCCCCCCCCCCCATAATAACATAAAGTGCAAAACTCAATTAAAATAACACACTTCCCAGGGGCTAATAGTCTGCATTAAACCAAGTAGGAACCTCGGGGTGGTTCATCCTAATCAGGCACACCTGTAGGGTTGGGCCTGAGATTTGGCTTACCTGGGATGTAGATAATCCCAAGATGGGGAGCTCCAGGAACAGCTTAACCCCTTCCCCCCTGCAGGATGTTCTATGCGGTCCTACTTTTTAGTGCCTATAAGCTTGTAGGACAGCATAGAATGTCCTGAGTTTAACAGCTCTTCACGGCTCCCAGCGATGATCTGCATGCGGATCCCGCTGCAGGGACATTCAGCGGGGTCCCCACTGTCAGATGAGGCCACTCTGAGTATACAGTTGGTGGGATTGCAGAGTGGTAAGGCAAATTATAGAACTTAAGACTTGTAGAACTTATAGAATTTAAGAACTGGTTGCAAGAGTCTGGAGCGCTGGGCTAGTAGAACTGAAACGCACTGGAAGCAGCAGAACAGAGTTGGTATTTAACCGGTAACCGCCACTGAATGTACATCTAGCGCAGAGCTCACACTTCGCTGGTAATCTTAACAGACTGGTTACTGTGGCACAGAGCTTTCACTTGGCCGGTAACGGAGGATAAGCTGCAAAGTCCAGGGAAATGCCAAAATGGTAGTAAGGTACAGCATAAGTCCATTCCCAAATGGAATAGTCTTTTATAAAGCCTGGAGTAATACACAGGAAATCAAATGGAGAAATGGCAAAACTTCAGGATACCCAAGAGCCATATTGAGGTGCAGAACAGCTGAATCGTGCCTCTAGACTGTCTCATCTTCAGCCATCCTTGACCTTGTGTAACCTTGCGTGTGTCCATGTGTAACAGTGAATTGACTTTCAGTATATGCTTGGAGATAGGACATCTTTTTTGATGCATTCTCCATGGTAACACATTTTACAAACCTATTCTGTTATACAATATCCAGGCCCTATAGTATTAATTTATTTTCTCTCCTTTCTAGGATTTGGAGGATGATTTAAAATCTGAGCTCACAGGAAATTTTGAAAAAGTTATCCTTGGCCTATTGACCTCAATTACTTTGTACGATGTGCAGGAGCTCAAAAAGGCTATGAAGGTGAGTGACATTTATATATCCTTCTAGATGAGATGTTTGTTTGTTTCCCTCCTCTCACACCTCACACATTGTTGGCTTTACTACCTCTCATGTTACTGTATGCTGAGACATTAACCCAGCGTCTTTCATTAGCAATTGTGTTTCTCGGCCTACGTCCCCAGCATGAGATCAATATTCAGTCTCCGCAGTGATGCATTGTTTTGTATAGGGGTAAAGTGATTGTCGCTGAATGTGTCCGTTGTCAGACTGGCGGGAAGAAGATTGTAATCGCATGGAGATCTTTTAATTTGTAAATGGTTATCTCCATGTAAGAAACTGGCTTTTCTATCAAATGGTATAATTAAACCTTTCATTAATTCTACAAACCTGTTGTTTTTCCCCCTGAGTATTTTAGAAGTATACTCAAGTCCTAACAATAATTGTATGTTTTAATAAATATATATATAAACAAAATGTATCTTGTATATTTGACTGGGCATGAGGCAGCATGCTATGGATAATGATTAATCAGTTTGTGAATTGGCTGCAGTGGATATATATGGATTTTCACTTTATGAGAGATGGTGGTCCCCACTTAGTTGCCTATCAGACTGCTCCTGCACACCACTACTTTTAAGGCATTGAGGCTTTTGCACGGAATACAAGTGAGCTCCTGTTCTATCAGTGGTAGGTTTATTATGAGATTGGAGGAAGTCTCAGGCAGGTGATGCTCCTTGGCTGGATGGAGATGCAATCTTATATTAAATAGGAGCACCATTTACATGTTATTTAATCCTACTATCAGGCCAAGAAAGATTAATGGGGGAGGGAAGAGGCTTCAGATCAAGACTGTATGGGCTAGCAGGGCAGTGGAAAAGGCATGCTCTGGGGCATCGTTCGAAAGCTGGAGCAATCCCCATAGAAACAAATGGAATGTTCTTGCATGAAATGGCTTCATGTATACACTACCCCCTGTGTTCTGTAGCAATAAAAAGAATGCAATATATATTTTTGTGTTGCTTTAACTCCTTGATGTCCAGCCAGTGACCCCTGGGCCAGATGTGTCCCACAAGATATTTTTTGTGAGGTTGCTATCCTACCGAAAGGCCCATTCATTCTATTGAATTACCTTATGACATTTAATCGTTGACCCCCCCACCACTTTGTACTGCATTGTATGTGAGCCACACACTGAGGGTCAGGTTCCTGATATAGTTTTCTGAAGAGATACCCATAGCTCAATAAATATTTTGTATTGTATAAGCTATATTACTGTCTGTATTATCTCACTGTACCCCTTGCTTGCCCACCAGGGTGCAGGAACAGACGAGGGGTGTCTGATTGAGATCCTGGCTTCTCGATCCACAGAGGAGATTAAGAACATTAATGTGACCTACAGACTGAGTAAGTGGGGTGTAATAATATTTATTCTGTATTGCGGTGCTGTAATTAGGATACATTGGAGCACCCTCCCACTGTGTTCTCCAGATGCTGCGCCCCAGGAACCTTTACCATTTCTTGCAATTATCCACCAATATGTTGTACGTGTAAGGCAAGCTGCTATGTACTAAAGCCAGGGAAAAACACAAAAATTGTGCCCTAATTGTAGGTCCTTTTTTGGACGACCTTATGATGGGCTTCAATGGATTAATTTCTAACCATGGCATCTAATAAAAGTTACGTTTTTTTTTTACTGGATCCTGCATTGTCAAGTGGATTACTCCTACTATTAGGCACAATTTCTTTTTTTTTTTCCCCCACTGTGTACGGTCGGGTCAGGGACCTGAAGCCATTAGGAGGTACAATAATTAACCCAGTACTTGCCCCCCCCCCCCCCCCCCCCCCCCTGTTGTCTTCTTTCATATGTACCAAAGCCAGCCCAATGGATCTTCCTTCAATTACTGCAACACACTTTCTTTCATTAATATTATTATATATGAAGATCGATGTGTGTGCATGTTCAGCTGTTAAATCTAGGATGATATTTAATGCGCACACACTGTGAGACTTTTTCTGATTCTTCAAATGTTGTAATGCCAGAGATCTGAAATGATGCTTTATCTAGTCTCTGTTCTGTACCCAGAATACTGGATTATTTGATGTGTCTGCAGCCATGGTGTTCAACATTCATGATGTGTGCCAAACCTAATACATTAAATAGGAAAGAAATATACCGAAAGCCAGAAATATAATTTAAAATTAACACAAGGGCACCAGATCACTTAAACATCTTATAAGGAGCTTTAATAAACTGTAGAATATTCTGGTACCCTGGCACTTAATCCATTCCACTCCCCATATGGTCTAACCCTTCCAACTCCCTATCTGTTATTTTTGACTTGTACCCCGTTATTTAAAAAAAAAAACAATAAAAATATATTGAACAAAAAAATGAACACAACTGCCAACTGTGTTCCCAGCACAAGAGAATGAGTTTAAGAATAGAGATGCCTGATTGTAACATAAAAAGAACCCTCCTTTTATTAAGAGCGTTTGGTACAAATGATAACCCTTTAATTTAATTCAGAAGAGACCTTAATGTCTAGTAATGAAGATACAGACACTATGCAAGATCTCCGAGGTTTTGCCAAGGAATAGATCTATGCAGACACCTTGGTGATCTCCCAGGAGGTCTGCTTTTTCACGTCTAGATATGCATGTAATTTGTATGTCCCTGATGTTTTGTTGATAATGAGGTATTTTTTTTTTTTTGCATTTCATTTACACTGTGTCTTTATCTCAATATATTCCTAAGATAATGATGACATTTTTTTTTCCATGTGGGTTGCAGAGTATGGAAAATCTCTGGAGGACGATATTTGTTCTGACACCTCTTTCATGTTCCAGCGAGTGTTGGTTTCCTTGGCTGCTGTAAGTATACTGGGAGACAGGAGGTATAAGAGTGTTTGTTTACAATCTGGAATATTGGACATTGATCGTATCAAAGCTTTAAGTAATTACTTAAGATAGGGATGCTCAAATTGTGGTCTGTGAACCATTAGTGATTGGCGTAACATTACATTACAGGGTTATTCGTTTGTACTAATGGTGGTCATAGTGCTTGTATACTTTGATTATGTCCAAGCACATAATGTATGGTACAGTTATTTGAAGTGGAAATACCATAAAACAAGAGGTACGGTACCAGTAATACGATAAAAACTATTTTAAAACAAATAAAAATGTGTTAATAATTTCACAAGTTTGATTACAAACAAAAATAATTTTGTATTCGGGAGCATAAACTAAAACTTCCAACTTTTACAATCTTCTCAAAGGTTTTTTTTTGGTGTATTCATTTTTATTGTATTATTTTTACATTTTGGTTGTATAGTTGGTTAAACCTACTCATTGTCCTTTTTATTCCAGCAATGTGTCTAATCAATGGGATACATCCATAAAATGAAAGTATATGTGGGAACAATAGTCACATGACTTTTTCCTGTTAATTTACAGGGCGGCAGAGACCAAAGCAGCAATGTAGATGATTCCCTTGCTAAGCAGGATGCCAAGGTATTTGTTTCATAATGTACTATTGCAGGATATTAAACCTAACCCTACGCCAATGCAATTTGCCTTTTATAATTTCCTAAACTACACTGTTCCACGAATAAACCAGCTCCTCAATTGGGAACGGGCATTTCCCCTCTGTTTCCTCCTTTAAATTCAACAGATCATGTTAGGCTCAGATGAGGAAGCCAGTGGCAGGAGGAGAAAGGTCTGAACTGAGTAATATAAATCTATATTACCAAAATATAGTGCACAACATAGTCCAAAAGCAACAGTACCAATAGAGGAGTCTGACAATCCAAGAAATCAGGGCAGGCAAAAGCCATGGGAGATCAGTAAGGTCAGATAAGACAAAGTTAGTTGCTGTGCAGGAGGCACATGACAACTGATCACTGAGTCTTGGGGGGGGGGGGGGTGGGGGGGTGGGTGAGCGTTTAAATATGCTAGTGCTGCCTAAACTCCGCCTGCTTTTTGGTCCCATCTGCGGGGAATACTACCCCTTCATATGTTTTAACCATGCGTGTACCTGCCTCTATGATGGCATAAGGTGAGTACCTGACATATCATGTGTGTCTATAATAATGAAATGGTTCAGCGGGCTAAAACATCAGCTGTAGTTTGCTCAATCCTCAAGGTTACAGGTACAATTCCTGGTGGTCAATTCAGCCTTTGATCCTCCTGAGTTGGGTACCATTAAATTTATTAATACTAACATCCATTCAGTGTTCTACAAAAAATGGCTCCCCCCATGTACCTGAAAACCAAATACTTTATTATATTATAAACAAAGAATATGCTGTTGCAAATCAGCCTCAGTTAGTGGGAGAAGCACTATCTTATGGCAGCAAAAGGTTCACCTACATGGGATGCAGGCTGGTATTCAGACCGCTGCAGCTATTCCATTTACTTCAGATAGACTACATGTGAATTTTGTGCTGTAAATGTAGGTCTCGTCTTAAAAACCTGACCTTTTAAATTGCTGCGTCTTATTGCAAACAAGAACATACAGCTTAAGACGAGGGTAATCAGAGTGAAGAAAAGGAACGAAAACTTCTGATTTAAACTACACAGCTCTCAAAACTGCAATTAATAGGTTGTAAAGACTGAGCAAATGAGTTTTAGCCGGGAAATCAACAAAAAAAACAGTTTGAGCTAAGAAGGGATTAGTCTTGATGTGATGTTTTTTAAATTGACAATTTTACCCTTTCTTTTTGTAATGTGGCTTCCTGTAGAATTTGGTTCATTAGTTCTTGTCTGCTAAACCATGCTGCAGTGTTATGAGATCTTGACACTTCTCTGGATACAAACCTCAAAACTAGGTGCTGTGGAAATTCCCTCCAAAAAATGTGTTGGCGTGTGTCTGCTATTATAGAGCAGGGGTCAGAAGACACCCCACTCTAATTAAAATCGTTTGTTGTAGTAATGACTGAAGGTGGTTATTGCAACCATTACTTAAAATAAACGTCAAAACAAAATGTTCTTTCAATTTATATTTAAGGGCCCTGGTTCATGAAACATTGGATCACACTGAGCAGCCTCAGAATTAACACAAAACACACGACCTCTATTAGTGGTATAGTTCATTTCCAGGAGATTGTGAAACAAGTTTACTTCCTCTATTAATAGAAAAAAAGATTAAGTGTTTGTATTAAGCACTTTGTATATATGTGCAAATGTAGATGACAGATTAGATATACCGTGTATATATATATACATTTTTCTTCATATGATTTTTGACTTCTCTCCTTTTCAATCTAGTCAATAGTCTTTCAGTAATGTAAAAAAATATATATTTTTTGGGGGGAGTTTAATATTTTATTTTTCTTTCCTCATTCCCGAAAGCTATTTTTTTTTTTTTTTTTTTTTTTTTTATCCATTCTTTCTGACTGTGTTTTAGCCCTGTGATAGATCTGACACAGACTCATGCTGAGTGTTCCAAAACCCAAAGCATTCTGCCTGTGTCCTTTTTAACCTAAGAATCGACTCTGCCAACTAAGAAAACAATCCCTATTCCGTTTAAAATACATCTTTATACCTCCTTTTCTTTTAGCACCTCAGGTGAAGTTTAGATCTGGTAAAGCTGTTAATTCCCTTTTTAGATCAAGCATTCTTTCTTTTTCCATTTTATTTTTCTATGACGAAACCTTAGCAGAAATGGAAAAAGAAAAACGACTTTTTTTATATGTAGGTATTTTATTATTTGCTTTACATATATTGTGTGTGTGTGTGTGTGTGTGTGTGTGTGTGTGTGTGAGAACCTAAAAAGATCAACTGCGGATCTCAAAACCATAGAAACGGCAAATATAAATTTTATAAATCATTATTAAACTTTATAAATCATTAGTTCTTGTAGTTTAATAAATGCATTAAAAATGTGCAATATTTGATTAAATGAACAAACATTGATGGCGAAAAGTGTAAAGCAGTTGGTGCTTTGTCAGGTGAGCGATGGGACTATGTGAGCACTTCAATAAACTGGTCAAAAATAAATTTTGCGTAACACACCACCAGCGACTGGCTCCACAACTCAACTGGCTCAGTGAAGCAGCAACTTCGCAAAGTGATGTCTTTGTTTTTAGGACAAAGACTATGAGATATCTCTTGAATGGTACATCATAGGATATATCATGAATGGTATTGTGTGTGTGTGTGTGTGTGTGTGTGTGTGTGTGTGTAAAGAACAAGCCTGCCTGCAAAACAAACAAACAAACAAAAAAACAACAACAAGGGATTTGGAGCAGAGTTGAAAAGGGAGGATCTAAAATCAGGAAATACCTGATTTTTAGAATATCTCAGTCAGTCCACCATTGTTCACAGTTTGAATAGATCTGTGTATGTATATATTCTATTGGTTTATTAACAAGAAGAAAACCTACCATTAATGGAAATTTAGTTTTAATTTTGCCATTTTGTAGTTTTCCTTTTTTAACATTACTTACAAAGTGTTTGTATAATAGAGCAATCTGGGTACAGTCTGACATGAGCTGTTATTATGCTCCCTTGTTAGGATCTCTATGAAGCTGGAGAGAAGAAATGGGGAACAGATGAAGTTAAATTCCTGAGCATTCTTTGCACTAGGAACAGGAAACATTTATTAAAAGGTAAGTTATTGTGCTCCCCTCTCCCTGTTCTTCATTCATTGCACAGGACAATGATGAGCGTAAATATCTCCCTCTCCCTGTTCTTCATTCATTGCACAGGACAATGATGAGCGTAAATATCTGTGGGTTTACTTGCTGTGCAGCAGTGTTAATCTGGCTGATATAACCTTACAAACGTTGGTTGTACTTTTGATTATAACACATTAGCAAATGGAATGGTTGGTCCATAGACTTTTGTAATGATGTAAGCATACGAGTTCTTCTCCATCCTACACAAAGAAATAGGACATATGTTAAGAAGTCTTAGTCCTAAAATCAATTTTAAACGGGCAGAAGGTGACTTATGTCTGAATAAAAATGCCTTTTGAGCAGTACCTAAATTGTGCACTGTTCAATCAATGGTTGTCTACCCATAGTCCTTGGAAATGCAAAGGCTATTGTGGTTGGCGTTTGGAGAAGTTCTCTGTAGCAGCAGAGAGGGCTGGCATTTGATAGATCAGTGCTCCCAGTCCAGCAATGACCACACTAGTGTGCGGGTTTCGTGACTTGCACTGTGGAGGAGGTGAGGTCGGTCTCTAGGAACTGCGGTCTGGAAATCTCGCTGAGGGTTTATACGGCCGGCCTAACACAGCAGCCTATAATTCGTACAGGCACTTCCAAAGAAAAGCAAATTGTTTTCTTGTGTCTTTGTAATTGAGCTCCCATATTATTGTTTGGGAGGTGTAGTTGCGATGATGATGTAGATTTTATTTAGGTAACATTTTCTGCATCCAATGGTCTGACTTTCCTCCCACTTATTTGTCTTGCAGTGTTTGATGAATACAAGAAGATTGCAAAGAAGGATCTTGAAGCCAGTATCAAATCTGAGATGTCAGGACACTTTGAAGATGCTCTCTTGGCAGTTGGTATGTGTGTTATTTATTTATTTCATGCTAATTTGTATCGTTATGCAGACTGCAGATGACAGCAGTCCCCCTCACTGTTACAAGCATTTGATGTTTGTGCTGTCAAGTGCTCCATTCAATTCACATTAATTGAATTCAAAGGCTCCTTACAACCTTGTCATTTGTAGAGCTGAAAGATGAGTCATTCCACAAAATGACTTCATAGAAATACGCCTGGCTAAGACGCCAGCGATACAAATAGAACAGCACGGTATATGTGGGCTGCTAATAATCAGGTCCTCTTTGTCTGGGTAATACAATTTGATATAATCATTATGCTAGCCATATCGCTAAACCATTTGCAATTTGCTTCCTGGTCCATATACTGTAGTGAGCAGACACCCACAATAGCTGGCATGCTGCCTGGTGGGAGTGCACTCTATAATTCAGGGCCATATGTGTAGCTTTTACCTCTATACCTCTTATACTCTGGAAATAACTATTTTATCTACACATCTTCTAACTAATATTGATAATATTTAGTGAAAATCTGAACATTTATGTAGGGCCACTTTAACCCCTTGGTGACACAACTTTTTGGCCAAGTCTTACCCTTGGTGACACAGGGTTTTTTTAACACTTCTGTGGTGTTTATATATTAGCTGTAATTTTCTTTTTTTTTTTTTTTTTTTTTTCCCAAGAAGGGCTTTCCTTAGATACCATTATTCTGATCTTATATTTATTTATTTATTATAAATTCTATGAGGGGGGGATAAAACACTTTCTAACTTTTACTTGAAAAATCTTTTACACATCTACAAAAGCTAATGGGAAAAAAACTGAGAATGAAATTGGCTAATATTTGTCCTGCGTTTAGAGATACCCAATGGTTTTTCGTTTTGCTGCTGGTTGTTTTTTGCAATTTATAGTGCAATAGCTGCTTTTCCTAACCATTTTTTCTATTCTGTATTACCTATTGTGACACAAAACCTATCCCTAGCCTAAGGCCAACTTAAATAAGCATTATGAAGCTCATTTTAACATGGGATGTGGCAGGCACAATCTGTGTGTCGCCAAGGGCATGTAAACACAGGACTGACTTGTTACATCCTGTGACGCCAAGGTGTTTAAACAGCATGTACTTCAGGACACACCGCCAGAAATTCACTGTGTGAGATCCCTGTGTTTAAGATTAATTCAAAAAAAAGTCGGGTGGTGATCAAAAAGATTGCCACTGATTGTTTGGCACAGTGGGACAGTCAGGTTGAAGTTCTGGATATGGGCAGACATGGTTTGTATCCCGTAAAATCTATATGGATCAATACTAATCAATCTTCTTTAAAAATAAAAGTGAAAGTTCTTTTCATTAACCGTACTTTAAAGGGACACTCCCACCAAAAAATGACCAGGGTTTTATTTTTTTTTTATTTTGCATTGTTGATTTCATAAATGTCTTGTTTTTGTTATGTGAGTTTATTTTAGGAAATATTTTACTAAACAAATGTGACTGGCCACCGCCATTTTGTGAAATATAGTGTTTTTGGGTGCCACACCCAACCCCCCCCCCCCCCCCCCCCCCCCCCCAGTGACTTTACAGCACTAATCTCATTTTGGGGCTGGGGACACAGAATGCAATCAGTAAGTCAGAATTCTGATCATAGACTTGCACTGAAGGGGAGGGTAATGTAACTATTACATCACAAGGGGGCAGAGTTATTATCCTGTTTGATCAGGTCAATCTCCTCTTTGTTTTGGAAGACAGGTAAAATAGTTGTACTCAGCCACCTAGTCCTGCCCACTAGTGATACACCCCTGCTCTCTTACTGGCTCCTGTGTATCTTATGACATCATGCTGGCTTTGGCCACAGTAAAGTGAGAATGGTTGGAAGATTTTAGACTGTTGCATCATGGGTAAAATTCTCAAAATTGATGCTGGAGACACCTAATTTAAGTTTTACTTTTATATGTAATTAATTCAAACCTAGAAGGAAAAAAACAGCATATGTCTTTTATATATCGTTGCTACTTATACTACTGATTGCCCCTTGGAGTCAAGAAGGATTTTCCCCCCTAGAAGGTAAAATTCTAAATAACTTCCATAGGGGTCTTTGCCTTCTTTTGGATCAAAAGCTGGAATGATAGGTAGAAGGGTTGAACTTGATGGACTTGTGCCTTTTTTCAACCTAAATTACTATGTTACTTATGTAAGTGGTGGTGTCCCTTTAATCTGTCAAAGGTAAACTGATACTTCTATGCATTGTCCTTTTGTTAATGTCATTTATTTGTGCTGCTTTGTCTTCCAGTGAAGTGCATTAGGTGCAGGCCTGCTTACTTTGCTGAAAGATTATACAAATCTATGAAGGTAAAACATACCACAAAAATCAACTGCAATTTAAGTAATTCAATAATCGTTGTGGTGTACAGCATACAATCCCTAAAAGCCAAGGTCTCAAGTTCTCAGGTCATATAATTGCCTATAATTCACCTGTTTTGGGTTTTGCTGTTTGACTTTTGTTCAAATTCCCCAAAATCCCTGGTTACCCCCAGTCACCAAGTATTTAGGGTTTTATTTAAAAAGGAATGATTTGTAAAACAGCTGTGTTTGACTGAATGGGAGAATTTTTCCAATTGTTGTGTTTGTTCATGAAGCAGCATTGTATTATGTTTGGTGCCTAGAAGTATAAATGTTCAAACTTATTTACTTTTGAATTTACAGAAAATGGAATAACTTGGTTTCATTTTATCCCTTTTTTAGTTTTTTCATATAGTGGACCAGGGCTTGACAAATCCTAAAACCCATACTGTTGGCTCCTAAATGATTTTGTTTTACATAGAACTCTTAGAAGCCTGTGTAATTGAACTTCCATATAGATGACTAGACTGGCTCTTGAATTGTTGTGCCGGCTATTAAAGTCTACAAATATTTGGCAAACTCTGCAGTATACCTGTCAGACTTATAATACACAGATTTCCTTTAATATGGATAGTAACATACATTTGTATTTTTTTTGCTGGGTTATTGTCAATTTTGAAAAAAACAATGTTCCATTAAGACATTTGAGTAGGCATAATTAATAAACACATTCTGCTTTCACACACATTTCTATATAACAATGGAAAATGCCCTACAATAATCCATTCAGTTACTTGTATGGTTTTTATTTTAATATTTATAAATATGAAAAAACATACATTATATAAATTTTAAATACACATAGAAATACCTATAATTTGTAAACATGGCATGGACAAATGTTCCATCGTTTATAACTCTCTAGCCACAGTCCTCGATTTTTATGTCCTCATCTTTCTTAAGGAATTTCTTAAACAAATACAGTATACACTGAGATTTCGGGGGTGACGGGGTTTGGTCCAATGAGAGAGGAGACCATATCTACCTAGGCTTTTTTTGAATGCACCTGGGAACCAACCAGAGACGGCACACCTATTTCATGGAATTAACTTCCATACTTCCCATCCACTCATTCCACATACTAAGATTTTTCGGGGAGGGTTGCCAAAACCTGGAGGTGTGTGTGTGTGTGTGTGTGTGTGTGTGTGTGTGTGTGTGTGTGTGTGTGTGTGTCTCGCTCTCTCTTTCTCTCTCTCTCTCTCTCTCTCTCGCCCATTACCAATTGAACAAAATCAAAAAGTTTTTTTTTTACCAAAAGGTTTCTAATTTTTTCACTGCCCCACTAAATATGTAAATATATTCCCTCCTTTTTTCCGCATCGCCAACACATGAGAGAACGCCCTGAAACATTTGTATTTTTTTTTTTTTAAGCCTTAATTTATAGGCTTTAATATTTTCTTTTTATGAAGTGGCCCTTTGTTTATTCTTCTGACCTCTCACTCTGGAAGTACAAGGATTAGTAGAAACCCCAGGGAACTGCTGCTGTTTAGAGTGCATTTAGTTGAGGAAAAACTAAAGGGTCTACCTGATAAAGAGGGAATTTGAAACTGCAGGCCAACGTAGCCGAGTTGGAAAAATTCTTTAATACAGCTGAATGGGAGAATGTTTCCAACTTGCCTACTTTAGGATAATGTTTGAAATTCCATGCAATTCTCGCTTATTGAAAAGACCAACAAACCTATGCTTTTAATGTAGCTATGTTAAAATGGCAGTAGTGTAACCGTTTGGGGTGAGACGTGGTTGCTTTTCTTGTGGAATGCACTTGTGAGTAAAACATTTTTATTATTTATTTGTGCACAAGTTTAAATAGAAGGAAAAACATATATATATATAAAATATTTTATATATTTTTTTTTCCTTCTATTTAATTGACAAAGTGCTACAAACCAAGTCTTGTCAAGTTGTTCAGTAAACATGCCTGTTTGCTGTTTTTGTCACAGGGCCTGGGTACAGATGACAGCACACTGATCAGACTTATGGTATCCCGCTGTGAAATAGACATGCTGGAAATCCGTTCAGAGTTCAAGAAGGCCTATGGGAAATCCCTGCATTCCTTTATCAAGGTAAGTCATGGCTTCCTCCCGTTCACTGATTGAATAAGAAATGTTGGCACTGGGACAGCAGAGATTTCCCGTCTTTATTGTCAAAGATAAGATTAAAGACAAACAGTTTGTAGGAAATGTACAGGATTGTGAAAAGTCCTTCCTTCCAAGGACAGTAGTCTGTTCCTATGGTAAAGTCACAGACTTTGCTATAGAGCGATGATGTGGCAAACAGGTAGCAGTCTAGCTGTTACACTAATATTCCCATGATGCTTAGAGCGCTATAGATGATAGGATTACAGTGCATCATAGGAGTTGTAGTTTCACAGGAGTTGGATGTATACGGATTTGATAGCTTGGTTATACAGAGAAAAGCTCATAGTATGGTAACGTGACTTACACACTGAAGTAAGAAGTTCAACTACATATCTGGAGGTAGATTAGCTACGTAGTTGATCTACAGCAGGGGAGGCCCATCTGACCGCAAAAGTGTAATCCAACTGACGTCTTATAAGGCCTAAAAATTTGTGATGGTGTAATGTATTTACTTCTCTTAAAATTGGTAAAAAAAATTTTGAATTGTTTTGTATTATTGACAAACATTTTTCTGTGGCTAACAAACAAATCTTCGTCGTTACTGTAAATAAAAAATGTAGGCCAAAACACAAATGCATCTTGTATAGTGTGGCCCACGCTTTGACACCCCTGATCTACACATTGTCCTATCTCTTCTAGGGGGATTGCTCCGGAGATTATAGGAAGGTGCTCCTGAAACTCTGTGGTGGGGAGGACTGAATGAATACATCACTGCATCCAAAATACATCTCATGTTTCAACACACATCGTGCTTAAAAAAAATAAATTGTTGGTGCCTTTTTACGATTTAAAATCTAGTGTTTTTATTAACTTTTTTCTATGAGCTGAGCACTGAATATACAATGAATTCTACCAGCATTTCTCCACTCGCTTGTCCTTACATAGCTGTGTAGTGTATATACTGTACATGGGTATTACTAGCATAAACACAGGGCTATTCGATTGCTGCACACTGCCACTATTCAGCGATCCTTAACCCCTTCGCGACACAGGACGGACTAGGTCCGTCCTGTGTGGCGAAGCGTTAGTGACACAGGACGGACCTAGTCCGTCCTGTGTCAAAACGAGCACTGAAAGCGGAGTTTTTCCGCTTTCAGTGCTCTGATGGTATTGTAACGATGCTTCCGTGTGGAAGCATCGTACAATACTAAAAAAAATGCCCGTCGGCATTTCAATCGCTCCGGAGAGCGATCGCAATGCCGGTTTTAAAGGCACAGTGCCTTTAAAACACGTGCATTAAAAAATGAGCATAGGAAGCGAATTTTTCGCTTCCTATGCTCAGAAAGTGTTCCTGATTGCCTCGCAAGTCGAGGCAATCAGGAACACAAAAAAAAAATGCACGATCTTGGTCACTGAGTGACCAAGATGGCGCTGCCCTTCTAAGGGCAAGAGCACAGGAGGCAGGAAGTACCTGCTTCCTGTGCTCTCTGGCTGTCACACGATTGCCTCTTCACAGAGGCAATCAGTGACTGCCAGGCACACTGACAGGCAGTGGGGATGTTCTGCTGAACATCCCCACTGACTGGTCAGATCAATATTAACCCTATATTGATCTGACCAGTTATGATCTGCCTCCCTCTCCTCACATTTTTTTAGTGAGGGAGAGAGACAGATCAAAGTTCTAAAAGTAAAAAAAAACAATAAACACACAACACACAAATATTAAAACAATAAAAAAAAACTTATTAAAGCAATTCCCTGCGTTTAACCCCTTCCCTGCCACTGATCTTGCACAAGCAGTGATCGTGCACATCAGCGCATTTATTTTTGCCGTTTGTGCATTTTTTAGGGGTTAATTTTTTTTGTACTGTAATTTATTACAGTACTAAAAAGGCTCTTCTAAGAGTTATTAACCCCTTCTTTGCCGTCGATCACTGCTTACGCAATGATATTGACGCCAAAGCAATTTTTATCTGTCTGCATATTTTTATTTTATTTTTTTTACACATACCCGCTAGGGGATTACATGTAAAGTAAAAATATTTGAGTTTTTTTTTTTTTAAGCTGCCTGAGCGCATAGCGATCAGTAACAGCGAATTAGTGGCAAAGGCGGTTTGGTGATTTCTCAATTAAGCTCACCATTCGCCCTGGTCAGATCAAAATTGGTCGGATCAATATTCACAAATATTGATCTGCCTCCCTCTCCTCGCTTACATTTTTGTGACGGAAAGAGACAGATCAGTATTAGTGATATAAAATAACATTTTATAAAATTGTCAGGTTTTATGAAAGTCTTTCACTGTGTATTAACCCCTTCCCTGCCATTCATCACTGTGTAAGCAGTAATCTTGCACAGCAACAGTATGTTTTGCTGTCTGCACTGTTTTATGGATTAATTCCTTTGTACTGTAATGTATTACAGTACTAGATAGGCTCTTCTAAGAGCTATTAACCCCTTCTTTGCTCGAGATCACTGCTTACGCACTGATTCTGAGGCCGCGCACTCAGGGTTCGATTTTGACCCTATTCAGCTTTCTGATACATCATCTAGCGATGTATCGGTGGCTGCTGAGCCCTTGCCACAAGTAGTGATGGGGGTCTACCGATAAAAAAATATATGGTTTGGTGGGGGTAAATTACATTGGCTGGCTTCAAAGATATATCCCATAAAGGACACGTACGCAGGTTGACTACATGTCAAAATTCCAAGTTGGAATTTTGAGATGCGCATCTCACAAATGTTGCCTTCTAGCCAAAAACAAACCAACAAACCTATGCATGGGTGCTATCCCTGTACTCGGGAGATGTTGCTGAACACATATTGGGTTGTTGTTTGGCAGTGACATATACCAGAATCTGTGAATTCATGCCTGAAGTACAATGCATGTGGAAAAAAACCTCCCAAAAAAGTACTACCACAAACTTTTACAAAGGCTGGTGGTAGAATTAGTACCTATACAGTATTAAAATACCACCATTTGAAATACCTTAGGATGTCTATTTTCCAAAAATATATGGTTTGATGGGGTAAAATTCATTGGACGGCTTCAAAAATGTTCCAAATGGAACATGGGCGCAGGCTGACTACATGTCAAAATTCCAGGTTGGAATTGCGCACCCCCTAAATGTGGAATTTTAGACCCAATACAAACCAACAAACCTATGCATGGGGGGTATCCCTGTACTCAGGAGATGTTGCTGAACACATATTGAGGTGTTGGTTGGCAGTGGCAAATACCAGAATCTGAAAATTCCTGCCTGAACTACAATGTGTGTGGGGAAAAAATGACATCCCAACCCTTTGACAGAGGTTGGTGGTAGAATTAGCACTTGGAAAGTGTTAAAATACCACAATTTTAAAAACCCTAGGATGTCTAGTTTTCCAAAATATATGGTTTTATGGGGTAAAATACTTTGACAGGCTTCAAAAGTGTCCCAAATGGAACATGGGCGCAGGCTGACTACATGTCAAAATTCCAAGTTGGAAATGCACCCCCCCTAAACATGGCCTTTTAGCCCCCAAATAATCTAACTAACCTACACATGGGTGGTATCCCTGTACTCAGGAGATGTTGCTGAACACATATTAATGTGTTTTGTGGCACTGACACATAATAGGATCTATGAATTCATGCCCGATGTAAAATGAATGTGAAAAACAAATTACTATCCATAACATTGACATAGGCTGGTGGTAGAATTAGTGCATGGAAAGTGTTAAAATACTACCATTTGAAATACCCTAGGGTGTCTAGTTTTCAAAAATATATGGTTTTGTGGGATAGAATACACTTTTTGGCTTCAAAAATGTCCCAAATGGGACATCGGCGCAGGTTTTCTGCACGTCAGAATTCCAAGTTGGAAAACCAAAAAGCGCACCTCTCAAATGTGGCCTTTTAACCCCCAAATAACCTAACCAACCTATACATGGGTGGTATCCCTGTACTCAGGAGATGTTGCTAAACACATATTGAGGTGTTGTTTGGCACTGACATATAACAGGATCTGTGAATTCATGCCCAAAGTACTATGTATGTGAAAAAAAATTACTATCCATAACATTGACATAGGCTGGTAGTATAATTAGTGCATGGAAAGTGTTAAAATACTACCATTTGAAATACCCTAGGGTGTCTAGTTTTCAAAAATATATGGTTTTGTGGGATAGAATACACTTTTTGGCTTCAAAAATGTCCCAAATGGGACATGGGAGCAGGTTTTCTGCACGTCAGAATTCCAAGTTGGAAAACCAAAAAGTGCACCTCTCAAATGTGGCCTTTTAACCCCCAAATAACCTAACCAACCTATACATGGGGGGTATCCCTGTACTCAGGAGATGTTGCTGAACACATATTGAGGTGTTGTTTGGCACTGACATATAACAGGATCTGTGAATTCATGCACAAAGTACAATGTATGTGAAAAAAAATTACTACCCAAAACATTGACATAGGCTGGTAGTATAATTAGTGCATGGAAAGTGTTAAAATACTACCATTTGAAATACCCTAGGGTGTCTAGTTTAAAAATATATATATATGGTTTTGTGGGGTAGAATACACTTTCTGGCTTCAAAAATGTCCCAAATGGGACATGGGCACAAGTTTTCTGCATGTCAGAATTCCAAGTTGGAAAACCAAAATGAGCACCCCCTAAATGTGGCCTTTTAGCCCCAAAACAAACCAACAAACCTATGCATGGGTGGTATCCCTGTACTCAGGAGATGTTGCTGAACACATATTGAGGTGTTATTTGGAAATATCCCTTCACATTTTAAGGTAATGTTTACCTAAATTGCAATATATGTGAAAAATTTAAAAAAAAGATTTTTTGCTGCAAACTTTGGCATAGATTGGTGGTAAAATGGCTACATGAAATGTGTCAAAATACCCCAAGTTAAATGCCCTGAGTTGTCTAGTTTTCAAAAATATGTACATGTTGGGGGTCATTCATGGATTTAGTACAGAAATCAGTGTTACAATGTCACTATCGCTAATTTTGAAAGAAAGGATTTTAAAATAGCTTTGCACCACTTATAGTTCTGGCCCTGTAACATGAATAAAAAAGCACAAAAACATAAAAACATGGGCTATTTCTGAACTCAGGACATATATTAGAAACTTTTTAGCAGTGTTTTTTTGTTGTCTCTTGTACATGAGTATACAATTTTTCAAATAAAAGTCATAAAAAAAGTATTTTTTCAATTTTTTTGCCATATTTTATTATTTTTTTTACATCAAATTATATGCTATTATCAAAATAATGGTATCAAAAGAAAGCCCTTCTTATAACGATAAAAACAATATATAGTTTGTGCGGGTACACTAAATGAGACAGAAATAAATTACAGCAAAACACAAACTGCTCAGAAATGTTAAAACAGCCCATGTCACCAAGCGTCGGACAAGCCAAAAAAGTCATGTCACTAAGGGGTTAAAGTGAAAGCAACATAGTATTGTACTTGGGTTTTTTGGGGGCGGGCACTGTTGATGCTAGACTGACCCTTATTGGTTTGACAGAGTATAGGTATGACAGACCACACCCACATGCAGACATTGGAATACAAAGCCTTGCAAGGAGGTCAGGTAGCAGCCTCACTGCAGTGGGTACCATGAAGTCTTTCTGTATTGTGCAATGCATAGCTGTTGACCTGGATGTTTTTAGACAGGCCTGGGTAATATAAACAGGACAGGATGGTAATAGACAGGCCTGAGAGTGCTCTGTGGCCAGACTGCCAGGCACTGACTGGTAGCAATGCTGCGACAGAACAGATATGAAAGAAGCGATCTGGAACCCTTTCCATGGGTGGTTTAACAGGGGCAGCAACATTCATTCATGGCAGGGCCGGACTGGGAGAAAAATTCGGCCCGGGCATTTTTTGATCACAGCGGCCCACTAAGAAGGGGGCGGGGCAGAGGAGGTGTGTTTTGTCATCACCAATGACAAACACACTCCCTCTCAAAGTGAGCATGTTGGTTCAATGCTCTTCCAGGGCAGACCATGCGCAGAGCTCTGCTGAAGAGCTCTAGCATGAGAAAAAACCCTGTATTTGTTCTGCACAGTGCAAGCAAATGTAATAACATGCTTGCACTGTGTTTCCTTGCAACTTGTCTCTGGTGTCTCTATAAATGGATACCAGGAGACAAAAATGCCAGGAAAGAGTATTGAGCATCTGTTTGGAGCCTGCTTGTGGGATTGCGTGTGTGTAGAGTGAGCTGATTGTGGTGTGGTATTGTGTAATAAGGTCGGTTTTAGTTGTGTTGTGTTTGTGGTGTAATGTGATGTATATGTGGCTAGGGGCTGTAGAGAATGTGTGTGTATAGGGGATATAGCAAGTGTGTGAATACAGGCTATATATAGATGTAGTGTGTGTTTAGGGGTGTAGTATGTGTTTGCTTACAAATAATCTAGTGTGTGTATATATATATACACACATATATATATACACACACATATATATATATATATATATATATATATATATATATGAGTCTAGTGTGTGTTTGAAGGACCCAGAATGTGTATAGGAGATCTAGTGAGTGTGTGTGTTTATAACGGTTTCAGAGTGTATATAGGGATCTAGCGTGTGTATGTGTGTAGATGATCCAGAGCTGGGTAAGGGATCTAGTGTGTGTCTGGAATGTAATCTGTTTAGGGGTGCAGTATGTGTGTGAGGGGTGCAGTGTGTGTGTGTGTGTATATATATATATATATATGGAAGTATTGTGTACGTCTGTTGTGCAGTGTGTTGGGGGGTTCTGTGTGTGTTTGAGGGGTGCAGTGTGATGAGGGGGGCGGTGTGTGTGAGTGCTGTGTATGATGTGTGTGAGAGTGCTGTGTGTGAGAGTGCAATAGTGCTGTCTATGATGTGTGTGAGAGTGCTGTGTGTGAGAATGCTGTGTGTGCGAGTGCTATGTGTGTGTGATGGGTGTGAGAGTGCTGTGTGTGATGGGTGTAAGAGTGCTGTGTGTGATGGGTGTAAGAGTGCTGTGTGTGATGGGTGTGAGAGTGCTGTGTGTGATGGGTGTGAGAGTGCTGTGTGTGATGGGTGTGAGAGTGCTGTGTGTGATGGGTGTGAGAGTGCAGTGTGTGATGGGTGTGAGAGTGCTGTGTGTGATGGGTGTGAGAGTGCTGTGTGTGATGGGTGTAAGAGTGCTGTGTGTGATGGGTGTGAGAATGCTGTGTGTGATGGGTGTGAGAGTGCTGTGTGTGATGGGTGTGAGTGCTGTGTGTGAGAGTGATGGGTGTGAGAGTGATGGGTGTGAGAGTGATGGGTGTGATGGGTGTGAGAGTGCTGTATAAATATTAGAATGGATTGTGTGTGTGGGGGGGGGGGGGTAAATAAACAAATAAAATAACAGGCATTATGTCCGGGGGGGACATAATGCCTGTTATTGTATTTATTTATTTACCCCCCGCCCCCCCCACACACAATCCATTCTAATATTTATGCAGCACTCTCACACCCATCACACACAGCACTCACACCCATCACTCTCACACCCAGCACTCTCACACACAGCACTCACACCCATCACACACAGCACTCTCACACCCATCACACACAGCATTCTCACACCCATCACACACAGCACTCTCACACACAGCACTCTTACACCCATCACACACAGCACTCACACCCATCACACACAGCATTCTCACAACCATCACACACAGCACTCTCACACCCATCACACACAGCACTCTCACACCCATCACACACAGCACTCTCACACCCATCACACACAGCACTCTCACACCCATCACACACAGCACTCTCACACCAATCACACACAGCACTCTTACACCCATCACACACAGCACTCTCACACCCATCACACACAGCACTCTTACACCCATCACTCTCACACCCATCACTCCCTTCTTACCTTTAGACTGGGAGGCGGTGTTCCCTGGTGGTCCTCGTGGAGAGTGAACTCTAGCCTGTGGGCTAGAGTTCACTCTCGCGAGATCCGGTCGTTGCCATGGCAATGCTCCGGATCTCGCGAGAGGAGGAAGCGAGAGGAAGGTGGAGCTGCAAGTTAAAGCTCCGCCGGGTCCTCTCCCTCCCTCTCTCCCCGCCGGCGGCCGCATTTGAAGGCATGTGGGCCGGTGAGGGAGATCTTTGATGTCCTCACCGGCCCTTCATGTCAAACAGCGGGGCCGGCGCTCGGATAGTGCCGGCCCTGCATAGACTGGCAGGGGGGATCCTGGGACCTCCCCTGCCGGCCTCGGCCCATGGCCACCGCGGCCCACCGGGCATTTGCCCGGTGTGCCCGATGGCCAGTCCGGGCCTGATTCATGGAGTCTGATACTGAAGCCAAGTCAATGGTTGCAACACTGTAACTGTGCAAAGGATTTGTTTGCACAAAATAGCACCTAGTTATAGGGCAGAGCTGCACAGTATAAAGTAGACCACATACCCAGCTGAAACCATCCATGAGAGCAAGCGTGCAAAACACAGGTATACTGGCCACTAAAGGATAAAAGTGAAATAGCCACAAATCCATTATATTTAAATACAGAAGCCTGGAATGAAGGATTTGTAACGTATATCATTGATATCTTCTAAACAAAACATGGTAGAAAAATATCCTAAAAAGTAAGCGTGGGCAAAACATGTGCCCTCTATTAAGTCTTAAAGTTTTGCCATCACTCCCTTTTTTTTTTAAGCAATTTTTTTTCTATAAAATATTTTAAAATTAAATGCAACTAGAGAAAAACTACATTAAAACTCTCTGAGATCACCATTCTTCATCCATCACAACATTGTAATTTAGGAAACCTGTAAGTGATTAAGTGGCTTATTAACTAGGCTGATCTGCAAAAAAAAAAAACTACAATAATACCATATGTAGAAGAAAAATGACCACACTTTTTTTTTTATTCTGTTGCTCCTGAAAGGTAAATTTTGGTTTCTGAAACATTGGCTTATTCTTTAGTCTGTGTATGGAATCTGCTGTCTTAGCTTAAATCTTCTTACTAATATCAACCCTATCCTCAAACCCCAAACGTCTCTTCTCAGCAATTACTATCCTCCTGTGTCTACCTATTCTTCCCCTCTGCATCTGTTATGGCACTTTTACACCTCACAACTTACTGCAACCTCTTCCTGCCTCTTTTCCTATTCCCAAATCCCTTGGTGACATGCCATGCTTTTTCATTTCTGTTTGGCTGTAATTTTCTTCCCTCTTAAAATATATAATTTGTGTGGCTACAGTATTTATCAGCATAAGAAGTGCTTTCTTGATACCAATTTTTTTTCATCCTACAGTTTACTATAAAAAAAAAGTGTATACTGCAATGTTGCTCACTGCCTCTAGTCTAGCCACAGCAAAGGAACTTTTGAAGTGAACATGTCCCTCCAATATGGCGCCCCCCTTTGCTCTGTGGAGCAGTCACGGGTGAATTGGGCAGTGGGTTGCTTAATAGCTAGACAATGAGGCATTACAGCAACACCGCCTGAGTGGTGGTAGTGAACATTGATCGCTACCAGTGCTCATGCCACCGCAGCACGTGCCAGGCATGTACTATGGCATGCAACTTAGAATCTGCCTGATGTGCCTTGCACGTCCATTGTCGCGAACAGGTTAAGGAAGCTTACTTTTCTTTAAAACATGCCTTTTGCAGCGCATCTCACAGGATTTGTCAAGGTGTTAAAGAATTCAATCCCCAGCCCCTCCTAAGAGCCAGGTAGAGGGCTCCCATAAGGATTCAAGTGTATTCCCAATTTTCCACAGCTGAATAAAATATTGGATAGCTTTGAACAACCTTCCAGTAGAAATAATGGCTTCTAACACTTTAGGAATTCAAGAATGCCTGTGATGTGCATCCTGAAGAAAGAATACATTATATCTGCCAGCACGGTTCCATTTAAGGAAGGATACTTTGAAAGCATAACCCGCGCACTGTTTCCAAAGCAACACCAGCAACCTATAAAACATTTGTATTTAGACTATGTGACTAGGTTAAAGCAAGTCTGTCATATTATTTCCTTGATTTTCAAACCCTTGGCATTTTATGATCTTGATCAGTTGAATTTTCAGACCTGGCATTGTACCTTTCAACCAAAATGACTAATCTGAAATTATGGGCACAGGGGGGGCACTAATGGCATGTGTATGACCTCAAAATGCATGTCACACACATGTTGGAGCTTTCGCTGTGGTCTCTGGGTTGTGAGTGGGGGGCATTCTGTTATATTGTTTAGTAGTAAATGTAGTTAATGAGCGAGTAGGCTGAGTGCAGAAGCAGCTGCAGAATACAAGCCTTTTAATGGTAATACTTTCAGGAATAAAGGAAACGAGCGTGTTTGGTTTATAAATGGAAAACTCATGCACAGAAATAAATAAAAACATAATTGCTTCTCAGATTAAGATTGGAATAACGTGGCAGTTAATATAATTGTGCAGACGTGAGAGGAAATAAAATGTTGTTTGTGGTTTTTGGCTAGATGGGGGAAAAAAAAAAAAAAGAAAATCTGTGCATTTATAAAATACTTTAACTTATAAAATGCCAGGGTAAAAATAATCTAATAATAAAAGATGCACACTATTTCCAGAGTGTACATAGATATTGAATTTAAGATTTTTATTCATTAAAGAGGGAAACGCAAAATGTGGTTTGAAGTATAGCGGAATGGGAGTTTTTTTTTTTTCTTTTCTTTCAACTGGGCTTTAAGTTTGCAATTTCCTTTTCACTTCCCTCTTTCATGACCAAAGTCCCAACTCTCTGCTGGCAAGTGAATAGATCAGATTCTCCATGTGGAACAGTGGGAATTATGAATGAAGATCAACATCAAGATGGCGGTCATTACTTACACACGTGTAAAGAATCAGCCACTGTATCCTAGAGTGACAATGGTTCTATTCGGCTGGATCAGAGAGTGTCCATGGTTCTATTCGGCTGGATCAGAGAGTGGCAATGGTTCTATTCGGCTGGATCAGAGAGTGGCAATGGTTCTATTCTATGTAACTTTTTACATAATCGCCAATGTATACTGTGCATTCAGCAATCACCCCCAGGAACTTACGTTAAAATGTCGTAGGCAACCTACAAAGCCTTGACAAAATTTTAAAATACATGAATGGGTAATTAAGTGAACAGTTGGCACTAAGCACCACCCTGTATAGCGAATATGCAAAAAACCCAAAACCTTTTCTGTAAATAATGAAAAAATGTCATATAGTACAACAAGGTGATGTCATATATGGGACAGCACATTCCCTGCTTTTGTTTGAAATTCTGCCACAATGTATACATCATTTTTTACTATAACGCAATCTTTTATAAAAAGAGATTTTTGTATAGAGTGTAGAAAATATATATTTATCGTTTGGAAATTATAGTGTGCGGGAGAGGGAAAGCTTTTTAAAAAGCAATTCCTTAGCTGTGTTTGAACTTGTAATCCTAGGATTGTCAGCTGTATTCTTACAGCTTCTAAAGTGTTTGTTGAGCAGGGCTGTGTGTAGACTAAGGCCGTCTTCACTTTTAAGTCATTTTATCCAGCTAATTGTATTGGGAAATAAGATGTTGCTGGATATTATCCATCACATGCTGACTGAATGGACCACAACTCTGTTACAATATTGACCATTCCAACCAGTGTCTTTATGCAATGTTAAAAAGTCGCACTTTGATAGTGTTCATGTGCTCTGTGCACTTCCATGTGTGAATGTGTGTAACATTGTTATAGTGGAACTAATGTGGGAAGCAGTAGGCAACCACAAAGCTAAGAGTACAGCTGTACACGTCATTATGTTCCTCTTAATATCGAAAACGACCTCTTGTACGGCTAAGCCCCGCTTTAAAACGGCATACAAAATCAATGGACGCTCTAGATACAAACATCTTCCTCCCGCAGCACCAAAAAAGCAATTTATTCAATAACTAGAAAAGCTACAATTTCTGGGGAAATTGTGTGAAGTGTTCTTGCCTCCACCAGTAGTCTACAACTGGAGTGGGCGGAGTAACTGGGTGGAGTGGCTTGAGTAACTGTTGTGTGGTTGGAGTGGCTGGAGTAACTGTGGAAAAGTTGGAGTGCGGTTGCCATCTTCAAACGGTCGTATTTTAAAAACTATAAATCCCACAGAGAAGAACTTTATATTGTGAGAATCACAAGACCCAGACCTACATTTTGATGCATAGTATGTCTCTGAAATATTAAAAATGAAGGCACAGTCGCAGTTTAGATATTGCCCTTCAAATTTGAGGTGGCTAGAGTGGAGTTTCAATGAATGTCAATGGGCGGCGTGAGTTGCAAATAAATGGTCATATTGTGAAAACTATCAGGACTATGGCTTAGCCGTGGACATGTTTAGTGGCAGCAGGGATAGCTAAACATTTTGATATAAGATTTGTGTATTTGGGCTTGAAAATGAGCGAGTGGTGGCAGTTTAGAAATCATGTCCTGATTTCCCTATGGGACCAATTTCGCCACAAAAACGACGATATTTTGTGAACCATTCGGCGAAACGTTCCACAAATAGCACACCAATCAGGAACAATCCGCACGTTTCTATGTCTATGTAGTGTAAAAACTGTGGGAGGAGTTAGGGTGGTAAATTTGGCTATAATAAGAATATATATATGTGAGATAATATTAAGTGGTCTTGCTATGCAAGAACACTTAAATAGGGAATTTCAGATTTAAGGCCAAAGTAGCCGAGTTGGAAAAATTCACCAATGCAGCTGCAGTAGAGTATTTTTCAAACTTGCAGCATTGGTGTAAAGTTTGAAATGACCATCTCAATTCCCTGAAAGTCTCTCTTTATTGAGCAGACCATTCAATGTTTTCTTCCTGGTAAAATACTTTATAAACAAACATACATGTGGGTATCCATGACTGACAGCTATGGGACTAGCAACGACGGCCTGTAAACAATCTGTTGGGCGTGGTTACAACGCAAAGCCCAACAACCAATCCCTGAGCCGTGTGTTGTGGGCGTGGTCATGGAGCACCGAGCTTCTCGTCTCCTTACTCTTCTCCGCTGTGGTTTCGGAAGTTTTCCGGAAGTAGCCGAAGGTCGAGTGGGCTCGAGACCGGATGGAACACCGAGAGCAACGGTCAGGACAGCGCAGACCTGGATGGGACGGAGGGCGCGCTCGGATCGTTTTGAGGGCAGAGCGGGATTAAATAGGGTGATTCATTTTGTTAGTGGACAGAAAGAACTAAAGAGGGCTAATAAAGCTGGGGAGAAGGTTAAGGAGAGTGTAAGTTAGAAAAAGCTGGGGAGTCTGTGGCCCTCAGAGTGGCCAATAGTTTGGTGAGTTCCTGGGGCAGCACAAGGAGGAGGAGAGTGGACCCAGCACGGGTGTGGAGTGTCAAAGATGTACTAAGAGAAACCCCCAACTTCCCCAGACCCCCTGCGCCCCTTCATGGATTCCCCGATTTTGACAGCGGAGCTGAGCCGGACGCACACAGGTGGGTGATACCCGGACGGGCAGACTGAGTGCTGCTTGTACCGTGTAGAGCCATAGTAGCTCACATTAAAGGGCAACGGGACTGATCTTTAATAATGGTCCCAACTGCAGCCCTGAGGTGAGTTCTGAATTTTGCCACAGATTGGATAAATATATATGGAGTCATTAATGGCAAGCCCTGTGGGTTTCCAGCTGAAGTGGACTACATTTCCTATGTTGCCCTAATAAATAAATTGTAATCCAGAGAAGATGGAAAGTCAGAGATTAGCCATTAGTGCAATAGGTGGTTAACTTATATTTGTATGTGCACATAACAATTTTACTGCTGTCTGATAAGATGTTGATTTTAATTTTTTTTAATAAGCAGCATTATTCAGTACTCATAAGTATCGAGGTATCTTGATTACCTGAGAATGGTATCACCAGTTAGTAGAATTAGGTGCTAATAAAGCCAGATTAATTTACTTTACAAACTGAGATGCTTAGTCACACTAAAGTATATCAGTAATTTGTGGGAAGTATTGTAGTTTCAGCTTCTATTCCTAATAAAATATATCACAGACATCATTGTCTGCTTTATTGGATGATTGTTTAATCTCCTTGGTTCCAAACACCTTGCTTACATACCCATATATTTAAATAAAATAAAAGTGCACCAAAAATCTCCACCAACCCATGGGGTTGAATAAATGAGGTGCAATGGCCTCTTATAAGTACAGTAACATCCATTACACCCTTTTTCACTCACCTGACACTTGCAACTGTGGCTCTCTTTATACTTTTGGCTTGTGGAATAATCGGCAGTCAATTTCTTCCCATAACACTTTTAAAGGGCCACTATTATGTTTTTTAACAGTTGCTTTCTTAGAGAAAGCAAGGGTTAAATAAATACTGTTCCTCCCTCCTAAGTAAACCTGATGTGTATCTTTAGAGATACAAGCGGGTTTACTCTTGGCTCTGCCTCACAGCAGAGGCAGAGCTGGTTAGGAGGCTGGCGCACACTGTGTCAGCGCGCACACAACCAATCAGAGCTGGGGGTCATCTTACTCTTCTGATTGTGGTCTGAATGTAGCGGGTCTCTCTCTCTCTGTGCTAACATGAAAACTACCAATATTTTGTGTTGGCAGAATTGCAAGAAAATGCATTTTTAAATGCGTCAAAGCTTTTTTATGACATCACCCTGTGGTCTGGTATGTAAATTAACTGTCTCACTGGATAAAAGGGTGATAATATATAATAATAAATTCAATGCTAGCCATTAAGGATGGCAAACGTTAGTTTGAATACAGCACGTTATTCCTTCTGGAATAATGTGCGATTCAATGGCAATAGCCACTTCAGATGTCCAGTGCGTAAGGGAATAATGATGTTTTGTAAAAAAAAAAAAAAAAAGTTCTATTATGTTGTTGTTTATTGCTAGCGGACTGGGGGTGTAATAGCCAGTCCCATTGGACGACCCCCCCCAAGGATAGAGGGCATCGCGGATCACTGCTGGACTTCTAGAAGGAGTAATTATTTGATTTGAATGCCAGGGGTGTGAGCCGTGATAGACTTCTATCGAGATGATAGCGGTATTTTTCAGTTTATTCAGTTTCAGGTTACTTTCGGTTTCTGAAGCCATTCCATATTGGGTAGGTAGAAATTCGGCTCCCAAAATGTCTCCGATGCCTGAATCATTCCAGACTTTGGAGGCACCATTTTGGTCTATATTGAGTAGACTCTTAAGTGTTGTGACGTAAAATAAAGTCCCCCCCCCCCCCCCCCGACATTTATTGTACCTTCCGAAACTTTAGTGTGTGGGAGTAGAATCCCCCCACCAAAAGTGTTTGTTTGGCTGAGGTTCTCCAACAGTAATCGGGGAGGAGCCAGAGCAAGCCAAAAGAGGCGCACTGCTGGTATTAGGTACTATGCTTGCGTTCGCTTTATTTTACGTAAATAACCCCAGTGTCTCCATTAGGGGTGTATCATAAATTCGTTATTTTGTCTTAAGTCAGTACCCAGCATTTGGATCAAGGACCTGGTGCAAAAAAACATATGTCAGTAATAAAACATTGATTTGCAGATGTTAACCCTTTCATGGTGTTCATCGTTGGTCAGTGTGTGGCCATTATTATTATAGATTGCCAATCACTCCAGCTATTTGCTAGGAGCTGCAATGGGTAATAGCTCTACCCCTGTTTCGTTCAGAGGTGTCTAACTGCACCCCTCCAGCTGCTGATTGCCTACAAGTCCCATAATGTATGCATGCTTAAAACAGAAACATGTGCATTCATTACCCATAATCATACTTTTTTTTTTTTTTTTGTAATGAATTCTTTACTTACCCATCAGACGATGAGGATGAATTTACATTTCTTTACAGGCAAAACACATCCAGAAGTGCATGTCTGTATCCTACTGATATGCTTCTCATTACCACCAATTAAGTCTCTTTATTAATAACTGATTGCCCATCTGTAAAACTACCTCGTACTCAGACAAGGATGGATGCTATTTCCAGGCATTTTTGCATTCAGCTGGAAGAGATTTTGAAATGGATATTTTCCCTGTTTAGAAACCTTGTTAATATGTTTTCTTGCTGTCCATGTTCTAAGTGAGTGTGATGATTAACTTGACATCTTCATTAAACAATCGTCAGGTGTTAATCTACTCATTACAGGCCCAATCGTTCTAAAGCGAAAGGTTTGGTTCCTCCTCAACAACCAATTATCAGAGGCTAGTTTTGAATTGATATGATAGATATGATAGAAACATTTAAATACATAAAGGGAATCAACACAGTAAAGGAAGAGAGTATATTTAAAAGAAGAAAAACTACCACAACTAGAGGACATAGTCTTAAATTAGAGGGGCAACGATTTAAAAGTAATATCAGGAAGTATTACTTTACTGAGAGGGTAGTGGATGTATGGAATAGCCTGCCAGCAGAAGTGGTAGAGGTAAACACAGTCAAGGATTTTAAGCATGCGTGGGATAGACACAAGGCTATCCTAGCTATAAGACCGGGAACGGGGGACTAATAAAAGTACTCAAAAAAAAAAAAAAAAAAAAAATTGGGCAGACTAGATGGACCGAATGGTTCTTATCTGCCGACACATTCTATGTTTCTATGTTTCTATGAATTGCTGAATGGGACAGTCTAGTCCCCAAACTCACTTTGGCACAAGATGAAGATTGCTGCTTGTATAGTGTGCAGGTTTTT